>OX297853.1:40996502-41504978 GCA_946477585.1 Cheilosia urbana
CTCACACAAAACGAATGGTTGTGAGAAGCTAGGCCTAGGGTCCCTTCGGACCTGTTGCGCCAACTATTTATTTATTTTTTTAGTAAAGGTAGACAAAATATTGCAGTTTCTACAGAATAATTTATTTAAGTTTTCTAGGGTTTTCACAGCATTGTACTAATGGCGATTGCTGACGCAAACTACAAATTTTTAGACTTGGATGTTGGAGCATATGGAAGTGAGGGGGATGCAAATGTGTTTGCTGCAACTCGGTTAGGGAAGGAAGTACTTAAGGACTTATTTCAATTTCCCGAAGATATGATCGTTAGTAGAGACAAATTGCCTTACTTCTTCGTTGCTGATGATGCTTTTCCTCTTCATAAGAGGATTGTCAAACCGTATGTCCCCCGAAAGCCAAAGAAGTTGACCGAGGCTGAAAGAATCGCAAATTATAGGATAAGCAGAGCAAGACGATGTATCGAAAATGCATTCGGCATACTATCTTCTAAATGGCTTTGTATGGCTCGAACGATGTTTTGTAACCCAGGAAGGACACAGAAAATAACAACTGCATGCTGTTATCTGCACAACTATATGCTCAATAAGAGTAAAGCATCATACTGCCCTCCGAAATATACGGACTACTACGATGAAAACGGCTTTCTGGTGGAGACGCCTAATTCCGGAACAAATTGTTCAGATTTCCTATACTTTACCACCTCATGCAGGAAGGCCTAGCAATATTGGGAAGTATGTTAGGGACAAATTAAAAGACTATTTTCTTTCCGATTTTGATGGTTGTGTACCATGGCAAAATAAAGCTGCATACTGCAAATGAACAAAATTTGTTTATTGTTTTTCCTTTCTAAAATTTTCTAGTGCTGTATACGTGATTTGGTTATACTGGAATGCCAAATCATCAATTATATCCTCTGGAAGCTTTTCCAGCATTCGCTCCAAATATGCCCATATAGCGGTATGCTTTAGTGAGTGCTGCTGCTGCGTCCGGGCCTGTTCCTGTTCTCTTTCACGTAGATCTACCAATCTAGTTATGCTCTGGCAAAGCAGATTAGCTGTAACGGCTTCCGTATCTGTTTTCTGTTTTTTTCCCTGAAATAAAAGAAAAGTAAGTATTAGTTGCGGTGTACCTATTACTTTTTTTAAATCAACTTTTCTCGCGTTGCTTATTGTGCTATACGTTCGGGCTTTTCAGAATCTACTCTCACATTTTGTGTGTCTAATCGAACATAAAAACGACACTTGCGCTTTTTTATTGATATTCGTGCAATTAGAATATGAAGCAACAACAGATTCGCAAAAGTGCTCTGAAAAGCCCAATCGAATACCACATACGAGTAAAAGGGAATACATTTTTTTAATGAAAAGTAAAATATAATACTAACGTAGTTATAGGATGGCTGTGATGTAGACGGCCCATTTGTTTGTGGTATGTTGTCCTCTGTGGTGCTTGAATATGTCCTGTAAGAAATATGTTTAAGTGTAAGAGTCACTTAATTGCATGGTAGGTACCTTCTCTTTCCGGATATTGGACTAGCTAAGAATGCCATGCATTTCGCGAACTCCCAATTTGAGTTGTTTTCTAATTGATGCTCAGTTTCATCTTCTGGTCCTGGTGCAGCACTTCCCGACTTCAGCACTTTCTTAGTTTGGACGCGTTATCGCAAACTATCACGTAGAGACTTCCATGCTTGTTTGCAGTCTTCAACTATAGAAAGAGAAACAATATCTTGCTGACACACATTTTTATAAGTAAATGAAACGAATTACCAGATCGGTTCATTTCATCTGAAATGGACTCTCATTCTGCATTTACAGCTAGTGTGTTGCTGTGCGATTTTTCTTCCAAATTCCAAATCGCTACTTTCTCCTTAACCAAGCCTGCAAGCTTTATCTTGTCGGCAGATGAAAACTTTTTCTTCTTTGGATTCTCAAACACTATACTGAAATCATCAGGATCATCACAAAACTCTTCTAAAAACTCCTCTGCGTATTCCGAATCCATTGCGAATTGATTAAACAAAATATAGAATACAATTAAAAATTCAAACCAAATTCAAATGAATCGCGGCCTGGTTGTTATTGTTTTCACGCCGAAATGTCAAAAATTTAATGCGACGGACAATAAAAACCAAGTGAAATAGCTGTGGAGAGATTTTAGTATCGCCACCTACAGCTGAGTTTTTGAAGCGCAATTTTTCACTTGAGCTGCGTACTGCCAAGTGAAATTTCCCTGTGGAAAGTTCATTTTGACATTTCGCGGTGAAAAATTTGTATGAAAAACTGGATTTCACTTGAGCAGCGTACTAGCCTTAAGATGTGATAGTTCTTGACAATTCTCCTTTGCGCATTTATTCCAGAATTATTCAATTTAACAGTTCGGTCGTTTGCAGGTGCAACAACTAATACAAAAACATAAATTAATGCCCCAAGCGATGGAATCCGTCGCATCATTTACGGAAAGATTGTCGTGTTCGGATTTGACCTCATCTCTGAAAATAAAACTCAATTGAAAACAAATCAGTCTGTCTAGAACTCCCAGGAGAAGACTAAACATTCCCCATTGAGGTAATTTGCCAAACAACGATTCCTTGCATATTCTGACTTCGAACTATAATTGAAATGTCGAATCCATGCATGTCGTTTGTTGTCAGTAGTGTGGTCTTATCTAATGCTACACCGTATTCGAAGATAGATAACTGTCAGATCTGTGATAGGGAATGCTCTAATGACCTTTTAATTTCAATTCTGTTTGATACCCAAAACACAAAAGAAAAACAATAGAATGGGTAGATATATTGGGAAAGGTTGACCACCGATAGGACAATGCAATGTGTAATTCATGTATTGCATACAAATATATGTACAAGTTACCACCCGAACTATATTCTAGGCTGTGTTTGTTGTTCTTTTCCGGCGATGCATGATGGCTCACAGGTCGGTTAATTGTCATCTCATATTGGATTCCTTTTATAATTGTTTTGTTATTTGCTTGGCTTTATCTCACCGGTTGCAAGCATTGCAAGGTAGCCCTGGAACAGTCAAATTTGTTGAGATTTATCATTGATTGTCAAAAGCCATTGTGTTACTGCTTATGCTGCGCCAGGAGGATGTATATTCAAACGAATATTGTATTCATGTGAAATTATATAGGGGTTCACAATATAATAACTTTTGGAGATAAATTGCATAAAAATTCCAATCTGTATCCCTGCAAACGAGGAAGTATTGATATAGCAACTCTACTCTGTTCAACAAAAATTGTCAGTACAGGGAAGATAGGATGTTTATCTCTCAGTCACCCTGCGATGACTTAAATAAATCGGTCCCTCTTTACAGTTCTCACAGGGTTGCCGTAGTTTGTATGATAAATCGAGATAGCTCAGAGAGCAGTACTCTTAGGGTAACCAGCTTCCAATTTAAAATAAAAATATTGCTGAACGAAATAAACACCAAATAAAGCAGAAACAAATAGAGCAAAAACAACTATTGCTAAGGGAGCTTCCACACCGGATGGAACAAAACGCCTTAGGCAAACAAAACTGTTTTTCTGTATGTTTTTGAAATTTAAATACACACATTCAAATACGAGCGCCCACACTGGATAAGGCAAAACAAAACAAGGAAAGCAAAAACGTTTTGTTCCACTGCCTATGTCAAACATTAGGCTGCTTCCACACCGGATGGAACAAAACGCCTTAGACAAACAAAACTGTTTTTCTGTATGTTTTTGAAATTTAAATACACACATTCAAATACGAGCGCCCACGCTGAATAAGGCAAAACAAAACAAGGAAAGCAAAAACGTTTTGTTCCACTGCCAATGTCAAACATTACACGTGTGCCTATGGAGCAACGTACACCGGAATAAGAAAAAAATCATTTAAGCAAAACAAACGAGTTAGGCAAAAACACTATCAAACAGTTAAGGCATGTTTAGGAGAGAAACACACGCAATCAAATGAGAGTGCCCACACCAAACTAGTCAAACAGGCAAAACAAAATAAAATGCTTGAAGCATGTGAGCGACGACTATCGGTATTTATGTTTCATTCAATCATTTTCTGTGAAGAGCAGCATCAACATGTGTGACGTCGAAAAATTACTATTTTTAACTGAAATTTATTTAATTTTAATTTAAAAGAAAACGCATTTTTGGAAATTGCTGAGGAAATTAAAAAAAAAAAAACAGGTGAATGCTACATACTAGGAAGAAACGAATAAAGCTAACCCACACCAAAATAGGCAAATCAAAAAAAACGTATTTGTTTTGCCTTCTCTGGTGTGGGTTAGCAATAGTTGTTTTTGCTTTATTTGTTTCTGCTTTATTTGGTGTGGGCTCAGCCTAACCCACACCAAGAAGGCAAAACAAATAGGTTTTTTTTTGGAACAAAACGTTTTTGCTTTCCTTGTTTTGTTTTGCCTTATTCAGTGTGGGCGCGCGTATTTAAATGTGTGTATTTAAATTTCAAAAACAAACAGAAAAACAGTTTTGTTTGTCTAAGGCCCGGTTTGTTCAATCTTGGTTATCTTTAATCATCGGTTATTCCAGCTGGTAACCATCGAATGTGTTTGTTCAGCAAAATATTAACCAGAGAATCAGAAGTTTGGTTAGTTAACCAGAAAAATCGATAACCAGCCGATTTTGAGCGGTTAATGAGATTTAACCACTGATTTTCAGTAATTTCGTCTGTTAAGATTTTTTAAGGACTACGTAGGTATTCATTTTGACGTAGCTGCTAAACAAAAAAAAATAGTTGTACAATATTATGCGAACGAAAAGTAAAATGAAAATAATAGAATGAACGAATGGTTTCAGTGACTATTTCAACTAACATATAAATATAATACACAACACGCAAAAATAATGGATGCAAAATATGAAGTACGATTATTTTTGGCCGATGACAGCTCTCATAAATTGAGGTAAAGCAAAAGCGATAGGAAAAATATTCAGAGAATTAGAAAATTTCGTTTGTCGCTGAATAAAATAAGAAGAGGCTTAAACATTTGTAAACATTTTTTTTTTAGTTTTGTTTTTATTTCGGTTTTATCTCAAAAATTTTCTTCACAAAAACAAAGTTTCATTCTTCAGTTCTTAAAAAAATAATAAAATACATAAAATATCTACCTAAATAAATTACTTATCAAAACCAAAGGACCCGAAAGAAAAAAAGAAAAATGTAACCATGGGTTGTGCCAATCTATGATTGACAAATAAACTGGAAAAATGGAACGATTTGCTGCAAAGCTATGGTTTGGTGACCAAAGTGAAAAAAACGGTCAACAGACACTCATTGGTTATCACTGATTTATAATCATGGGTTAACCTAACTCTGTGGTAACCTAACCAAGGCTTTAACCAGCTGTGAACAGACCGGCCCTAAGGCGTTTTGTTCCATCCGGTGTGGAAGCAGCCTAATGTTTGACATAGGCGGTGGAACAAAACGTTTTTGCTTTCCTTGTTTTGTTTTGCCTTATTCAGTGTGGGCGCGCGTATTTGAATGCGTGTATTTAAATTTCAAAAACATACAGAAAAACAGTTTTGTTTGCCTAAGGCGTTTTGTTCCATCCGGTGTGGAAGCAGCCTTAAGCTGCGATTACACGGCAATTTTTGTGTGTCATTTAAATGGCGCTCTGACGTAAAAATCGCGTCACAAAGCCGTCATTTAAATGTCGTTCCGTGTGATCGCCATTTTTGGGACGACATTTTTGGCGTCATTTAAATGACTAGGAAAATGGCGGAGCAAATGGCATGAATTTTGTGCCATTTAAATGGCAGAAAAAAATGGCCGTGTGATCACTCTTAAATGGCACTTAGGACAAATGACAGAACTTTTCGGATGATGCGCCATTTAAATGTCAGCCTCCAAAAAATGACTAGACACGAAATTCATGCCCTGCCATTTTTCTATGCAAATGACAAATGACGCAGCATTTAATACGATATCTGTGCTTTCATTTGGTGTTTTTCTCGTGGCGAAAGGACGATTAAATAATTAATAAACTGTTTTTTATTTGTTTTGTTGTGGTTGTGTTGTTCGGTACCTATTGAGAGAAATGGAATACGAACCGTCGCGTCGCCTTTAAGTGCCGACAATTTGGACTACTCCGTCAACTGCGTTCTGTGTTTGAAAACACAATGTAGGTACAACAAAGTCGAAAAAATTAGGTAAAACGCAGAAAATGGGATTGAATCAGAATAGGTAAATTAGGCACTCGTGGATCGACGAAGAGGAATCGCGTTTGATTGTGACGGTGCAAAAGCAACGGGAGCTCAGTTCCAGAATGCAAACTTCAGTATGTCAGGCAGTGCTTTTGGTGCTGGTAGGGCGCCTAGAGAAAAGAATAAAATTTTATTCGAATAAATATGATTATCTCTACATTATAGTCGAATCATATTTGTAAATAGCGTTGAGAACTTCCAGAATGATGCACGTTATCGTTGGATGCGATACGCGGAAAAGGAATCGCAGCGATCGAAAACTTTCACCAGTGGCCAGGTAGCGCAGTGTGATCACCAGTCGTGCTTCCGCTGAAACACTCTCTCGCATATTTGTGTTCTGTTTTTCGATGTGTGGCTTCACCAACCTCAACAAATAATCGAATTGATTGGCTGACATACGAAGGACATTGCGATATAGTTCAGGTTCTTCTTCGCGCAATTCGAGCAGTAATTCAGCACAAAATCTACTCTTCTCGCGACGGCTCAACCACCTCTTTCGCAAAATTCCTTTTCGACATTTTGTATTTATTATATAAATATTTTTTTTTTTTTTCAATGCTATTTAATTTAATAAAGTCTAGCACACGTATGCGTCTTCGCCGAGAGAAAAACACCAAATGGGAGTAGCTATATTTTTGTCATTGGTCATTGCCGTCTGATCGCAAAGCAGATAAATGACGCGAAATTGAAATAATATGAAAGGTGACATTTGCCATTTTGATGAGGCATGTCATTACCGTGTGATCGCCATTTTTTCGCTCGACATTTAATGGCATCCCAAATGAAAATTTTAAATGACGCGCAGTGTCCGTCGTTTAATTTTGGGACAAAAATGACGGTGATAGTCATTTCGTGTGATCGCCATTTTTTTGCAAATGACAAATGACGAATCGTAGCTTAAATGTCTCTCTAATGCGACATTTTTTCCTAACGTCAGAGCGCCATTTAAATGACACACAAAAATGGCCGTGTAATCGCAGCTTTATACCGTCGATACCATTGCCGTTTATAAGCTAAGCGGTGATCAAGTTAGGTGAAATGTAGGAGCATGTTTCTATGTATAAATGTCAAGTGTTTTTCGAGTATTCGGTGTGATATTTTGCGTAGTACATCATAAACAAAAATGAAAATTTGTTTCAACCGTACCCATACCAGGGTCGGTTGAAACATGAACACAATCTTCCATTGTTACATATTTAATTAATTTGTATTGTAAACTATTTCGCCGGGCAAACTTCGTACCGCCCAAAATTGACTTACCTATTGACTAAAATAATTTTCACTTCCACCTGAAATTATTTTTATTGATCCCAACTATAGCTTTTGAAAAATACGATCTCACTTTATACTACGATCAAAATTAAAAAAAAAAACTCTCCGTAGAAAATGTATGGAAAATCGATTTTCACAAACTTTCCAATTTCAGTTCAAATTTTCAAATTTTGTCGCCGTATGAACCTTCCTTAGACGTAGACAAACGCAACAAAGAAGATTAACGTGTCGGCCAACCTATCTACGTGAAGTTAGCCCGCACTTTTTCTAGAATGAAAAACGTGAAATGCAGTTCGATAGACATTCGTTTGTAGTTGTTTGTAGTGAATTTTTTTTCGTTTGTAGTTCAACCGTTAGAAAGTTAGAACCATTAGAAAAAAATTTCAGCCCGCACTTTTGGCTTTTTGAAATGAAAACTAGCCAGTTGCATTCGAAATCGTTTGTAGTTGTTTGTAGTGAAATTCTTTTTTTTTTTGTAATTTTGTATTTCGGAGATATAAGGACATTTGTGTTTGCACCTATAACTCCGAATTTACAATAGACAGAAATTATTTAAAAATACTGGTGCATAAAGCACATCCTAACTTAAATAACTGCATTTAAAATTTCTGAATTCACTCAAGCGTTACTTAATAAAACGCAATTAAAGTCAAAAATCGCATCCGCTTAGAGTTGCATCCATATATGGATCTCCCACCAACAACAAGACAACGGTAAACAAATTTCCGCAAAGCATTCATCCCTGTCCATCGATATGAGTCACTATTTGTCCATTGGCAACAACAACCAGTCAATCAACCCCTATTTTATCCAACAAATTTTTCTATTCTTTCGAATAACATTAAAAACTAACCCCTTTTAAACAATTTATAACAACAAAAATGCAATATTTGCAAAGTATATACTCCTGGCTATCTAATACAATTCAAATTTTGTGAATTTATCACAAAGACGAAGATTTAGATGCAACTTAAACACGCACTACTTTGTCATACAAACTCATATCAATATTTCCGTTACTAAGCAACTCAAAATATGGAAATCTATTTTTTTCTAATGCTTTCTATTAGATGTATCTAACGGAATAAAAAAAAGTGATCTTTCATCAATAGATAATGATTTATTCAAGATTCAAGAAAATCGTTAAAATCGTCCGCGTAGACCGGTTTAAGGGGATGGATATTTCAAATGCTGGACAACTACAAACGACAAAAACTAGTTGGTTGTTAGAAAGCATGTATGCTCTATCTAATAAAACCAAAAATTTCAAAATTGTACCAACCAAAAAGAATTTATATGCAATTTAAGCAGAAAAATAAAAATGGCGATATCTCCGTAACGGTACAATGCAAAGTGGCGAAATTTTCTATTTTCAATAGATTTCCACCCCACCAATCTAATAAAATAAAAATTGTATCAATCGGCCTAACGGTTTATGATTTATATGGAATTTAAGCGAAATGCGAGCTTAAATTTGCGTGTGAAGTTAGCCCGCACTTTTTCTATAATGAAAAACGGAGTTTGCAGTTCGATAGACATTCGTTTGTAGAGGTTTGTAGTGAATTTGTTTTTGTTTGTAGTTCAACCGTTAGAAAGTTAGAACCATTAGAAAAAA
Organism: Cheilosia urbana; assembly: GCA_946477585.1. Lineage (NCBI taxonomy): Eukaryota > Metazoa > Arthropoda > Insecta > Diptera > Syrphidae > Cheilosia > Cheilosia urbana. The sequence continues at coordinate 41,005,613 of OX297853.1, forward strand.
AAAATTTCAATTCCTTAAAACTGTGTTATCTCCGAAACCGTAGCAAGTAAAGTGATAAAATTTTCAATTTTGGAAAGTGTTTCACTTTGTGAATCTAATAAAATACAAATTATACCAATCGGCCTAACGGTTTATGATTTATATGAAATTTAAGCAAAATATGGGCTTCAACTTAAGGTACCCATAACTCAAAAACTGTTGAACTACAAACGATGAAATTCTACACTGCTATTTCGTGTACTCTTATCTAACTGTGATATAAAATAGAAGACAGCCCGCATTACTGGACACTTTTTATTCGCAATTTAAGGGGAGCCTGCAATGGTTCAAATTTGCTCATTTTTAAGCGATTCGATATTTCCATCGCTAGGATGCTGTGAAGGGTGGAATATGTTTTTTTCCAATGAAACTACCCATCTCTTTCTAAAAAAGTTGTCAGAAATCATTTTTTTATAACGGTTAAAATTGTATTCGCAATTTAATATCGGAATAATTCCCATTTAAGCAACCCGATAACTCAAAAACTGTTGAACAACAAACGATGAAACTTTACATTTCGAATATATATATATTATATAATGCATGGTATAAAAAACAAGACAGTCCGCATGACTGGATACTTTTTATTCGCAATTTAAGGGAAGTCTAAAATGTGTTCAACTGCCCATATTTAAGCAGTTCGATATTTCTAATGCAGAACAACTTCAAACAACAAACAATAATGTTTTCTAATCCGTTGATCATTATCTTTCTAAGGACGTTAAAATAATGACCTTTGTTCAACAAATAATATTTTATTTGCATTTTTTTCAGCTACCGCCAGGCCTCATTTTCTGGATAGGATTTTTCAGAAACTGTGGCACTACAAACGATGAAACTTTCCATTTCTAATGTATGCACCCTTCTAAATGCATAGTATGAAATAGAAGCCAGCCAGCACTACAGGACACGTTTCATTCTAAGTTTAAGCGAAGCCTAAAATGTATTCGAAAAAGCTGCAAGAAGCTGTTCACAACATAACTTCATTTCATTGAATGTATCTTCTCCACCCATTCTAACAAAATCAAACAATTTTATTTCGATCGTGTAAATCACAACAACAAACTCACACAAAACACAACATTATACCTATTTATTATGTACTCATAAGTCATAAGTAGGTACACATCCATTTATGCAAAGTTGGCATAGGATTTTGCTTAGCTTCAAAATCCTTTTGTGTGAGTTTTAATATTTTCAGGATTGCAGGTAGGTAACAAGACTTATAAATATACAATCTTCAAGAGTACCTACCTATACAAAAAATTAAAACCGATAGGTATGTAGGTACTACCTACCTACACCTATTGTTTTTTTTAAATACTTATGGTATATTTTAGTTCATCAATAATGAACGATTATAGTATAAAGTGCCATCCCTGCCCTTCAAAAACCGCAAAAAATGGATATCAAAGCTAGCAATTGTTCAAAAAAAAAAAAAATTACCGTGGTAGGTAGGTACCTACCTACTTCGGTATCCATTTTTTGCGGTTTTATTATTGTCCATGCCAATCACATTATATGGCCTACACTGCACATATTTAACATTTTAAAAACAACCAAACATAACTGTACCTTCACTCCATGTCCAGTCACCATTTCTTACTCAAACTTCCCACAAAAACAGGACGCGAAGTGCTTAATATTTCGCTAATTGTTCCGTTTCATTCTCTCTCCTTTCGAAGGATTAAAAAAATGTCGGTCATTCACCGAACGGTGCGCACACGATCATATGCGTTCAATCGTGGTCACACCCCCAAAAATCTATTCTGCGACGGTCACGACACGATCCGCACCACAATAAACGCATGTGCCCTACATTTTGTTTGCGTGGTTGGGTAATACTCATACCTGATTGGATATGTGCAAGGGTGGTGGAATAAAGGCAAACCCTTTGATTGCGATGCACACAATTTCCTACTTTGCATTAGAAAAGAGATACATACCTACTTACTCATGCTTATTCAACGTAAATTGTGATCTACACGATCGAAATAAAATTGTTTGATTTTGTTAGAATGGGTGGAGAAGATACATTCAATGAAATGAAGTTATGTTGTGAACAGCTTCTTGCAGCTTTTTCGAATACATTTTAGGCTTCGCTTAAACTTAGAATGAAACGTGTCCTGTAGTGCTGGCTGGCTTCTATTTCATACTATGCATTTAGAAGGGTGCATACATTAGAAATGGAAAGTTTCATCGTTTGTAGTGCCACAGTTTCTGAAAAATCCTATCCAGAAAATGAGGCCTGGCGGTAGCTGAAAAAAATGCAAATAAAATATTATTTGTTGAACAAAGGTCATTATTTTAACGTCCTTAGAAAGATAATGATCAACGGATTAGAAAACATTATTGTTTGTTGTTTGAAGTTGTTCTGCATTAGAAATATCGAACTGCTTAAATATGGGCAGTTGAACACATTTTAGACTTCCCTTAAATTGCGAATAAAAAGTATCCAGTCATGCGGACTGTCTTGTTTTTTATACCATGCATTATATAATATATATATATTCGAAATGTAAAGTTTCATCGTTTGTTGTTCAACAGTTTTTGAGTTATCGGGTTGCTTAAATGGGAATTATTCCGATATTAAATTGCGAATACAATTTTAACCGTTATAAAAAAATGATTTCTGACAACTTTTTTAGAAAGAGATGGGTAGTTTCATTGGAAAAAAACATATTCCACCCTTCACAGCATCCTAGCGATGGAAATATCGAATCGCTTAAAAATGAGCAAATTTGAACCATTGCAGGCTCCCCTTAAATTGCGAATAAAAAGTGTCCAGTAATGCGGGCTGTCTTCTATTTTATATCACAGTTAGATAAGAGTACACGAAATAGCAGTGTAGAATTTCATCGTTTGTAGTTCAACAGTTTTTGAGTTATGGGTACCTTAAGTTGAAGCCCATATTTTGCTTAAATTTCATATAAATCATAAACCGTTAGGCCGATTGGTATAATTTGTATTTTATTAGATTCACAAAGTGAAACACTTTCCAAAATTGAAAATTTTATCACTTTACTTGCTACGGTTTCGGAGATAACACAGTTTTAAGGAATTGAAATTTTTTTTTTCTAATGGTTCTAACTTTCTAACGGTTGAACTACAAACAAAAACAAATTCACTACAAACCTCTACAAACGAATGTCTATCGAACTGCAAACTCCGTTTTTCATTATAGAAAAAGTGCGGGCTAACTTCACACGCAAATTTAAGCTCGCATTTCGCTTAAATTCCATATAAATCATAAACCGTTAGGCCGATTGATACAATTTTTATTTTATTAGATTGGTGGGGTGGAAATCTATTGAAAATAGAAAATTTCGCCACTTTGCATTGTACCGTTACGGAGATATCGCCATTTTTATTTTTCTGCTTAAATTGCATATAAATTCTTTTTGGTTGGTACAATTTTGAAATTTTTGGTTTTATTAGATAGAGCATACATGCTTTCTAACAACCAACTAGTTTTTGTCGTTTGTAGTTGTCCAGCATTTGAAATATCCATCCCCTTAAACCGGTCTACGCGGACGATTTTAACGATTTTCTTGAATCTTGAATAAATCATTATCTATTGATGAAAGATCACTTTTTTTTATTCCGTTAGATACATCTAATAGAAAGCATTAGAAAAAAATAGATTTCCATATTTTGAGTTGCTTAGTAACGGAAATATTGATATGAGTTTGTATGACAAAGTAGTGTGTGTTTAAGTTGCATCTAAATCTTCGTCTTTGTGATAAATTCACAAAATTTGAATTGTATTAGATAGCCAGGAGTATATACTTTGCAAATATTGCATTTTTGTTGTTATAAATTGTTTAAAAGGGGTTAGTTTTTAATGTTATTCGAAAGAATAGAAAAATTTGTTGGATAAAATAGGGGTTGATTGACTGGTTGTTGTTGCCAATGGACAAATAGTGACTCATATCGATGGACAGGGATGAATGCTTTGCGGAAATTTGTTTACCGTTGTCTTGTTGTTGGTGGGAGATCCATATATGGATGCAACTCTAAGCGGATGCGATTTTTGACTTTAATTGCGTTTTATTAAGTAACGCTTGAGTGAATTCAGAAATTTTAAATGCAGTTATTTAAGTTAGGATGTGCTTTATGCACCAGTATTTTTAAATAATTTCTGTCTATTGTAAATTCGGAGTTATAGGTGCAAACACAAATGTCCTTATATCTCCGAAATACAAAATTACAAAAAAAAAAAGAATTTCACTACAAACAACTACAAACGATTTCGAATGCAACTGGCTAGTTTTCATTTCAAAAAGCCAAAAGTGCGGGCTGAAATTTTTTTCTAATGGTTCTAACTTTCTAACGGTTGAACTACAAACGAAAAAAATTTCACTACAAACAACTACAAACGAATGTCTATCGAACTGCATTTCACGTTTTTCATTCTAGAAAAAGTGCGGGCTAACTTCACGTAGATGGCCAACCTTCCGCTTTTTGACTAAAATGGTTTACAGTACACGACGTACAAATTCGTTCTCAATAAGCGGATTCCGTGGAATAAGAATGTTTGTCTTTGAATTTTTTCCTCAAAACCGTCGCTTGCATGACATTTGATTTGAGATCCTTCACCACCAAATCAAACGCGTTTTGTTACAAAGTCTCGGTGCATTGAGGTTGCACAAAAAAAAATTATAAATGAGCCCGCTTTCAATAGTATAGATGTAAGCCCGGAACATCCAAAAATTCAACTTATCCCCATAAAGTTTTATTTTTACGACAAAAAGTAGCATATTTATGTCCTTCCTTGGGTCCATGCGAATTTAAACCAAGAATCATAAAAATTGAAGGATTGGTTCCCGAGCTATGAGTGCGCACATACGGACGTCAGTCTTTTTTATATATAGCTGTACCCACCCGGCTTTGCTCATACCTTTCGTATTGAGTCCTGGTCACATTTCGCAAAGTCCTTTATTTGGACAATGTCCATTAATAATTTGAATGCTTCCACAACCCGTTCTCCTATCCCGCTTATGTTTTGCAAAGTACCATCTAAATGGTCCGAAACTATAGTAGATATATTTCAATCTTGAAGCAACCATACCAACCCATCCACAAATTTCAATCAACTCGGTAGAGCTGTTTCGGAGATCGGCAACAGCGCCACCTATCAGGTCCAAAAGTATCCTATCCTTCAGGTAGGAACGAAGAAGTCAGTCTTTTTTATATGTAGCTGTACCCAATCGCCTTGGCTCATACCTTTCGTATTAAGTTCTGCTCACATTTAGCAAAGTCCTTTATTTGGACAATGTCCATTAATCATTTTAATGCTTCCACAACCCGTTCTCCTATCGCGCTTATGTTTTGCAAAGTACCATCTATAGGGTCCGAAACAATTGTAGGTATATGTATTTCAATCTTGAAGCAACCACACCTACCCATCCACAAATTTCAATCAACTCGGTAGAGCTGTTTCGGAAATCGGCAACAGTGCCACCTATCAGGTCCAAAAGTATCCTATCCTTCAAGTGGGAACGAAGAATATACATCCACGAAATTTCATTGAAATCGGTTGAGCAGTCTCGGAGATCGGGAACAGCGCCACCTATCGGGTCCAATATGTATCTTTTAAGACTGCCTAAGCCTGAAATACACCAATAGGAACAAAACAAAAGAAGAATCATAAAATTTGGCCCAGTAAGAACATTTTCCTTGGTTATGTTATTTGTGCCGGAAATCGAATGGAAATGTTTTATTTGTCTATTTAAAATTGATTTAATTTGGAGTTTTCGTCGAATAATTGTACAGCTAAATGAAATATGAATTACTGAAATGTCAAATTCAAAAAAGTATACCTAGACAACCAACGCCAACTATATTATTACAATTAAATTTAATGTTGTTGATACAAAATTGATATGCAGGGAAATCTAACTTGTCGTAAATATCTCCCAGCACCACCTATCGGGTCCAAATTTTGGCAAAAGCTTTCTATTTCTTTAAGTGTTATATGGTGTAAATTTGAGCCAAATCGGTCCATAAATAAGAGTTTTCAAAAAAGCAACCCCAGCGCCCCCTACAGGGTCTAAAATAAACATATACCATCCGGAGCACCACACAAACATATGGTGTGAATATGAGGGGGATAGCTTCAGTGGTTCAGCCGCTATCGTCGGTCATACATACGCACGAACGTTTTTATATATTAAGATAATAGCTTTGTTTGACAATATTCATCACATCACTGTTTTATATAGAATTAAAAATAAATAAATAAACAGTAACTACCTGTTGCTAAACAACAATAAATTAAAGAAAAAAAAAATAATTCATTAAATTAATTGAAAATTAACAAAAGGAACATAACTTTAATTTCGATATTGCAATCGATAAAATTCAGTTGTCGGAATATTCCGAATCACAATTGATATTACAGGTGATACATTTGTATCCAATTTTCAATAGATATGCTCCCTAAATACGTTGACAAGCAGACAAGGAAATACAACTCCTCTTTTTCTGAATAAAAATAATAATAGGGCACTGGAATGCTGTATTCTTTTTTTGGACTTTCGTAAGTTTAATTTTCTTTTTTACACCTTCCAACCTTTTCTTAGCTTGCTCAGCTGGTTTGTTTCTTTTATATTATTTTAATTAACTAGAAAACAATTTTTTTGTGTGACGTAAAGCTTTAAACATCGCTCCTGAAAATCATACATTTTGGACTTATGTCACTTTGCTTTTAAAGCGACGACTTGATCTGGCGAGTTATATTTTTCAATTTCTTCTAGTAAATTAACAGGTTATGGGCCCAGTGTTCGTGTCCCATTGAATATTGTTTATTCGCCTAGAAAATCGGAGTTTCGCGAAATAGTTCAAAAGTTTAATTTAAAAACCTTAAAAAGTAGGTTGCAACAATTATGGAAGGGAAGAGCTTATAAAAATAGACAAGCTCCAAAGTGCAGATCAGTGGTACACTTCGAAATTTCAAGTAAAGATACCTACTTTTAAATGCATGTGATTTGTTTGAGGTAGTTAGCGGTGCTGATGTTAAACCAGCAGTTACAGAGGCTGATCACAAAAAATTAGTAAGTTGGCAAGAACGAGATCGAAGGCACAAAAGGTAATTGCTACGTCAGTGGGGGCCAAGCACTCATACATATTCTTAACCACCGCCAGCGTTGCCACTTGTACTACATTATGTAGTACTGTGCTACATATTTGCTGGATTTTTTAACGCCGTACTACATACTACATCGTTACCCAAAACTACTACATTTCTTAAGATCCGTCTAACCATTTTACTTTTTTATGAACAACATTTCGTTTGTTCTCAATTTTCCCCCGTTGCTTTTAAACTAAATAAACAGATTTATAAACTTGGCATCACTCTAAAATATGTGCAAACCTTCAGCTGAATGCTGCCATTTACGTACGACATGAAGTGTCTGTCTCTGTCTATCAGCAGAATTGACAGCTGACAGTTAATTTCAATTTGTTTGTTATTGCTCATTGGATTTATTGTGCTGCACCCGCAAACAACTGTAAATAACAGGGAATATCGATCGGTTTTTAAAAGTAGTTTCGGATTCGGACTCGGATACTGAGAGGTAATCTTCATAACCATATGAAAAGACAATAAATATATGTTAAATAAACTAATTATTATAGCCCACAAAAAGAAACATCGAATCCGGAAAATAAAAAGAAAACTCGCACACAAAAATATCGCAAGGAATGGGAAAACTAATTTTCGTGGGTCGAATATAGGTCTGGGAAACCCTTTTGTCGCGCTTGTCAGAAGTCATTTGTTTGCAATAGGACTTTGCTTGTTAGACATGAACTCTTACCCATACACATTTCAAATTACAACAGTGCAAAAAAAAAAAAACTCCAAGTGTGTCCGACTGTTTTAGAAACATATCAAAGAAAAACGGCATCATATCCAAACTACGTTCTGAAATTGTTTGCGTAATGTACTGCATTCAATACAATCTGCCACTTAGGCAAATGAATTCCAAACCGGCATTACTACAGACTGTGTGCAATGACAATGAGATCGGTCAAAGTCTTAAGTGCGGTCGGACAAAAGCAACTTCCCTTGTCAAAACTTGTATTGGTCCTTTTGCCAAATTACAAATTGCCAAACAACTAGCCAAACGGAAATTTTCTTTTATCGTTGATGAGACTACTGATGTGTCAAACGAAACCTGCCTAGTGATAATCAGAGACAATACTGAGACCCCCAACTCACAAGTCGCAATCCTCTTGCCGCTGGCCCCCTTTTTTTTTTTTTTTCAAATTCGCCATTTTGTTTTCCTATCGGTGTAAAGTCAATTTAGAATCCGTAGGAATTGTAAAAACATACAAAAAAACATAAAATCAATGCTGCCAACCGCTACCAACCATGGGGGATTGTGATAGAGTTCGAGAATATCACATTTTAACAAACCTGAATGCTATTGGTTGGTTATTATAAATCTTTAAAAGACGATTAATATAATTTGTGAAGTTACGTGACATTTGTCAATACGAATTTCTATGTAACAATACTAACGCACTTAGCATGTACAACCCCATAAAAATAAAGCTTGTAGGCAAGTAATGGAAAATCGGCCGAAGATGGGGGTCTCAGTATTGTCTCTGGTGATAATCAGAGACAATACTGAGACCCCCAACTTCGACCGAATAACAGTTATTTGCCTACAAGCTAAATTTTACGCTCCCAAAAAGTTTAGGTGCGCTAGTATTGTTGCATAGAAATTCGTATTGACAAATGTCAAAAATCCTCTCAACCAACATATTCGCACCTTATCTTTTTACATTTCACTGTGAGCAAAGCAAAACGGATAGGAATTGGCGTACACGGATAGGACAACAAAAAGCGGATTCCTGGCAAAAATTGAGGGGGCCAGCGGAAAGAGGATTGTGAGTTGGGGGTCTCAGTATGATTTGTTTATGGTGATAATAGCTAGATACTTTGATGAGTGTGCTGTAAAAGATACATGCATTGGATCTCAGCAGCTCATGGAAAGCAATTCTGAAGAAATTTTCCAATCATTCGCACGTGTGTGCAAAGAAAATAATATCGACATTTTAAATGCAATTGGTTTTTGTTCTGACAACGCCTCAGTAATGCGGGTCGTCTGTCCAAATCTATTTTCAATAGGATGCAGTAGCCACAACCTACATTTATGCTCATCAGCTGCATGCAAACTGATTAATATAAATAAGTAAATTATAAGAGACAGAGAATACGTATTCTCTATTCATATTCTTTCTCTCTTCCTTCGCTTAACTACCACCATTCGGCTGTGACACCTCACCGGCCACAGAGTAAAGAAGGCGAAATATTATTATTGTTGTTGTTGTAACCAACGTAATTTAAAGTAGGGGGAAAGCGGGAGACTTAAGCAACTTTTTGTTAAATCGTTCACTACAACTTTTCTATTAATCTTAGCCACATGCTGAATAAATTTTTTAAATATACATTTATCTATTTTAATGTTAGCCACATAAACTCTATATACACGCAAGAGATTTTTGCCACGTGCAAAATATGTTTGGGAACAGATTTTTGGCTCAAGTCTCCCTCTCAGCCGGGAGACTTGACCACCCCCTTGGGGAGACTTGAACATACTTAAATTCTTCGGGTAAAACAATAGAAAAAAATAATTTATTTAGTTAATATCTTATTAGAATTCATTTTTATTTTATTTGTGGTATTATAAAAGAAGAAAAAGCTGTTTAACGTTTTTTATAAAGAAAAACAAAAAACTAATACAAACTAAAAAACATAACTAAATAATGTATACTAAAAGAAACATAAAAACTCAAAATTATTGAATTTTCAAACAATAATAAGATATTAGAGACTAATACCATGTTCCCACCAACGTGATTTAGCCGAAGTGATTTATAAATCACGAAACGCGTCCCCACCGAACTTTAAGTGATGAAATGTGACATTTACGCCAACTTTGCCATATCAGTGATGGGACTTCTAACACTTAAGTGGTATTTCAATCACTTTTTACACCTTCGGAAATTCTACCAGTACTCTAAATCTACCACCTTTTAACAAAGCTATTCGCTAACAATATTTATTTTCCATCATTAAATCGAAAATTTTACCTACTATACTTACTGCTACTACTTACTTTTACCCAGCTATCAGTATTTTCTTCGAAGAATTGCATCAGCTAAACTTCCAGTCCAGTATACACCATTTACTGCGCCATTACTTCATTATTTACTGAATTATTTAACATGGACAATTTTTTTTTCTACCACCGTTTCACTTTCCTCAAGTCCCATCACTGACTTTTCCTTTGCTGAATGAAGTGCTGAACATAATAAAGGTATGTTCGATTTTATTTTGTGTGGACAGATACGTAATTAAAATTTAAACACGTCTAAATCACGTAATTAGTAATCACGAAAATGTATGGTAAATCACGTAATTTATGAGATGATTTAGCTAAATCCAGTGGATTTAGCTAAATCACGTTGGTGGGAACATGGTATAAAAGTAAAAAACAATATTAAAAAAAAGACTTTAAAAACTTAACAAAAATGAGTAAATAACTTAATTTATTTATAAACTACCACATCATTAAGGTATTTTAGCCATGTGCATGATTAGCCTCTAATTGCTTTCACAGTGAGGCCATTCAAAGATCTCATTGTCCCTTTTGGTCAGTCCAACACATATCTCGTGCACGTATTTGTTACTAAGACGCAAAGTCGCATATCCATTATTTCATCAGAACCACTGATCAACTCTCCCCTTTGAAACCGGCTCAAGTCTCCCGTTCAGATTTTTTCACAATTAAAAGTTAATAACATTTGTGCAACACAAGCTAGCTGGATTCCGTTCTCATATCTACTAAGCCAAATAACTGTTTTATAACATAATATTAACTATTAATATTAATTTTTTAGCTGGTTTGGTTTTGGCAACACTGGTTTTGACAGCTGACGTGTGTTTAGTACCTTGTGTCACTGTCAAACAGCTTCAGTTTGGTTTGCAATTTAACCATGGATCGTCTTACAAATGAACAACGCTTGCAAATTATTGAATTTTACTATCAAAATTCGTGCTCGATTCGAAATGTTCATTTATTCATTTTTATCGAAAAATTGTGTTCAGCGATGAGGCTCATTTTTGGTTGAATGGGTACGTAAATAAGCAAAATTGCCGCATTTGGAGTGAAGATCAGCCAGAAGCATTGCAACAGCTACCAATGGATCCCGAAAAAGCCACTGTTTGGTGCGGTTTATGGGCCGGCGGCATTATTGGGCCATATTTCTTCAAAGATGATGCGAATCGCAGCGTTACTGTCAATGGTGAACGCTACCGAGCGATGATAACAAACTTTTTTTTGCCCGAAATGGAAGTTCTTGACTTGCATGATATGTGGTTTCAACAAGACGGTGCCACATGCCACACAGCACGCGAAACAATGGCGCAATTGCGAGGCGAGTTTGGTGAACAGTTAATTTCACGTTTCGGGCCGGTCAATTGGCCGCCTAGATCGTGCGATTTGACACCATTAGATTATTTTTTGTGGGGGTATGTCAAGGCTAATGTGTATAGGGACAAGCCGGCTTCGATTGACGCACTGGAAGCCAACATCCATGCATTCATTCGTGAGATACCGGCCGATATGTGTGAAAGAGTATGCCAAAATTGGACTCAGCGGATGGACTACCTGAGACGCAGCCGCGGTCAACATTTGCATGAAATTATCTTTAAACATTAAATTGCAAGGTTCAAACTATCGATTCAAATAAATATTTCATTCATTTTTTTGAATTTTTTGTATTTTTTTTTTTTAAAAAGTTCTAAGCCTCTTAAAAAATCACCCGTTATTACCTACCACGTCAAAAAAAATTTTTTTTTTTAACTTTTTGCACCAAAACACACATTTTCACTCCTAACAGCCAAGGTCAATTGACAATTTAGAATTATTTTTTTGTGGAAGTAAAGGATCAAGCTCTGCGACATTTGAGTTTACCGTTGGAGGATTTGACTTAGGGATGTCAGACGTCCCCCTTTTTCATACAAAAATGATGTTTTTCCTCCCTAGTACAAACCACTGTCCCCCTTATTAAGTCAAGAATCATTAAAAGAAAACATTCAATTCTAACTTTGAAAATAATTTCTCTTAACATTTTTAACAAGATTCTCTGTGAACACATCCATTTGAAGTGCAAGAAAACATTCAAAGATGAATGCATCCACTCACGAACTACATTTCTAGTTCTCGTGTGCGTTTCTGTTTTGTATACTGTAATCTTTCTCTCTTTCAGTTTTTATTTTGAAACCAAAATTTAGTTTGGTAAAATGACCGAACCCAAAGAAAAAACCAACAAAAAAAGAGTGAAACTTATTAAACTTATTTTAAAAATGAAAAAAGAATATTTGTCCCCCTTTTAGAACACTTGTCCCCCCTAGAAAACTCACGATGTCCCTCTTTTCGTATTTTTTAATATGGCAACCCTAATTTGAGTGGATATTGAGAGTGGTTCAAGTCTCTCATATGTTCAAGTCTCCCGCTTTCCCCCTACTATTTTACCTATTTTGCAAAAATCCTTTTGTGAAATTATAATATTATTCGACCGATCTATGAGTGGCACGCTTCAAATTGGTAAGAAAATAAATGGAATTAGTATTCATTTAGTAGGTTAGGTTAGGTTAGGTTTTTGGGCTGACGAAGCGGGTGACCCTCGCTTCGCCACACTCAGGTCCTTGTGGACCCATTGTGATACCCTTTATTTGTGGGGTTTGGCCGTGTTGTATTTCGGCCACGTTTCCTTCTCCTTATTCGATGTTGTCCAGCCATCTTGATGTCCTCAAAAACCTGTGAAGATCAAAGAGTGAGATGTTTGAGAGTTCTTGAATGTCTTGGAAGTAATATCTTCCAAGTGTCCTATTTCGCAAGTGACAGAGGCTCGGGCAGTGACAGAGGAAGTGAGGTGTGTCCTCATGCGTCTCCTCATCACCGCAGCCCCTGCAGATGTCGTCGTCTATGAGGTTTAATTTCATTGTATGGTTTCTTAGGAAGTTATGACCTGTCAGAGCACCTACCAACTTAGACAGCGATGATCTGTCAAACTTCAAGAGTTTGTTGGTCCGTCTTTTGTCATATTCAGGCCAAAGCTTCCTTGATATTTCACAGGTTGTTAGTGTTTTCCACCTGTTGTTGGCTTTCATTCGGATCTTGTTTTCCACCCGTTCTCTGAGGTTACAGAGTGGTGGTTTGATCGATTGTAGTGCCTGATCATGGTCCATTGCAGACCCCTTTCTTGCCAGTTCGTCTGCAATCTCATTGCCGGCTTTGTCCCTGTGTCCAGGAACCCAGCAGAGATTTATATTATGCTGCGAGCCAAGAGCTTTGAGCTCTTCGCGACAGCTGCGAATTAGCTTTGATTTGATTTCAGTAGCCGAAATAGCTTTAATGGCTGCCTGGCTATCAATGAATATGGTAATATCATTACGTGGTATTGCCCTCATTGACACCATACACGCCGCTTCCATAATTGCCAGAACCTCGGCCTGGAAGACACTGCTGTGATCAGGAAGCCTGATTGAGCGGCGTATATTTAATTCCTCCGAGAATAGACCGGCTCCAGTGCCATAGTCCATCTTTGATCCATCTGTGTAGATGGATATAGATTTCCTTTTAGCGGGTTCGTTTGTTTCCCATTCCTCCCTGATCGGAAAGGAGCAGGAGAATGGCTTGTCGAAATCTAGGTAGGGAGACATGTAGTCAGAGCTAACATCGTTCTCTACGTATCTCTTCAAAATCTGCGCATGTCCTGTAGCATTAGGATTCCAGCCTTGTGTTTGGCTAATCCTGAGTGCACTTTTGACGGCCGATTCTTGCATATATAGGTCCAGGGGTAGCAAGTTGAGAATGGCCTCCAATCCAGCGGTTGGTGTCGTTCTGATTGCACTGGTTGTTCCTATACATGCTAATCTTTGTATTTTTGTCATTTCTTTCAGATTGGTTACCTTGTCCGCGGCTTGCCACCAGACTAAGTTGCCATATGTGAGTATCGGTCGCACTATAGCCGTGTACATCCACAGAATTACTCTAGGGTTTGGTCCCCACTTTCTGCCGAAGATACGGTTGCATGCATAGAATGCATTTGCGGCTTTCTTTACTCTTTCTTTGATGTTGGGTTTCCAATTTAGTTTCCTATCTAGAATTATTCCCAGATATTTCGCATATTCTGCCACTCTTAGGGGAGTTCCCTCAATAGCTGGTGGCTCGAATTGCGGTATGTTCCTTTTATTTGTGAATAGCACAAGTTCGGTTTTTTGGGGATTGATTCCCAGACCACATTGTTTTGTCCACAAGTTGAGTGCACGTAGTGAGTTCTCCAATAGTTCGCTTATGGTCGATAAGAATTTGCCTGTCGCAAGCAATACTACATCGTCTGCGTATGCAACTACTTTGACCCCACTGTTTCCAAGTTTCATTAGTATTTCGTTAATGACAAGGACCCAGAGTAATGGGGAAATGACCCCTCCTTGCGGTGTACCTCTTGAGGCAGTAACTCTTAGGTCAGTGTCACCTAATTTTGCATTGATATTCCTTTCATTGAGTAGATTCATGATCACTTTAATGAGTGATTGTTCAACGTTGGAATTTTGTAATGCCCTTTTCACCGCGCATGTTTTGACATTGTTAAACGCCCCTTCAATGTCTAGAAATGCGGCTAGTGTATATTCTTTGTCTTTTAATGACTTCTCTATAACGCCAACGACTTCGTGTAGTGCTGTTTCTACTCCTTTGCCCTTTATGTAAGCATGTTGTGTAGTGGAGATTACATTGCCATCTATCCGACTGCGTATAAAGACGTTTATCAATTTTTCGAAGGTTTTCAAAATAAAGGATGTTAGACTTATAGGTCTAAAATCCTTGGCAGTGGTTTGGCTAGCTTTCCCTGCTTTTGGGATGAAGACAACCCTCACTTCCCGCCAAGCTTTCGGAATATAGCTTAATTCCAAACTGCGCATGAAAATCCTTTTAAGAACCGGAGTGATGATGGTCCTTGCCTTCTGGAGCATAATCGGAAATATCCCATCGACTCCAGGGGATTTGAAGGATGAGAAGGTATCAATTGCCCAGTTTATTTTGTCCTCTGTTATAATTCCTTCTGGAACTGTCGTTACAGTTGTTGAGGCATTATGCGTATTCTGAGTGTTATTTTGACTTGGGTCACATCCTGGAAAGTGAGTTCGCAATAGGAGACTAAGTGTCTCTTCACAGGACTTTGTCCACGTCCCATCATCGGTTTTGAGATATCCTGGGACCGTGTGTTCTTTCGATAAAATTTTTCTAAGTCTGGCTGATTCTGTTGTGTTTTCAATACTACTACAGAACGTTCGCCAGGTTGTGCGTTTAGCACTTGCTATTGCGCTTTTGAATTTCCGCTGACCATCTTTATATATATCCCAATCTGTCTGAGAATTTGTGGCCTTCGCTTTATTGAAAAGAGCTCTAGTTTTCCTCCTGATCTCTAGGAGATCTTTCGTCCACCATGGTGGAGACTTCCTGTTCTTTATTGTTCGCAACGGACATGCTTTCTCGTATGCATCTTTCAGAGTTTTGTTTAAAATTTCTGTAATAGCATCGATTTCTTTAGGTGTATTTATTGTGTGGCGGTGCAGTTTCCGGTTATTCTTCTCCACCTCTATGAAGAATGTTTCCCAGTTGGTCATCCTGGGATTCCTGCATTTGCCTATTGGTTCTACTTTTTCATTGATAAGGAATTCTATAATTCTGTGGTCTGAGAAGGATGGTTCCGACGACACTTTCCAGTCTCGCACAGTGAGGGTTTGTGAGTTACTATACAGTGTGATATCTAGTACCTCACTCCTATTCCTAGTTATGAAAGTTGGTTCGTTGCCAATATTGGCTATCAACAAATTATTCTCTACAATAAATTCTAAAAGAGACTCACCTCGAATATTGGTGTCAGTACTCCCCCAAAGTGTGTGATGGGAGTTGGCGTCACATCCTAAAATGACATCCCATTTCTCACACTCTGCTTTCTTAACCAGTGTTTTGGTTAGCTCAGGCGGTGGATTGTCTGAAGAGTCGGATGGCATGTAAACTGCCGCCAATGTTAGCGTGCGTTTTCCTTCTCTTTCCAGATTTACCACTGTTTGGTGTATGTCGCTGTGGCTAGATAAAAGAAAAAGTTTTATCTGTTTTCTAGCGAAGATACAAGTTCTTGTCTTACCATTGTTTGGTGTATTGCAATACACACGCAAGTCATTTGAGTTCAGCCCATTAATCTTACCCCGGACAATCCAGGGTTCTTGTATGAGGGCGATGTCAATATTGTTGTTCTTCATAAGATGAACGAGGTTGGCGCTGGCCGCCTTGCAGTGATGAAGATTAATTTGAATTAACTTCATTGCAGCTAGCTTCTCCCCCATCTCTATGTTTAGTTGCCGCCAGCAACCTCAGTTTGCATCGCGTTATGCCTACGCGAACCTTGAAGTTGTGCTTGCGTAGCAACGGCAGCGATTTATGGCTTAGTAGAATGGTAACATCCATGCCATTGTCGGTGTGCTCACCCGTTTCGAGGACTTTCCATTCCCTGCTTTGTAATTCCGGGTTAAGGAATTGCAGGTTGCGTTCGATCCTGTCCGCGGGTAAATAAGGTCCTTGTACGTGTATTAGGCCCTTTGGTCTGGTGAGGTTAAGAACTTCTTTTCGATCAACGACGCGCATGTTCGCATTGTCCCAAGGTGCATCTGTGTTGGCGACGAAGTTCTTTAACCATTCCAAAGTGTCTTTATTGTCGCATTCCATTATCTTAAATCCTTTGAAGGTAGTCAGCTGTCCAAAAAATGGAACCACGCCATCTGCCTTCAGGATAGCGTCATTGACACCGTCCAGGATTCTAAGTTCTATCAGTTTCCATTGGTCTTCGGATAGCCTCCGCTCTGGATTTCCATAGTCGACGATTGCGACACGGAGTCTTTCCTTGACCTTTTCTGCGGTTTTCCGCTTTTTTGCTTCCCTACCTATCCCCGGGGAGAGTGTGTCGTCATGCCGACCTCTTTTAGAGCATCCTGGAGCCTCCTCAGGTTTGGATGCATCCTTACCTGAGGAAGCTACTGGGCGTTTAGGATCAGCAGCAGTCGAGATGAGAGGCAATTGGCATCTCGCCCTCGCTGCTGTCGGTCTCATACCTGCTCCTCCAGAGGCCCGCTCCCTGATTTTTCTAGGCCCTACGCTCTTGTCTGGCAGAACCATTTTGGAGCAACTAGGTGTCTGCTCAGCTTTGGATGAATCCTTGGCTGGGTTGGCACTTAGTTTTCCGGGTCTTGACCTACTCAAGGCGGGCTGCAATTGGCATTCCTCCCTTGGTCCAGTCAGTTTCCCTCTACCTGCTTGGTTCTGCCTCCTATCTAGGCTGCTGCGCCACTCGGTCTCAGTAGACTTAATAGTCATCCGAGCCCTTTCTATTTTGGCCCTTTCCCTTTCCGTATAGGAGTTAGGGTCTCGGCCCCTAAATCTGCTAAGCAGTCGGCGCGCATTCCTGCGCTGTCTTAGGGGGTCAGTGCTGATCGTCGTTCCGGACTGCACACTGTTGTTCGCGAGGCTCGCCTTAGTAGCAGCTGAGGCTTCGGTTTGGACCAAACAGTCGCTGTACTTTGGTTTGCCTTGCTTTTCAACAACAGTACGTATACTGTCAAGTGTCGAGTCAGCCTCTCCCGGTGAAACAATTTTGTCCGCTTTGTCCGCTTCCTTTGCGGGGTCAGATGCCACAGACCCGTGCCCCGATAGGCTATGGCATATCACAGGCATTGGTGGTCGCATCTGAACACCCTCACTCGAGACTTCGGGGAATTCAGTCTTTGGTGGAGTGCTAGCACAAGGCTCATCACACTCCAAAGCCTGACTTTCCAGAAAGTCGAGAGCGTTCTGGAGCCTCTGTTTTTCCCTGTCCTCTAGTCGGTGTTTCTTCTGCAGTTTTTTAATCGTCATCTTGCAGTTTTTGGACTTTTTTCCTAATTGACATAGTTGACGATATGGAAAATTTGGATGAGCTGGCGATGGAGCGATTGTCCCCATCCTCGAGAAAAAGTTTCTCAAGGTTGAGATCAACCGTTCCCTCGCTTCCCCCAACCGAAGTTGCTCTATAGGGTGACGGTTCCTGGAGTAAGACGTTCTCTTCCTCCTCCGTCATGTTCGTCTGAGAATCGGTAGTTTCGAAGTGTTTGGTGCCCGATTCGCTTACACCAGTCACTTTGTTTTGTTTTTTGTTATTTTTGTCTATTTTGGACCCACGAGTAAGGGGGAAGAAGATGTCATTCTGTACTCACCCCCTGTATACAGAAAAGGGGAATTAAATTGAAACTAGAGGTCCCCAGGTATCTAGAGTTCCCGTTAGAAGACACCATAACATTGTGCCATACATCCCATGGGCACGGTTGTTATACCCGGGATTACGGGTTTTTATCGAGCTATTCCGCTCTAGATCCGTCATATTTAGTCGAAAGCAGTGGCACCTCGTGCAGGATGTGATTCTTCACCACGTATGACGGTCTTGGGAAAAATTCCCCTGAACCCGGTGCATACTCAGCTCGGAACGTATTCCTGACTGGGTCTGCACCGAATCTCCTGGGATGTGACCAACTCAAGGCGAGCGGCAGTGGCATCTCTCCCTTGGTCAGTCAACTTCCTTTTCGGTCTTGGGAAAAATTCCCCTGATTTCCTTCCGGAACCCGGTGCATACTCAGCTCGGAACGTATTCCTGACTGGGTCTGCACCGAATCTCCTGGGATGTGACCAACTCAAGGCGAGCGGCAGTGGCATCTCTCCCTTGGTCAGTCAACTTCCTTTCGGAAACCTTAGCCACCCATTTAGTAGGTTAAATATGTTCTGAAATAAAACGTGTCGGCGATTAATATATAGATGATACGGCAGTATGGGTGTTTTCATAAACGTCTGCCTAACTAATGTGGTTTTCCATTGGGACCACCAGAAATCTTTTTCAGATCTCATATTTTACGGTGCTCATGGAACGCGCAACGAAAATGATCTGCTTTTGTAAATGGATTAGTGCGTTAATTGACAACAATATCAGTTGTTGAAATCGCATTCGTTTCTGGCAAAATCGCAAATGGATGTCGACCTCAAAAAGGTTGTCAGTGTTGTAGATACAAATGAAGTATTATTGGTGGTTTGTAGTCTTCAGATGACTGATAATGAAGATAATAATTCCTCCGAAATCATATCCATAACTATTTATGTATTTTCTTATTTTGGTTTTCACGAAACTTTGCGAATTTGTCTCGAAAGCAAACTTGTTAAACTGACGTAAAACAGCTGTGCAAATTATATTGGTGTGTGTAGATCTGAAAAATATCGAGATCTACAAAAAGTGATCCGAATCGAAAAAAAAACATTTATTTTTCTGCCCAATGGAACGTTAAATGTGATTTAGATAAAAAAAAAAAGATTGATTTTTGGTCCCAATGGCAAACGACATAAGATCTGCGTAAGTCGTGTTCATAAAGTCAGATTTTTGATGGAACAAAAGCAGATGAATTGCAGAAGATGTGTTCGTAAACGTCATAAATGTCATCAGCATTTGGCAGATTGTGCATCCATATTTTGTTGACTGCAGAACGCGCGGGAGGTAAAAAAATGTAAAGTGCGAAAAATGTAAGTTTTATTAGCAATTTTGTATGTATTTTCACAATTAAATTAAATTTTTTTTAAAGGGTAAAAGAAGCTACCGCGTGGAATGTGGCAAAAACCAAACTTTTGATCCATAAAAGAATTCTGTTGGAAAAAGAATTAAGCTTTGGGAAAAAGAATAAAAATTCATTGTGGAGGACTTTATGTTGCTTATGGTGGAGGTGCTTTATGAAATCAAAAAAGTTGATCCATTCTTCTCCTTCGAAGTCTTGGATATATAAAAAAAAATTGAGAACTTAATGACGACTTACAAAAGAATTAAAAAGCGAAATAAAGAGCCGGAAAGAGACGCCACAACGTGGGAATTCTTCGAAACGTTCGATGAAGCATACGGAGGTAGGCACAGTGTGTCTCCTCCGAGAAATCTTTTGGGCTCATCATTGCTGATAGAAGAAGAAAACAGTTCATATGATGAAGAAACATTTGTGACTTCGTCGAAAAAAAAAACGTTCTTCTAACGGCGACAAACTTCTTGCATTTCTGAAGGAGGAAGCCACTAAAGACCATATAAAGCATCAAGAGCTCGTTGCTATTGAGAAGGAGAAAATGGAAATTGACAAGCGGCGATTGGACCTTATTAAAGATCTGCAAGACTTGCTGGCCAAATCGAATTGCAAAATCAAGACTGCATGAATGCTACACTACTTACCTGAATTCCCTTTCATTTTTGTTTAACAAAAGAATGACAGTTATTGATTTGTTTACTTAAAAAAATACAATTTTTAAGTTAAAAGAAAGCATTGCGATTTGGTTTCTTTTTTGTTTTGCTTCGGTTGTAGTTAAGTTGTTTCCATTTAGGTTAATCAGGTCATCAACTTCCGAATTCTGGGTCTCAAGAACAAAATCATCTGCCAGTCCCTCTCTATCAATTATAATGTTGTGCAAATCAGTACAAGACAACACAATATTTTTAAGGTGTTCGAGGTTTTTAATGTCGACGTGTTTCAGAATGCGGAATTTTTGTTTTAACCTCACAAACGCCTGTTCTATGCGCACCCTCGGGAAGCTATGAACATAGTTAAACCTCTTTTCCATAGGAGTTAGCTAGCCATTGTCACGGAAAGCGACCAAAAGGTATGTTGTAAGTGGATAGGCTGAGTCACCCAAAACATGGCCAGTTTCCAAATGGTCAAATATAAAGCCAACTTTAATGTTATTTTTGGTCGTCCAGTGTCTTTTGTTATCCATACATTTTTCAATTCGTTTTCAAAAAACTGTGGAAATGAAGTTCTTAACTTTACTTTTATTATTGCAGAAAAAAAACTTACGTTAAATGTGGACCTCGACATCCGAAAATGGCCTGCGAAGATGTGGTTTGGAAATTCAGAAATTGTTTTAATAAAAAAAGTGGAAGACTTCGTTTGGTTTCGAGCGAAATGAGCTCAGCAGGAGCGGATGGCAACGTAGAAAAAGAGTTGGGGATTTCTCTACCACGGTTATGCTGTCTGAAGTAAGTAAGTAAGTAAGTAGACTACAGTAACCGTTGAATAGGCAACCACCAACTTTATTCCGTTTAGAGAGAAAAAAAAAAAATTAAACGCGCAGTAAAATATTTTAAAAATAATTACAAAAATGTTTATTGCAAAGAAAAGTTTTAATCACAAAGACTAGATTGGTTTATCAATACGAACGCTCTGCTCCCAATCTCTGTACCGTTATGCTGTCCGTGAGACTATAGTAACGTACGCAGGCAAAGTGAGCAAGATGTCAACAAAAGAAATAGGCGTATAGGCGAGAAGCGCAGCGAATTGTGTTTGCTTTCCAATTGAGACGGTAGAGAACTTTCGTCAATAACCGAGCAGACAAAATTGGAAATTGTTCTTAGCGTGCGTGTCCCTTTTATATTTGTTAGGAAAAGAGCTTTCGTAATGCATATTAGTTGGTTACAAATTACCATAGTTTTTGTTGTTTACATTAGTTATACGTGAGCTTTTTATTTTAGGGTGTTGCTTGTTTTAAGAGAGAAAATTTAAGTTCACTACTACAATTCATTGAAATAATTATATTACATTAAGATATGATAAATATGATGATGATAATGATGATGGCGGTGATGCTAATGATGTTATTGGTAGGAGGTTGTTACAAAAGGAGTTTTAGGAATTAATAGATATTTATATCTTTTTAATTTTGCTAAATTTCTTTTTGTAGCTTTTTTTTTCTTTATCTGCAAATTATTTTTTGCAATTATATTATTGTTAGGTTTATTGAATAATAATTCGCAAATTAACTACTTAAAATTGTACTAAAGCAGGCCTGCACGTGCACATGTGCTGCAGAATATGTGTGTTCATTAATGCAACAAAAAAGAAAGACGATTGTACTAACGCAGATTTTCGACGTTTATGAAAACACCCTATACATCAAACAACAATGTGAGTTTTTAAAAGTTGAAGCTCTCAGTAACAGGTAATTGTCGCTAGTTCTGGTTAGAGATATATAATGTCCTACTGTTTACTGTACTGTTTTATAAGCTCTTACACTTTACAAGATTTTTGAGTACGAGGACAAGCGTAATAGTTAGAAGTTTCTGATGTTTGATCTGTTAGGGAATGAATTTCTTTTTGACTGGAATTGATTAATGACGCTGGTTTAAGTTGTCAAGGATTGGAAGTATTGTTCGTGATAGATCTATACCTTTACATATAAATATATATATATTAGCGTGCCCGGCGAACTTCGTCCTGCCCAAAATTGACTTTTTGACTAATATAATTTTCACTTCCACCTGAAATTAATTTTATTGATCCCGGCTATAACTTTTGACAAATACGATCTCACTGTATAATACGATCAAAATTAAAAAAAAAGAACTCTCCGCAGGAAATGTATGGAAAATTTCACAAACTTTCCAATTTCCCGTTCAAATTTTCCAATTTGATCGCCGTATGAACCTTCCTTAGGCGTAGACAAACGCAACAAAAATGATTATCTACCGTGTCGGCCAACCTTCCGCTTTTTGAATAAAATGGTTTACAGTACAAATTCGTTCTCAATAAGCGGATTCCGTGGAATGAGAATGTTTATCTTTGCATTTTTTCCTCAAAACCATGACATTTGTTTTGGGAGCCTTCCCCACCAAATCAAACGCGTTCTGTTACAAAGTCTCGGTGCATTGAGGTTGCGTAGCAAAATTATAACTGAGCCGACTTTCAATTCTATAGATGTAAGTCCGGAACATCCAAGGAATTCAAAAATTCATCTAATCCCCATAAAGTTTAGTTTTCACGACAAAAAGTAGCATAATGTCCTTTCTTGGGGCCATGCGAATTTGAACCAAAAATCATAAAAATTGAAGGATTGGTTCCCGAGTTATGAGTGCGCACATACGGACGTCAGTCTTTTTTATATGAAGCTGAACCCACCCGGCTTTGCTCATACCTTTCGTTTTAGGTCCTGATCACATTTCGCAAAGTCCTTTATTTGGACAATGTCCATTAATAATATTTTAATGCTTCCACAACCCGTTCTCCTATCCCGCTTATGTTTTGCAAAGAACCATCTATAGGGTCCGAAACTATAGTATATTTCAATCTTGAAGCAACCATACCTACCCATCCACAAATTTCAATCAACTCGGTAGAGCTGTTTCGGAGATCGGCAACAGCGCCACCTATCAAGTCCAAAAGTATCCTATCCTTCAAGTGGGAACGAAGAATATACATCCACAAAATTTCATTGAAATCGGTTGAGCAGTTTCGGAGATCGACAACAACGCCACCTATCGGGTCCAAAATTTTATCTTTTAAGACTGACTAAGCCTGAAAT
Organism: Cheilosia urbana; assembly: GCA_946477585.1. NCBI lineage: Eukaryota > Metazoa > Arthropoda > Insecta > Diptera > Syrphidae > Cheilosia > Cheilosia urbana. The sequence goes on from OX297853.1 coordinate 41,029,126, forward strand.
ACACCAATACGAACAAAACAAAAGAAGAATCATAAAATTTGGCCCAGTAAGAACATTTTCCTTGGTTATGTTATTTGGGCCGGAAATCGAATGTTTTATTTACTTATTTAAAATTGATTAAAAATTAATTTGGAGTTTTCGTCAAAGATTTGTACAGCTAAATGAAATATGAATTACTGAAATGTCAAATTCAAAAAAGTATAGACAACCAACGCCAACTATCAGGCCTATTCTGCGAAATCTTTTATTCTGTTATAAATTTCTGTTATGAATCATAAAAGATTTCGACCATAAAAGATCTTTTATAAATCGTATTCTGGGTTTCGAATTTTTGTGAAACTCTGTTATGAAACTTCGAAAATTTAAATCTGTTACGAAGCTTTGACAAATAGCTAGCTTTGCTTTTAATGTAAGTAAATATATATATTTTTTATAATTAAATAAGTTGGCATCTAATAACTTTTTGCATGAAATATATTAAAATGCCGGCTGAAAAGAGTAAATTTTAAATTAGGTAGTATTACAAACTAAATAATTGTGTAATACATCTTTTCTTTTACATCTTTTTAGGAAAAAGACAACAAAAAATGACTACCGAACAAAAAGAAATATATTGCTCCTACATGGATCAAAATCAGCGCTGCCAACCAATTTTGACGAAAAAAAGCCTAACTTAAAAAAAAAGCCTTTTTCAATAAAATAATGCCTAAAATATTTTTTTATGTAAATTGGAACAATAAATCAAAATATAAACACAAATATATAAAAAAATTAACAAAAACAATTTTTATTTCAAAAAAAAAAAAAAAAAACTTAAATTATGTATAAATTACAGAAGAAATAGGAACAAAATTCATGATCATGACTTTTTTTGCCAAGATTTTTTAAGAATGTTTAAAAAAATAAAAAGTCAGCATACGTTGAATCAAAAAAATAAATATACATATTTGAAACAAAAAAAATGCCTTTTTGGAAACAAAAAAGCCTTAAAGCCTTAGCTAATGAAATAATGCCTGCTAAAAGGCATGAAAAAGCCTAGGTTGGCAGCGCTGATCAAAATCCATCTATGAGGCAGAAAAAGCATTCCGATGTATCGGTACAATTTTGTTGGCAGGAACTTGCCTCACTCTTGAATGGAACTGGCGGTGTCTCACACTCTGTAGAAGAATGGAAAACGGTATATTTTTTCCTGAATTTTTGTGGGCTTAAAGTTGTATAGAGATTTTATTTAGGTTTTTGATAATTGGCGCTACACTGTGACGCATAAACTACGTCAAGAAAAAGCGGAGTTAAAAATAACCGGTGGTGGATCTTACCAAAAACTCGGTATGCAGTCATGGTAACCTCACCTACATACTTAAGCTTAAATATAAATTTTGGTTTAAATCATTGGTGCCGTTTTCGAACAAATCAAACTGGTACGAACATTTTTTAAAGGAAGTACCTACCATTACTTGCAACGGACGGACAGAATTTAGCGACCCACTTTTTTGAGTCTATCATCGTAATATTCGAGTTCGAAATTATGTACGAATACAATATCTTTCTCTTACTACGTAATAGAGAATATTAAAATTTTTAGCAGTATTCATAAATTAATTAAAGCTAAACTCAATAAGGTAAACGTTATTTATTCTGTTTCCCTTTTTTTTTTTTGTAGCAACAATGGCGTGCTTTTACAACACATCGACGCATCCCTTTCGAACTTTTCTTGAAGTACTTACTCTATCACAAGCATCTGAAAATGGAATTTTAGTAGTAGTAAGATAGAATTGTTCATGCGAATTTCATGAATTTAATTCCATTTTGCTGTTCCGCCATCTAAAATAAAATCGACATAAACGATTTCAGTGACTAAGTAACGAAAAATGTTTTCCAACTTTCTGTACTAAATTTTCTTAAATAAGTTTCCTCAAATGTTCTGACCACACACCAGATTTCAAACTTCTTTAATCCGCTTTCGGATATATAATGAAGTACAATTCGGCCATTTACCTAAATGCAAAAAGACTAAAATCAAATCAAGCATTGACTTTTTTCAATTAAAAATACCTAAGCACCGTTACATAAAGGGTATTCCAACGAAAACGCACGATGTAAATTGTAAATAAAACAAAAAGTTCTCAGAGAATTATCTTAATATTTTTTATTATGATAGAAGGATCTATGACAATTATGTGTGAAACAACATATATCGGCCAATGCTCCATCCGATGGTCCATATTTTCCGTGAAAATTCCACAATCTGTAAACAATTAAATTGAGGCGGCATTTTTTATCGGATTAATTATATACCTATAAGTTTAACAATTTATTTCCATGAACATATAGCGCATAGCCCTTATAAAAAGTAAGCTCAAGTATAAAGACTATGGGTTTTACTGCATATTATATACAATATCTGGGTGACCGATATTTCTCGGTTATTACTATTTATTGTAATTTTAAAAACAATAAAAATTAAAAATATATAGGTATATATATCTATAAACTTGAACATATTAAAAAATGTAATATCCTGTTTCCACCGACATGATTAAGGCGAAGTGTTTAGTAAAACACGAAAGGCGTTTCCACCGAACCTTACGAGTTTAAGTTTGACAGCTCTGTCATCTTTGACATTAGGCATCAAATTTTCAATATCATATGTATAAAAGTGCGACGAAACGAAAGTAACGAAAATGAGTTTAAATGCATTGGATATTGTTTCCATCTACCAACTTAAAGCCCAAAATTGATATAAACATTTTGTTATCTGCATTTTCTATCAGGAGAAATATTCTCCGAAAAAAACGCCAACAAAATATCATCAAATTGCAACATCTCCTACGTAGGCATTTGGCTATATCGCACAAAATGAATAGTTGGAAAAAAACAAGAGTCTGGACTAAGGTGAGTGCCGTTTAAATTTACATTATAAATAAATAAAGTTATAAATGAGAACACGTTATTTGCAGATACGTTCAAAATCTTTCTGGGAAAGAGATGTAGCGGAAAATGATGATGTATTTTTTAAAGAAAGCTTCCGTATGTCTCGGGCAAATTTTGATAAAATATGCCACAAATTAAGAGGCCTGGAAAAGCAAGATACCAATTATCGTAAAGCGATACCCTTAAGAAAGAGGGTTGCAATCGCACTCTACACTATTGGATCTTCAGCTGAGTACCGAAGTATTGCAAACCTTTTTGGAGTCGGGAAAGCAACAGTTTTCAACATTTTGAAAAGTTTCTGCCAGGAAGTGTGGAATGTGCTACGCCAAATATACATGACAGGTTACCCACTTACCGAGGCAGCAATAGTGGAGAATGCCAATGGGTTCCAAAAGTTGGGCTTCCCTCAGTGCTTCGGGGCTATCGGTAAGTAAACTGGTATATTAAAATTTGGTTAAAAAAAAAAGTTATCTCAATGTATTTTAAGATGGCTGTCATGTCGAGGTTAGCCCTAGATCTGAAGACGCTGTTGATTACTACAATTATAAGGGTTGGTATTCTACTGTACTATTTGCTGCAGTTGATTACCGGTAAGTATTTGCATTATGTCATAAGAATACAATTTTAATTACTATTTATCTAATCTAGATACAGATTTCTATACATCAATGTCGGTAGTCCAGGACGATGCAACGATTCTCAAATTTTTGAAAATTCATCACTTAAGTTGAAACACCAAAATCCCATACTTCAAAGGATGTCAAAGAGAATGTGTGGTGTAGACGTTCCGGTCTTACTAATTTTTCTTTTCCTTTGCATCCTTGCAGCTCTGGAAGTGGATGCGGTCGGTGTTTCTGGATCATCGATGTATGCTGAAAATTCGGAAGCTGAAGAAGCTGAAGGCGATACTCCCGGTGATGACGTTGGCATATCCGACATCGAATTTTCTGTTGATGTGTAATGTATATAGAAATAAAAATAAGTAGGTAGTAGGTATATCAAAGCACTCATGTATTTTTGTTTACCTATCATAATGCTGTCTTCCACGATTGATTCAAGGTTGCTAATTCTTAGCTGCCCAAGGATAGCATGCACTCTATGGTACAGCTTCCACTCCGATGGTGAACCTCCCGAGGGACCGACTTCTTGTCTTTCTTTTCTATAAGGAAACGATAAACCTCTACGAATAATTTCTTCAAGAGTATCATACCTGTATCTGCTTGTCATGTTGTGTATTTTGACACAAATCTCCTCTGGACAAAACAAACAATTCCTGCTCTGGAAGGCGTTTGCCATCTTCTTATATATGTGGTTGTTTTTTCTACTTCCACGTAATTCTTGGTACTTTTCCTCCCAAAGTTCTAGCAGGAATAATTCGTCCGCTTCGGACCATATTGTCCTTTTTTTTCCTGATTTTTGCTTTGCAGCCATACCTGAATAGAATAAAATAATTTTTTATTACATGTTCTTAATAGAAATATGAAAAATTCACCGAAACAGATTGATTGAGTATTTAAAGTATTTATTTATTTTAAAAGAAAATCATTTTTTGACAGTTCGTTTGTTTTTTTCCTGCTGACTGCTGAAAGATATGCGCTGAATTTGATAATAGGTGTGTTCGATTTTATTTCTTCATAAGCCCGATGACAGGTATAAAACACATGATAACGAAAATGTATGGTAAAACACGTAATAAGTGAGGTGTTTAAGCTTAATCATGTCGATTTAGCTTAAACACGTCGGTGGAAACAGGGTATTACTTTTTCTTTTACTATGGCGCGGACGGCAAGAAACGAGTGTTACGGGTTCGAATCCCACTCGGTGACTTACTTTTCTTTTTATATGTTCAAGTTTATGTTTATACACTGCGGGTCATTTGAATAGGGACAGCATATCTTAGAATCATTTTACCTTATATGTTTCGTTCCTAACTTCCTACTATAAAAATTGTTATACGGTATGAAAGGTTATTTCATTGCCCTCTCACTAGATGTGTTATATTAATACATTCGGAATGTTTACCAATTTCTTTCCACAGTTAACTGTGATGATCTAAAAACCATGCAAAAAAAGTAGGTCAATAGAATAGGGACACAAGCAATATTCTGCTTTTACTTCCCGAAAAGTGACAAAAAAAGTATGCATTTGTTTTTTTAGTAATGAGTACTTCCTCCTTTATTTAAAACTAATTCAAAAATTCTGGTATTCATAGAATCATATAACGATTTTAAATAATCTAGGGAAATTTCACCCCAAGCAAGTTTGAAGGCTTCAGTAAGCTGATTTCTGTCCTCGAACTGCCTGCCACCTTCGTACACTTTTCGCGTGAGCCATCCCCAAACATTTTCCATGATGTTTAGGTCTGGGGAATACGGGGGCCATGTCATCAAATCGACATTTTGAGCTTGGATCCAAATTTTTATTATGCGGGCTGTATGGATGGGAGCATTATCCTGCTGGTATGTCCACCTAAGGGGGCCGAAAATGTGCTGACATTGCGGAAAAGCTGTTTCCAGAACTTGTTGGTACGATTTTGCTGTCATTCTTGTACTTTGGAAGTTCAATGGTATCGCACCATAGTAGGAGACAGCTCCCCAAACCATAACGCCACCTTCCCTGCTGTGATGCCTCGTCAAAAACCGTTCTTCCTTTTGCAGATCATGGAAATAGTAGTTGAATCCGTCCGGACAATCGAGGTTAAACTTCTTTTCATCCGAGAAAACTACTTTTTGCCACCTCTTTCCCCATGCCATGTGCTGACGTGCAAACTCCAAACGTTGTTCTTTCCTAACCGGATTTAATGGTGGTTTTTTCTTCATTTTTTTAAGTTGCAAATGTAGGGCCCTCTTAATCACTCGTTTAACTGTTGATAAACTTGCACTTACTCCAACTTTTTCCCTGATTTTCGCCACTGATCGAGCCGAATTAGAGGCTTCTCGTAAGATTGCTCGTTTATCTTGAGCAGTTAGCACTTCCCCCGTACGTCCTTTCATATTTTTGCCATAGTTCTCTTTATTTTTTAAATAATTATGCACAACCGATTTGCTTTTCTCAATTTTTCGGGCTATTTCACGCAAACTGTGACCGTCCTCTTTGAAAGCGTCGATTTTTGCCATATCCGCGACATTTAATGGCTTTCCTCTACCCATTATTATTATTATTATTACTATTAATGCAAAACCACAATCGTTTGATCCGTTTCAAAGATCAAAGAAATAAATTTAGATACATAAAAGAATTGCTCGTTTAAAGGTATAAGATGATATAAGTACATATATTAGCTATACTGTCTTCTATACTATTGCTAAACTGTATCGAATTCTTTTGAATAAACCAAATTCTATGGCAGCAATTAACATTATTATAACTACAAAAATAAATTCGAATATTTATATTGAAATGGTTATTATTACTTTCATCAAACCCTGCCAATACCCTTAATCCATTGGTCATCCCAGGATCAAAACTATTGTGCAAATATTCGGAGTAAAATATGAATACATTATTGGCAATGACAACTGGGCTGACAATATATTCCATGATTGCCCAACCACCCAGAAACCGGTTTAAGCAATCAAACAATCAGAATATCCTTCCTATCTATGTGAATGTTCTGATACTGGTGCTATAGCGGCTTTTACACCAATCCTTCATGACAGATAAAATACAATCATCGCATGCAAACAATAAATCGGATGCAGTATCATCCGTCTAAAATTTGTTATCCCTAAATAAATGAGATATACCTATACAATATACATATTTGTGTGGTGGATATAGTTCCCAAATAGATGGATGACATATTCCCTGAGTGCAAACTCCACATTATATAGATTTATTAAATTTAATAGGATTGTGAAAGCATGTATCTCCGGATGTAGTGGACATAAACTGACGACACTATGAATAGCAAGTACCTACGTTAATAGTGTTACGTACTTGTACATAATTAAGGTAAAAATGTGTTTTTGCACGATACTAATAATCATTGTAAGTGCTCTGAATGAATGTTACGAACTCATAATGGCGAAAAAAAAAAAAAAAAACTACCCACCGAACAGAGATCTGTTCCTTGATAATCAAGCTAATTCTGAGATTCGATCGAATAGAGTATTCCTCGAATTTAAAAGTTTCACCCGAATGAACTGTTCACATTCTAAGGGTGCTTCCACACCGGCTGGAACAAAACCCCTTAGACAAAAAAAAAACTGTTTTTCTGTGTGTTTCTGAAATTTAAATACACACATTGAAATACGCGCGAGTTACGAAATGCCGTCATGCTGACGCAGCACCCCCAAAGCCACCACGATCCAGCGGATGCAGCACATAGCCTGCGGTCATCGATTTTACATTAGTTTCTGTCAATTTAACACTTTTATTAATTCAATCCAATATTGTCATATTACACTAATTTCTAAGAATTTGCGTTATTCAAATATTCTCAATTTAACTTTTTTAATTCAATTACCAAGAACTCACGGTCACCCCAATATTGTCAATTTAACATTTTTCATTTATCGTATCATGTTGGCATTGTAATTTAACTTTTTAGATTTAAAGTAATTAAGAATTCAGAATAAACTTGTCAGTCGAAAACGAAGGTTGTCTTTTTTTTATCTTGCGAGGCCTCATACTCGTAATTCGCGCCCACACTGAATAAGGCAAAACAAAGCAAGAAAACAACATAAGGCGTTTTGTTCTATCCGGTGTGGAAGCTCCCTAAGTTTCCAGGGAAAGGAATTTATTATCGAATGTTTTAAGCTCTAAGATTGTACATTTTTTGTTTTGTTTTTATTAAATAAATAAATGGCTTCATATGAATTTTTGGAGGAAGTATCGGTCAAATTGAATCGAAAAATACTCCGAGACAAATCGAATCCATTTAATCTGCCGGACGACATGTACGTTTTTATTGTTTCGCTTTGACACCATACAATGTTTTTCTACTTCAAGATTTGTTGGAAGTTTTCGGCTCAATAAAGCAGCCTTTAAATACGTATTGGATGAACTTGTGCTTCAAATACCCAATAGAACTTCTTTATCAGTTCCCCCAATTATAAAACTAGCCGCAACTCTAAGACTTCTAGCAGCAGGCGGCTACCAGCTTGGGGTGGGTAAAGATTTCGACAATAGCAAGGCTCAGTCCACAGTTTCAAAGTCAATGAACCAGGTGTTAGATATTTTGGAAAACATCCTATCCTATATGGATAAATTTCCAAATGAACGACGCAGAGAAAAAAACTATAAAGTTGCACTTCTAAAACAGTGACAGGTTTCCTGGTATAGTTGGTTGCGTGGATGGGACAAACATTGCAATAAAAACACCTTCAATCTCATGTAGGCACCTATTCTACAATATGTAGGGGTTCTATAGCATAAACGTGTTGATTGTGAGTATATTTAAAAAAAAAATACATCCACTATAAATACTTTTACATTACATAGATTTGTGATAACAGTTTTAGAATCAGATACATAGATCCATCACATCCTGGCTCTACCCATGACGCCCCCGTTTGGCAAGTTTCTTCTGTTCGAAACCAACTTTTAAAAAACACTCAATTCATATTCTGTTTTTATGGTAATCAATTATACTTTCTTCGAAAGGTGATTTTGGATATGCTCTAGAGCCTTGGGTAATGACTCCATTTCGAACCCCTGTTCCTGGCAGTCCTGAAAGTAAATATAACATACAGCATTCAAAGGCACGAAATATTGTTGAGAGAACGATTGGACTGTATAAAAATCCTTTCAGATGCTGCATCAAAGCCAGACAACTCCACTATACTCCAGAAAAGGCGGCGCAAATAGCGAATGTCTGTGCAGCGCATGATACCTGCATAATACCTGCATACACTACAAAGTTGAGGAATCGCCTATAATAGGAAACAACGAAGAACAAGATTATACTTCTTATAACCATGATAGTAATAATGAATACAACGACAGCGTAGGAAGATACATAAATGAAGCAAGAAACATACGAAACTCAATCGCTATTTCATTTTAGTATTCATAACGTTTTGTTTCAGATATCAGTAGTTACATTTTGCATATGAGTATCTTAAGATTGAATAAGATTATTCATTTGCGAATCCAGAATTTGTTGCTTTAAGTTCGCCTTGATTCGCTGAAGTTTTTCAATTTCCATATTGTGCCGACGTTTTTATTATTGTTCTCCTCTAACGACTTAGAAATTTACTCTTAATTCGAAATTACGCTGTTCAATTTTGAAGCAACAGTAGCAGTATGGTTCATTTCTATTTCCTGCTGTTCTATTCAACATATCCGCTGTTAATGCTCTTTTTGCTCTTTTGACAGGAATCGGACACTCCTAATATAAAGGTGATGAAAACTGATCCTCGCCATCAGACCCCTCATCAGAAACGTCTTTGGAAGTGCTTGGTATATTGCCTATCTCCTTTCTTTGGTCACACTTTGAACTTAAAATTCCAAAAATAGGAGCGTCCACTCCCTCAACAGCCTTATTTATTGCCGTAATCCTTATGACAGCTTCTTCCAGAGGCGAAAGTGTAGCAAGATTATTATCATTGAATCCTGATTGCGTTTTCTTTTTTTTCATTTTCAATTAGATTTTTCTTTGTATTTCCCTTGAAGTCAATCCAGACCTATCAATGAATTATTTGGTGGCATCTTTAAATGGAGGTCCCAAACTATTCAATTTTTCATTTGCGTCCTTCCAAAACCAAGCTGCATCATTTTTGTTTATCTCCATTAGCAATCAACATTTCAAATTGCCCGTGGTTCGTCCATTTGGATTCAGTGTTGTCGAAAGTACTGCAAAAGCAATATTTGTATTGCTTTCGGGCGCTACGTACTGCCGTACTGCTCACTTTTGTTTTGTACTGCATTTTCCTCTTTGTGTTGCCCTTTGTATTACTTTTTGTAGTTCGTTGTTTTCATTAATGTATCGAAGAAAATAGTACAGATGGCATCATTTTTTATATTCTCATTTACAATCCACACAAATCTTCACAATCTAAATTTACAAACAAAGAAAAAATCTGGAGGAAACACACTGCGAACTTTATTTTTGTGAATCATGCGATACAGTAAAATGCATTTGAAGACATTCCTCCCTGTCCTACTACAATCAGTTATTGCTATACAATAAAATTCTAAAATCGGTATGGACCTACCAGCATTACCACGCCAAAGAAATTTCTAGAAAATGAAGGTCTTTTAAAATACATTACAAAGGAATATAATCAATGCTGATCTACATAGAGATCTATATATTTAAATGGTTTAAAAAGAAGTTTACTAAGTTAATTAAGTGCACAGCAGTAGGCTTCTTAACCACGTTAGCTTAGAAATAAGCGAATTATTAAATACAGACAATGTAATCAGGATATTAAGGCGGATAACATTTTTTGATCTAAAAAATTAGCTAAGGCAGAGAAGTTTGATATATTTTCTAACAAAAAAGTTCAGAAATTCGACAAACGAAGGATTTTTCCTTTAACATTTATCAAATAATTCGTAAATATTTGGTCGATTAGTCGAACGGCTAGGTGCAATCTTATTCGGTATGGAAAAAGTCAGTGCTCTCGGGAGCTATTTTATGTCAGTTTAGAGTCCCTCCCTATTGCAGAAGCATCTCCCGCGTACCTTCTAGCTCTGGAATGCTTTTCAATGATTTTCAATTCCTGTGAACCTCCAGACACAAAAAAAAAGTTTTTTTTTCTGTTCATGCCAATTTCAATAGTTTTAAATTTGGTAAATAATATTAAAAAGGTCATCAATGTCATCATATTCTTGTTCACCTAACTTAATCATACGATTATGTAATAAGTTCCAAAAACGTAGTATTCTCTTAAAGAAACATTTGAATAAATTTCCAAACCGTCATTCTCCGAATCCTTTTCAGGCTGAAATGTCAAAAATTGAATGCGACATACAATAAAAACCAAGTGAAATAGCTGTGGAGAAATTTAAGTATCGCCAACTAACTTAGTTTTTGAATCGCCATTTTTTAATATATTTGACGTTAAAGCTATCCTAATCATATCATGTTAAAATTGTAACAAACATATTATTGTCAGTATTTGTGAGGTAATTCTTTTGATTTTGGTATCAATAGGGTTTTACGATGCTGGTAATGAAGAAATTTCACGTTGAAACAAATGTTGGAAGGTTGCTTCGTTGTGCTTGTATGCGAGGGCAAAATCTTTGCTTTTCCAAAGCATTTGGAACGAGGTATTTTTATTACATCGCGCACTATTGTATTGTTGAAAAAAAAAAATGTATTTCAACATATTTTTAAAAATTTGTTTGTGCGTACCTACTGTTTTTGTCTTAAAATTATGCAAAAAAATCTTGTATGTACTGCTTTGGTTGTTTCTAAAACGACAGCACTGTTTGGATTGCGACCTGCGATTTATACAAATAAATAATTCTTTTTTTTTTATAAGACAAACAAATGTTGCTTCCAAGTTCATAATATGCGTTTTATATACATTTTGTGATAAAAGTAGAAATGTTTTTTCAGTTTATTAAAAAACAATTCAACTTACATTTTTATATACAGCTTTCGATTAGAAATTTCCACTCGAATAGAATTTGACATTAAATTCAATGCAATCGAAACTGATAACGCGGGGAGAAATGAACAAAAAATTAATCTCTATCGAATCGAAACCGAAAGTAAGAATCTCAGAATAGAGGTGAATATGATTTTTAAATCAAGTTAATTCTATCAATATTTTTTAACTGGTATTAAAAACTAACTGCCTCTAAAAGAACATATTTATGGCTTTCACAAATAACATAGTAACTATCTTAATATTTTATTTCTTTTTTCTGATCATCGGCAAGGGTGAAATCCTCAATTATACTTACTTTTTTGTTTTTTTCTTAATGCCTTCGATGCATTAATGTTTTCGATGCAAAATATTTTGCTCCTGCGATGATGTTAACACGTGCCGACTAGACAGCAAACTCAACAATGAAAATCTGTACGATAAAATTTGTTTGACGTGCAAATATTTCATTTCTAAACGTACTAAACACGAATAATTGGTAGCAAAGAGAAAATTATTACGGGTACCTCCTCTTCAAAACTTCTTTGCTGAAATCAACACCTTCTGTGCTCTTTAACACTACTTTCGAAATCGACTCTTCTACTTTTATTAAAATTTTTCCTTGAATGGGTGATTTTACTGCCGAATTACACTGCAACCATGGCATAACATATTATATTGTATTAACATACCTTTTTTTGTCAATTTAATCGAAGTTAAGTTGCGATCATAGCAAAAATTTATTTTTAAAGCACAAATTGCTCTTGCCATCCTTCTAGCTTCATACATTGCACCTGGAAGTCTCCTTTTTAGTTGATCATCCATATCTCCTCCTAAGAATATTATTGAAATTTCAGAGAGTTCGCGGTTGTCATTTCTAACAATTGGTTTTCGTGGCTCTCAAAAGTAAAAACTTAAAAATTCGGTAATTTCGAGGTCTTTAAAGTCTCTTTAACACTGTCTGCACCGGCTTGCAAATTGTTAGGCTGCTGCCACACCGTATGGAACAAAACGCCTTAGCAAAGCAAAAGAGTTTTTCTATATGTTTCTGAAATTTAAATACAAGCATAAACACAAAAACAAAATAATGTGTTTTGTTCCATCAGGTGTGGAAGCTCCCTTAGTGTCAATACTTTTCCATTCATCTCAAAACTCTTAAAAAATAGGTATTTCTGTACTTATTCGATCTTCGTTTCGAAGACACTTTTAAACACGAGCTCACACATATGATGCCGACAACCAAAAAGGACTAAATCTCTTTCTAATTTCTGTTCCACGAGAACAACGACCTGTGTTGGATGCAGTTGTATCGCTACACATAATCTGAACCTTATCATCAAAATTCCAGTCCTTAATAGCATGAGCTATGTCAAATATGTTATCCAAGTCGTCCTGGAAATCTGCTTCTCGTCGTTTATGCACCTCGTGGGTTTTCTTCCATTTTTTTTTTTTTGGCAATTCTCACCAAGCTTGATAGAAACTTATAAGCTTCTTCACAGAGTTGCGTAGTGATTTTTTAGGGATTCTTGCCTTTTCCCAAAAAATACGGCAACGGCAATTCCTGACTAGTTCAGATTTAGTGGTATGTGACTCTAGCGCTTTAAGCGCAGCCTGACTATCAATGTAGATGGTGATATTCTTATTTAAATATCGATCTCATCTCAAGTACCTCCGCAGCTTTGAGTACGGTCAGAATCTCTGCCTTGAACACACTGCATGTGTCCGGAAGTCTCAGGGCCATATGTAGGTCCAACTCGTTGGAGTATATACCTGACCCCATACCCTCATTGGTTTTGGATCTGCAGTATATACTGAGATCTCATTTCCCCTCAAAACTAAGTTCCTATGCCACTTCTGTCGGTCAGGGTCAGGGTACGACACATCGAACGGTGTGTCAAAATCAAGTGTACCAACACTTTCATCAGCGTTTCCCGGGATTTCGGAAAATTCCTTTAAAATAGTAGGTACTGTATCCTATCCTACTGTTTTTAAAAAGCACTGCATTAGTGAGCCATAGCGCACTATTACCTGCAATTGATTGTAATTGTAAATCCAATGGTAAAAGATGCATAAACGCTTCCAGTGCAGCCGTTGGTGTGGTACGTAAAGCACCCGTGACGGCAATGCAGGCTGTTCCTTGTACCCTGGTCAACATATCCCGCACATACTTCTTGTTCGCGGCTTTCCATCAGACAAGAGCCCCATATGTAATATATGGGCCTTACTACCATTATACATAGCCTATGCAACATTGAAGGCCTCATGCCTTATTTCTTACCCGCTGTCCTCTTACAAATGAAGAGAGCATTGTGAGCTTCGCGGACTCTTTCCTGGACGTTAAGTTTCCAATTTATTTTCCTATCTAATACCGTACCAAGATATTTTGCGCTTTCCGAAAGAGCAAGTTCCACTCCAGCAAGCCTGGGCAGCTTGAAGGGTGTTATCTTGTATTTTGTACTAAATAGTACTAGTTCTGTTTTCTCCGGATTGATTCTTAGTCCACACCCTTCAATCCATATTCTGAATCTATTGAGGGCTGTTTCCATAAGTTCACTAATCGCGTTAAGGAATTTTCCTTGAACAATGATAACTACGTCATCCGCATAAGCGATGACTCTGAATCCTGCACTGTTTAGTTCCTTAAGTATCTTATCTACGACCAATACCCAGAGGAGGGGGAGATGCCACTCCTTGGGGGATACCTCTTATAGTAACAGATTTTCTTATAGGACTGTTTCCGAGAGTGGAATTAATATTTCTCGCCGAGAGCATTTCGCATATCCAACTTGTAATGCGTTGCTCGACATTTATATTTTCCAAGGCGCTTTGGATTGCATCTCTCCAGACATTATTAAAAGCCCCTCAATATCCAGAAAGGCAACTAAAAAGGCAAATTCTTTCTGGTGAAGGCTGCCCTCTATTTGCCTACTACTTCGTGTAGAGCTGTCTCTACTGATTTACCTTTTAAATACGCATGCTGAGCATTACATAACGTTCCGTTGCAACACTTACTTCTTATATAAATGTCAATAAGCCTTTCAAGTGTCTTGAGGAGAAAAGACGACAGACTGATAGGTCTGAAGTCTTTCGCTGAAGCATGGCTTCACTCGTAATTCTCTCCATGCCCTAGGTACACAGCCTAATCGCAGGCAGTGTATACAAATAATTCCTATCATGTTCATAACTGTGCCTGGAGCCCGTTGAAGCATAGCCGGCAGAATGCCACCAGAGCCAGGTGCTTTGAACGGAGCGAAGGACTTGATAGCCCAACGCAGTTTCTTCCCAGTAATGATATTATCAACCCTTCCATCTATTCGTGCGCTAATGTTAGGTCCATAAGGTACCGGAGCCATTGGTGGAAAATGGGCTTCAAAAAATGGGCAGAAGAGCTTCCAGGATTTCCTCTTAGATTGCCTGATCAAGTATTTAAACTCTTTCTTGCTCTCTATGTACACTTTTACAGATCCCATGTAATGTCGTCCCCTACAACTTTCGCCCTATTATAAAAATGTCTAACTTGCCTTCTTTTGGAGTTTAACTCCTTATTCCACCACTGAGGCTGGGACCTCTTGGTTGGTTTTCTGAGCGGGCAAACTTCTTCTAAAGTTATATTCATAATCCTGCCTAAGTTTTCAACTGCCTTGTCTAAGTCTGATGAAGTGTCAATGAATGGTACTTCATTTCCTACCTGATGCCTGATTATAGATTCATACCTATTACAGTCAGCCTTCCTGGGGTTCCGATAACTATTCGTAGCCTTGCTGTGGAAGCTTATTTGAAAGCGAATCCACTTATGATCCGATAGGGATGCCTCTTCTAAGACCCTCCATTTCTCAATTGTTAGGGAGTCAGTGCAGGATGCGAGAGTGATAGCTAACACCTCCTGTCTGTTCCGTACCACAAAAGTCGGTTTGTTGCCCTTGTTGCATATATTGAGTTTAGTCGATAAGATATAATCAAAAAGACACTCACCTCTTGCGTTAATATCGCTGCTGCTCCATTCCGAATGATGCGCATTGGCATCACATCCTAAGACGAAGAGCCATTTGCCCCTGCTCGTCAGCTGCCTTAACTTGTCGGGGGGTACTACCGTCGACTCGTGGGGAAGGTAAGCCGATATCAGGCACAATGGTTTCCTTCCCATTTGTTCGCAGGAAACTGCAACCAGATCTCCATCACTGAAATTAGTCAAAAGAAATGCCCTTATGTTATTTTTTAATAGGATACAAGCCCTAATTTTACATTCATTAGCTTTGAAGTAAAGCGTGTAATGCCTTATGGAGAGACCCTGAATCCGGTTGTTTTTGTTAATCCAGGGCTCATGTATCAGTACGGCTGAAACGTCATGCTGGACTACATATTCAATCAAGCACGCCGTCTGTGAAGCAAGTTTATTTGCATCGTATCCATCATCTTGGGGTTCTGCTACCTCCGCTCCCTTATCATGACCTTCCCCATGCTATAGCGTACCATCCCCTTGTACTTTTCAAGGGCTGGGAGCGAATCCTTATTTAGGCTCAGCAGGAAGAGCTGGCCAAATTGCCTTCTGGGCCCTGTTTTCAAGACCTTCCACGTGTCGGCCTTAAGTTCCCTATTTTGGATGTGGAGAAGGTCGAGTAGTTTGTCGGGGTATGTATACGGCTGCGGAACCCATTTGAGTTGTGCTCCGCTCCATAACTCGCCAACTCCTAGCACAAACTCTCTGAGGAAGCCGATGGATTCCTTGTTCCCACAAGCTACAACCTTGCGACCGCCATCCCATCCAGCGCCGTCAAAGAGAAGGTCACTACCCTCTGTGGAAGACATCTTCTTCCACAAAGCGTCCTGAAACTTCTCTTCAACAGCCAGCCACTATTCCATGGTCAGGCGTCTGCTCGACTCCTGCTCGTTGATGATGGCGACGAGGAGCTCGTCCTTCGAGTCATAAACCGGGCGCACGACGGGCGAAGTACCAGCCTTCACCTTTTTATCTGCTTTCGGCTCAACGAGATCGTCGGATCTGCTCCTTTTGCTTTGGAGGATCTCTCCGACCCCTCTCCCAGTTCCATCGCCGGCTTTGTGGAGTCCGTTCCCTCCCTTCCTGGAATAATAATTCCTTTTTTTGTGTTTTTGAGTTCATGTTTTAAGTTTTTATTGATTAGTTCCCACGAGTATAGAGCCGGAAAAAACAAGCTCGACCCAGGCATTGCCGCTGTACCTGGGCATTGCTAAATACAACAGACCCTCGCCATGGCGTCTGAGGGAGCTCGTACTCGACTGGTTTTACCCCTAGCCTTTCATCCTTTGGTACAGTTGGCTATCTGCTCACTCCACCACTGGAATTAGGTTGGATTTGACGGTTTACTCCTACCTCGAACTAATGGATCACGACAAACGATTGAGACGTTAGCGTAAATCCTTGGCTGACACTAACCAATTGACCGGTTAGCCATTTTCAGGCGGGCGCCCACGCGAAGGACTGAAAAATGAGGAATTGTGCCCAAGTCAATTTAACTTCCCCCATATTAAAAAAGAAAACTGCAAGAACTTGTCGATTTGACGGTAATTTAGCACCCTTTATTTGGTGATTTTCATCTCCCATTAAGTAAATGCTTTTTGTATTGCTTCTTAACTACAGTGACATAATTAACTGATAAAAAAATATGTGTTTACTGTTTAAAAATTAAAAATGCAATAAAAATTTGTACGTGCAAATGCAACTTTGTCGATATAACTTGTACTGACATGTTTCGATCAAAGTCGGCACGGGTAAACATGCTTCAAATAACCAATTTTTTTTTTCGGTTGCGTCTTATAATCAAATAAATAAAATAAGCACATCTGCGTTAAAAAAAAAGGCGAAAAATAAGGGACACCCTAATTATACAACTATCCACTTTTCACAGAAAGACTCCCTAAATTTCTCCACGTTTCTTTCTTGTTTTCATTTCCTAATAAATGTTAGGTAACGGTAGCATCTGTTTGCAGAAGATCAGTGTTACCCTCTGGTTCTCAACTCCATGGTGTCCCAATATCTGCATTTTATTTCACTGCATATAAATACAACTATCCGCTTTTCACAGAAAGACTATCAAAATTTGCTGGTTAAAGGGTAGTGATGCCATTCGTGAGAACACAAGCGTTCTCACCTAGCCTCTCGCTAACAACTCCTACACTCACCTCCCGTTGGTGACGAGAGAGCGGGAGGAGTGTTTTCTCACTAATGCACCTCCTCTGGCTCCAAGCGGCAGCGGAGTCAGTTAGTGTAATCCCTATAAAGCTGCTCTGACATATTCGGATACCAGATTTATAGGAATCTCCAATACCGAGTCAGGGTGTTTGAGAAGAGTTTGGTGGCGGATGAACCCTTAATGGGCCATCGGCAGCGCTCATACCCCAAAGTGGGTTATTGGCATCGGGATAACCGGCCTGCTGTCCTAGGGTCAAGGGCCTGGCCCTGCAGGTTGGGAATTGTGCCGTCGGGGTAACTTCCCGACCATTAAAAAAAAAAAAACACTAGTTATGAGAGAGACACGAGGAGCCTCGGATAGCGAACGTCAACGGACAACGATTAAAAAGTATGTACCTGGAACGTACGAACGCTCTACACCCCAGATGATACTCAAAAACTTGAGTCTTTACTCACGCGGTACAATGCAGATATTACCGCGATCCAGGACATACGATGGATAGGATCAGGTATGATGAAAAGAAAAAATTGCGATATCTATTACAGCTGCCATAAAAGATTGCATGTATGGGTTAGGGTTAGGTTTTTGGGCTGACAAAGCGGGTGACCCTCGCTTCGCCACACTCAGGTCCTTGTGGACCCATTGTGATACCCTTTATTTGTGGGGTTTAGCCGTGTTGTATTTCGGCCATGTTTCCTTCTCCTTATTCGATGTTGTCCAGCCATCTTGATGTCCTCAAAAACCTGTGAAGATCAAAGAGTGAGATGTTTGAGAGTTCTTGAATGTCTTGGAAGTAATATCTTCCAAGTGTTCTATTTCGCAAGTAACAGAGGCTCGGGCAGTGACAGAGGAAGTGAGGTGTGTCCTCATGCGTCTCCTCATCACCGCAGCCCCTGCAGATGTCGTCGTCTATGAGGTTTAATTTCATTGTATGGTTTCTTAGGAAGTTATGACCTGTCAGAGCACCTACCAACTTAGACAGCGATGATCTGTCAAACTTCAAGAGTTTGTTGGTCCGTCTTTTGTCATATTCAGGCCAAAGCTTCCTTAATATTTCACAGGTTGTTAGTGTTTTCCACCTGTTGTTGGCTTTCATTCGGATCTTGTTTTCCACCCGTTCTCTGAGGTTACAGAGTGGTGGTTTGATCGATTGTAGTGCCTGATCATGGTCTATTGCAGACCCCTTTCTTGCTAGTTCGTCTGCAATCTCATTGGCGGCTTTGTCCCTGTGTCCAGGAACCCAGCAGAGATTTATATTATGCTGCGAGCCAAGAGCTTTGAGCTCTTCGCGACAGCTGCGAATAAGCTTTGATTTGATTTCAGTAGCCGAAATAGCTTTAATGGCTGCCTGGCTATCAATGAATATGGTAATATCATTACGTGGTATTGCCCTCATTGACACCATTCACGCCGCTTCCATAATTGCCAGAACCTCGGCCTGGAAGACACTGCTATGATCAGGAAGCCTGATTGAGCGGCGTATATTTAATTCCTCCGAGAATAGACCGGCTCCAGTGCCATAGTCCATCTTTGATCCATCTGCGTAGATGGATATAGATTTCCTTTTAGCGGGTTCGTTTGTTTCCCATTCCTCCCTGCTCGGAAAGGCTTGTCGAAATCTAGGTAGGGAGACATGTAGTCAGAGCTAACATCGTTCTCTACGTATCTCTTCATTGATTGCATGTATAAGGATGTGGATTCGTCGTGGGAAATCGACTTAGGACTACAGTTATTGACTGCAAGCCTAGCTGTGATCCGCATCAAAGATTCTTTCCAAAATATAAGAATAACATGTGCACGCGCCCCTGCCGACGGGGCTGAAGACCCTATCAAGGAGGAGTTTTATGAACTCCTGCATGGAGCCTACGGAATCTGTCCGGAGTATGACTTCAAAGTTGTTTCTGATATACTTACGTCTTTTTTAATTTTTTTTTTAGATTTATTTCAGGTTGAAACTTTTAATGTTACACTTGTTGTTTTTCTTTACCCTAGTGTAGTTGCTTGTCACCCCTTTTCTGTCGCTAGTCACCCCTTTCTCGTCGCTAGTCACCCCAGTGTATAGGATATATAGGATATTTAGACTTGCAACATGGTGCATTTTGTTTAAAATATAATATAAATGCTTGTTGTACAGCAACGTGGAGAATAGCAATGAAAATAGGAGCCAAGACTCTTATTTAGGTGTACTCACATTGGAGCTACATTAAAAACTTTAGAAAATACAACCAAATAAAAAAAAAATATTGCTTGACACCCCATTTTACGGCATTTTCCTAGGAAAAATCAAGCATTTTGACATAATTATCGCCAATTTTGGCATTTCTTCGAAAACTCCTTTGGGCATTTTTTCCATTTAAAAAAATTGAGAGAAAGCAAAAAAAAAAATGTTGTGAAAAAAAAACACCAAACAATTTGTTTTCTATTATTTTCTCAAATTCTAGATGCTGAAAAAACTAAATCGGAAATTTAAGAAAATAGCAATTCAAAAGTCGCATGGGTTTTCTCAAATTCATTGCTGAAATGCTTAGGCCTTATTTCCATTTTTTCCTGAGAGAGAGAATTATAGAAGTTAGGCAGTGATGCCAGATTTTTTTGGCCGAAATTTCCCATTTTGGAGGAAATTTTTGAAAAATTTCCCCATTCCGTATCTTTTTTTTCTCCCACTTCGATTGATTGAATAATAAATTTTCAATATAATAAAAATTTGTTTTCTTTTACTAAGACATTTTTTTTTAAGAAAGTAGTACAAAATTCATATAAATGTAAAACATAAATAATTCACTATGCGTTGGCCTTAAATATATTGATAAAACAAAAACAAGTTCTTACTCTTTAATAATAAGCGATAACAAAAAATAAATAAATATTGAAATACAGACTAAGTTATTAAAATCGAATATTACAGGTACATACATATTCAAAATGCATTAGAAAAGCAATAGAGGTAATCCATAAAACATAGTGCCACATGGTCGTAGTAATAAATAGATATTGAATAAAGAAGTAACGTAGATACTCGTAAATAAAAAGCAAATCATTTTCAAATTCAGTTTAAAATTCTATGAATTTAAGCAAGGATTGTAAAAACCAATTTAAAATAAGATAGAAAAATTAAAAGCTGATATTGCAGGTACTGAAAATATTTAAAAAACAACATAGGTAATTCATAAATAATTGTTTGTAGTTACCTACATTACGAGGCAGGTTGGAAGTAAATTTTAAATATAAAAGTTCAATAGGTAATTAAAAAAAAATAGTGCGTGGAGCCCCTCCGCGCGGAAGAAGTGAAACTTCGTAATGTGGAAATGAAAATAGGAAGGGGTAGAAATTGATTTTTAGTGAAATCATATTGTTTCTTTAAGCCTAGTATCCTGCTCGCGCTAAATTTTAGCGCCCCTAGTCTCCACTTCGTTTCTCCACACCAAAGATAAATGGTCGCTAAATTATTATTAAACATAATATAGATGGGACAAGACCCATATGCTTATGAACCATGAGTACCATGACAGATATCAGTAAACGTAATTTTAATAGAATTTTCGAATTTCAAACTTGAAAGACGTAAGAAACCTAGAAATTATAAGAAGAAGTTCGACATGTGTCCTCAAACTTTCCACAATCTCCGTACCATGGTGGAACACTTGTTAGACGCCAAATGAGAGCACAAGTCCCCCTGAAAATCGATTCGCTTTATTTATATTTATATGTATCTCTGTTTTGGCTCTGTTGTTTGGCTTTGCGTTTTCTTTTATTTACCACGCAAACATTGTCTGCGTTTTCCGCAAAAAAAAAAAAAGTCATTGCAAACACAAAACAAACACTTTCCTCCGTTTTTTATGGCAAAATTTATCGATTTAATGCACCGGACATTTATTTCGCGAGCTAAATGAGTGGAGGATTTAGCGTGCGAACAGGATACTGATGCTTTGCTAAACTGCCTCGCTCAATTTTATCTTTGTAGACATTTTTGTATGGGAGATTAAATTTAGCGCGAGCAGGATACTAGGCTTTAAGACAAACTTTATTAACATTGCTTACAATTCACAATTGATCGCATCTTTTAATTATCATTTTCGAGTGGAGAAATATCCAAATCCATAACATTTAGAATGGGATAATGACAACTAAAGTAAGATACGATATGTTGGAAGTCGCATTAGAAGTTTCACTTCAAAAATACTACCCTATTAAATTATATGTATGTGTATCAAATCAAACTAAGACAAGTAAATGAAATAATGAGGACGCTCCTCGTTGCTAACGCTCGCGCTGGCCTGTAACAGGTAGGGTAAAACTGGGTAATGCCGGTCAGTCGGTAATACCGGTCACTCTTGTATCTCGAGAATGGGAACATTTCTTCACCAACTCTTTGCATGTGTTAGTGCCCCCGAAGTTTGTTTTCATACCAGACAGATGTTTGTTTAGTTTATTTGTGGTCTTTGGAAGTGACAGATCTTTTAGTGTTTTCGGTCAATTTCTTATAAAAAAAGGTGATCAGAAAATAGAGAGTAAGTACTTTTTCTTATTTCTTATAAATACAGTTATATTTTACATACTTTATGTTGTGTTTTATTAACAATCTGAATCGGTTTTACTTTGTTTTTCTTAACTTAAAATTTCATTTTGCATTTTTTTTTCTTTGGCGCTCCCGTGTGGGTAGTCCCGGTCAACTGATCGGCATTACCTATTCATGGGTAAGCCTAAGTCAAGAACCACTTCCAGAGGTTCGTGGTCAGAGGTGGCTATTAACAACGCCAAACAACTTATTGAAAAGGAAATGTCCATTCGCGCCGCGGCCAGGTCTACTAAAATAGCATTTTCGACACTGCCGAACTTCTAAAAAAGAAAAACTTCTATGAGCCATCTGTGGGGCGACACACGGTTTTTAACAAAGACCAGGAAAATGAACTTGCAACACAGATCAAACATTTCGCGATTTATGTGAAAACTAAAAATAAATAAAAGTATATTTTAAATAAACATTAATGACCGCCATTACCAGAATTGCTGACCGGAATTAACCGACCATGCGTCTAATACCGGTCATTTTTGTCCTTTTTTGTTTTTTGTATAACTTTTTTCCGTTTTGTTCATTTACCTTTTTTTATGTTTATAATAATACAAAAATATATGAATTTAATAAAAAGTGAAGTAAAGGTATTATTTAAATAACGAATTTCGTTTTATTTGAGTTTTTGCTGAAATGACCGGTATTACCCAGTTGTGTAATACCGCATGCGTTCGAGTGCCACGCATTCACTCTCGCTCTGTCTCCTTCTATTCCCCCTCCCCAGGAGCGTTGAATGTTTAACGCAACCTTGTTGGAAGTCGCATTAGAAGTTTCACTTCAATAAGACATTAATTACCAATTTAGTCATTATTTTTCGAAATTAATCTTCACCACTGAATATTCTTCTCCCAGCATTTGGTGCCAATAAACTCACTCACCATTGCGTACTCTGAAGCGTGAGCGGTACCCTCACACCTTTGAGTATGCAATGCTTATAGTAGCATTAAGCATTTAAGAAGTTTCACTTCAATAAATCAAACAACATAATTCACCTATATCGTCTTTACTTCTTGAATTCTTCAATTCTTTACTGTAGGTATCAACGTATGTAGGTATGTACTATAACAACCATTAAAACAAAAACCTTGAACTCAATTTCTATTCACACCACCTTAAGTCCATCAGCGCACGTCAACAGCCATCTGCGCATTTCCTCAGAAACACATTGTGTCTGTTGATTATACACATTCACCTCGCATACTTCTCTTTCGTTTCACTTTTGTTGGAGAAAACACCACCCATTTTTTTTTTTTTTTTCATATGAACGTGCTTGTGCTGTGCAATGTGCGCCACCCGCACCCTCGCTCACACCTTTGAGTATCCAATTATTAGCGTTAAACGTTTAACGCGACCTTGAATGTGAAGTCGCATAAGAAGTTTCACTTCATCGATGGCCTATTGCAAATTGACTCATCCTGTAAATCCCCCGAAACTCAAATATTTACTGCAGGAGGCAGGACCCAGCTGAAAATAAATCTTTAAAGCGAATTTATCAGCACAATGCCCCCCATTTAACCAGTGTGAAGTTTATGGCAAAATTCGAATTGCAACAAAAGAAGTTTGTCTATTCCAGGGAAGAGACGCATTTGGTTGGTCCCTTTTTCTTTATAAGTTCGTAGTTGGGTTCTATGAAAAATCAATAAAGCCTCATGCTCTATGCACGTATAGGCAGGCAAGGTAAGTAGTTTCACTCCTCTCTAGAAAGTATATTGGTTGGGCGGAAATATTCATCTTGAGAGGCCACCACAATGATGTTATTTCGAACCGATAACGCGATGCGATGGCAATACTTCTATTGTTGCACTATATTATATGGTATATAGATAGGGATGGGATATATGAACATGCCGGTTGCCGGTAAATATAAATGCTGATTCATACGCCAACACCAAAGTATACGTACGTGTGTAGGTATATTTCCCCAAGTATGAAGAGTAAAGGATTGTGGTAAGCACCTAAGCATTCTATGGTTTGTTTGGCAAATGACTGAGGCGAAGTATAGGATGTGATGGCAAGCAGTGTTGTGGTATAGTTCTGTGCGGTGAGGATTCTTAGGTTAAGGATCTTCTTCGTACCTCTGGGTGATTGAATATCGAAAACTTCCACAGAATTATGGTAGAATTGAAATAAATGGGAAATCGTAAAATGGAAATTGAGAACGAAATAGCATTGCAAACTTCAGAGGCTATAGGCAAATAATGCAACTAGTTGTGTGATTTGCACCAGTTTTCTGGTTTGGCAGTGCTACCAAAAGCAATCCGAGTAGAGTAGGGCTGTAAAACTTATTAACCCCGCGGCTTTGTTTCCTTTTGTTGTTTTTTTTTTTGGTAAAACGTCGAAGAAGGGTACATTGCAGATATGTTATGCTGTGTGGTTAAAATTATAGGAAGAAGTGGTAATTTCATGTTTTATCAGAGTTGTGTAGGGCATGACTGAATTCATTTGCAGTTAAAACTGCATTTGAGAAAGAAAATGCTATCTCATTTTTTTAAAATCATGTGTAACATAATAAGGAAAGACATCACATAGCCTCTAACATAAACTAAATCCTTTTGCAATGTTCCAATATCCAGCGGATTTCCGATAAGGTATATTGGTGCTGTTGTCCGAATTTCATGTAAAGCAGTGGTTCCCAACTGGTGGGGCATGGCTCCCAGGGGGCATGGGGATTGGAAAAGGGAGGCGTGGACACAATTTGAATTGTAAATTCTTGATGCAAAGAATACAAGATTGAAGACTTCATACGATGCAAGCGAACTAGAAGAATTCTGGATCAAAAGCGGTATATTTATGCGAACAAGGATTTTCGGCTCTCCTCCTCATTAAAAACAAGCAGAGAAACAGACTTGACGCTTCAGCTGACATGAGAATTGCACTGACGAAAATTGCACCCAGAATCTCAGAGCCGGTGAAGAAATGTGACCCCAGAAGTGGCATTGAACATCTTACATTACTAATAATTAAAAATATGTTTTTCAAAATGAATTTACAAAAATGTACTAACAATAATGTATACAAGCAAGAATATTTAAATTTCTCGATGCATTAAATATATTTTTCAATGAACATTTGGAATTTTTATTTGGGCATGCGATTCTCCAATTCGCCATAATGGGGGCATGCTGTTGAAAAGGTTGGGAATCACTGATGTAAAGAGTTTCCCAAAATTTTCTTTTTAATTTAAACATAAATCAAAGATAGGGCTAGGCGTGGAATACCAGCAAATGACCTCTACTCATTCTTTTGTGAAAAATTTGCTTAAATGTTGCTGAGTTTCGTCGGTACAGCATTAAATCGCCTCTTTCAACTTAAGGGTGGTGTCATTCATATCAAGATAATTCAATGTAGGCACTTAGGCAGAAAAAATTCGGTTATGGTGTTGCGATAACGACCACCAGTAACAAAAACTCCTTGACCTTTTTTAGGAAAATATGCACCAAAATTACGAACTGTGGAGCCAAACTTTTATTATTTTTGAAATATTGTTCAACAATGAAAACACTTTATTCTTTCGGGTATTGCTGCTTTTTAACTATCGCTAACCTGTTTTTTTTTTTTTTTTGGTTACCACCACAAATGCGGACAAATTCAAGTCTTATGTAAATTTTGAGTCATCGGTAGGCTAATCGATGCGAGACACTCATAATCCAACATCCACGAAGTATACACATACTAAGAGAAAAACATCGGCTCTGACCATTTTTGTCGCTGCGGTTAAATTCAGAGCTCGACTGTTTAACGGGAACAAACTGTCCAGAGGAAGAACTTCGAAGTTGTAGGAATGCCTTAGCAGTTAGCATACTTGAAATAGCCAGAGACTTGCCGCTGGCCCTCCCAATTTTTTTTTTTTTTTTTTTTTTTTCAAATTCGCCATTTTGTTTTCCTTTCGGTATTACCAAAGGTATTACCTAGGTCAATTTAGAATCCGTGTGACATGCAAAAACATAAGAAAATATGAAATAAATGCTGTCAGCCACTGCCAACTATGGGGGAATGTGATAGAGTTCGGGAATACCTCATTTTAACATAGCAAAATGTTAGTAATCTATCTTCTATCTAAGAAAATTAAAATTTCTGTTCGTTAGTCTCGCTAAAACTCGAAAACGGCTGGGACGATTTTCATAATTCTTTTTTGGTTTTGTTCGTATTGCTGTATAACAGGTTCATATTTACTTTTTGTCGCGAAAACAAAACTTTGAGAGGATGAAAGAGGTTATGAAAGTTTGTATGGGGAAATACACTTTGAAAAAAAAGAAACTGTATAGAAATCGAGTAGTGACACTTCAAATACAAAAAAAAATATATATACATATATATTTTAAATCTTAAAAGCAATTGTTGTTGTCAATTATTTTAATTATTTTCCAGGCAAATTGTTGTTGTCAACAATTTTGAATTTTTTTTTTTAAATATACCTAGGTACCTAAAAAGATTGTTCTAACAAATCATGTTTACTATGAACTTAATGTAACTTTTTGAAATGAAGTAAATACTTTGATTACCTATACAAAGATGGTATTATGGCCGACGACATTTTGCATCGAATTCGCACTGTGACATCGGATAATGAACTGGAGATGTCAGATAAAATGCGCAACAAAGCTTTGATTTTGATCGAGGATATGTGCCTGCTCATGAGTGGAATTTTATTTTGCAAATTGGGGATGCCACAGCCAAATCGTTCAATGCAAGACGCATTTAATCGAGAATTGGACCGAGAAATGGACTTCGATCGAATCGCATTGAGTCAAGCTGTTCGAACAAATGTGAAAATGTTGAATCAAGAATAAAATAAAGTGCACGATGAAGCAATCGACAACGAAAATGGCGGAATTTTCTTCCTTGATACCCCCGGTTTAACTGGAAATGTATTCCTGATTTCACTGATTTTGGCTACAATTCGTTCGAGATCTGAGATCGCTTTGGCTCTAGCCTCTTCTGGGATAGCGGCTACTTTGTTAGAAGGCGGTCGAACAGCATTGAAATTGCCATGAAATCTGCAAGTGGATAAAGAACCTACATGCAACATTTCAAAGAACACTGCGATGGCGAAAGTACTGCAGCAATGTAAGATTATCATATGGGACGAATGTACAATGGGTTATACAAACGTGTATTGGAGGCCCGGAATCGTTTACGTAATGATAAGCGACCTTTCGGTGGAGCAATGATCTTGCTATCAGGCGATTTTCGTCAAACGCTGCCTGTCATATCCAGATCAACTCCGAAAGATGAATTGAATGTTCGGCAAGCGAATGTTAGGCAAGCGAAGGCGTCTGCTTTATGGCGATACGTGAAGAAATTGCATTTAACAACAAACATGCGAGTTTCAAAATGAATGCGTATGGGGGGCATGCTGCGCCCTGCTTGGGTTTACTGCGAGGTGGGTGCGAGGTTGAGTATATAAAAAGTTCCTTTAATCTAAACTAGTTTATCCAATATCAACAATATTAAATGAAAAGTAGTTTTCATTATTTTTAATTTCATTATGAAATAAACCACAAATTTTGGGCCTTATTTCTTTTTATTTTAGGGCCTTATTTCATCGCAGTGGGGCCTTGTTTCATATTTGAAATTGGGGTGTTATTTCTTTATGAAATAACACTCCAAATTTGGGTCCTTATTTAATTTTCTCTTTTGGGGACTTATTTCATTGGGGCCTTATTTCCTACAGCTGAGAACGAAGCCACCAACTATCCCATGGAATTTTTAAATTCTTTGGATATTTCGGGCTTGCCTCCACATAATTTGAAACTAAGAATCGTCTCAGTAATAATTTTGTTGGGCAACCTAAATGAACCAAAACTTTGTAACGGTACGCGTTTGATTGTGAATTTAATATCAAATATTATTCAAGCAACGATTTTTATTGGAAGTATTTGAGCGTCTTCAATTTCCCGTACGTCTCGCTTTTCCTATGACAATTAATAAGTCACAAGGACAATCGCTGGATGTGTGTGGCATAAATATTGAATTTCACGTGTCGGCAAAGCTATCGCTAATAAAATTAGAACAAAAAATGTTGTGTACCATAAAGCACTTCAGTGAAAAAGCGGTAGGTTGGCCAACAAGTATTTGATTTTATTTATTTATTTAATTTTAATATTACTTTTGAATAAAAAATTTGAATTGAGCGAATTACATGAAGCAGAATTAAGCGAAAGCTCGGAATTATTAATTTCATTACCTACATTTATGAATTTTGGCGGAACGAAGTTCGCCGGGTAAGCTAGTTGTATATAAAAGCGAATAATATAGTTTGTTTGGTTAATATTTTGTATATACTGGGCACTCATTCCGTAACTCTGAGAACGATAATCGTTTGCGCGATAGTAGTCACCGATCTCGTCATCAATTTGCTTTCCGTAACTCTATCACTATCGCCTCGTCTATCGTTTTTTGTATACAACGAGAGAGAGCATTGAGAGCACTGAGTTTCTTTCAGAGACTTTTAAACTATAGTGAAAATTCCAATCAGATGTCGTAAAATGTCATAAATAACTTTTTTTCAATCATTTTGTGTTTGATGCCGGCAAATTTTAAAATTGCAAAGTGTATTAAATTCATTATTATTCCTTAGTTTATTAAAATTAATTTAACTTAAAATTTAATTTAAACTATAAGTTTAATTTAATCATTCAATTAATTGTGCTACTAATTTTCCAAAATTAATTTAATGTGAATATTCTTGTGAGCTTTGTTTAACTATAAAAGACTTTTGTTCTTATTTGTACCTTGCCAAATAAAATTGAAATTGAATTGAATTGAACCGCCATTGATGCTAGTCTCGCGACATCATCAGATCCGTTGTATGACAATGACTGCGTATAAACTAAAAATGTGACAGAACACAGAAGATGCACACAAGAAAAAGCTGAAGCGCAAAATAAGGGCAGGGAGAGAAGAGCATTCAGCCAGGAGGCAGGATAAAAGGAATCAAATAAAGAAAACAGTTTCTAGTTAATAAAGAACTAGAGCCTCACTATATCTCAAAAGAACAGCGAGGCCGCAGGCTCTGAGTGAAAGAAAGCATGGCCGATAAATGGACTGTCAGTCTCAGCTCCATATGTAAGTTACAATTAAAAAACATCACTGCTTAGTGTCGCATAGTACGATTGTCTCAAATCGTTCTGCAATGTACCTACTAATCGGCACGTACCGGCTCAGCAAATCGACTAGAGACAAAATCATGTAAAAGGTCAACGAATTTAAATCAAGAAGAGATTCATCTCTTCATCGACTTCAAAGCCGCAAATGACAGCATTTATCGTGAGGAAATCTGATATTTATAAATAGGAAGGAAAACTGTTAAGAACCACTTTCACTGCCTTAACCACAATATATTTGTTCATGTGTGAATAGCCAAATGAATTTGTAATAGATTATTGTCATTGAAATGGTATCCATCTTTCATGTAAGACGTCGCTGGTAATTTTTCCTCCCAAAATGGATTCGCTACCCCATTTTCCTTTTGATACTTACTAACAACGATCTCTTTTTCGTATAACCCTCCACGAGGTAAGACCTAATCGTCCGAATAAATTTGAAGAAATCTAACACTGTCTTTCTTTTTTCCTATCTACCATATTCCATATACCTTCACGGGGTTTTGTAACCAGCATATTGGGTCACAATAAAGGCACCCGAACATTGGTCCAAACGAGCCGGATATTTTGATAATTATTCTTATTTGATTATCAAGATAGTTTTATACTTAGGCTACTGCAAAAAAGCCTACAATTCATCAAACCAACATCAGCAACGATCTACGATTAAGGCAAGATTCTAACGTCTGCCCCACCAAAATTCATCATAATTCATCCATTTTTCATAAAAAAGAGAATATCAACAATTTATGAATTTAAGCGAGCAAATTATCTCCACCGATCAACATTTCAAACAATCGATCGAAGACAGCAATCGAAACCAGTTTGTTATCAGCACAGGATTCCCTTTGCCGCACAACGCATGGCAGCTTATCGCTCAACAAGCACCACTCTTCGCCCACGCACAATATCCCGCTTTCCAGAGAAGACCATCGTACGAGCAATTAGGCAAAATACCAACAACAGTAACCAGTGTCTAGCGTGTAACAGGTACGTGAATTGATTTTTCGATCAGTGCATCAGTTAATTAATCTCATATCGGTCAAGTTGCTTTTAGTTTTGGTGTGAAATTAAAGTATATGCAAGCTTAATATTAGCAAAAAATAGAGTTCGAACTCTGAGCAACAGTTTTCTTTAGCGAAATACATATAAATTTAATGATTTTCAAGAGTTAGTGTTTTCTATTGAATTGAGCGATTCGCGTGCATTTAAAGTAAGTTTTTTCACAAGTTCATACAGTTTCTTTATATATATATATACCGAGTTTAATCATATATACAAAGTAGCCAATATATCTTGGTAATACACGTGAACGTGACATATTCTTATTTGGGTAGAATTGCTTTGATAAACCAATAAGTGTTTGCTAAAATGATCGGTCTAGACGAATACGTAATTGCAACCGATCAATTAAATGAGTTTCGCGAACGTTTCCAAGAAATCGCTGTCGTTGATCAAACAATAAGTTCTTTAGAAGTGTATAGATCGGAGTTAAAGGATTTGTGGGTTGAGGTAAAGAAATCGTACGCATTTTGTTTGACATCAAATAGTGACTCTGCATCGGCGGCAGATGTGAAAGCACTTAAAGGAAAATATGTGGCGTCCTCGGGATCCTACATAACCTGCTTGAGTGAGATCATAGATTCGATTCGTAAACTCGAAGTAATTAAGTCTGATTCCGAAAAAGTGATTACGAGTGTTCAATCGAGTTCTGCTCCAATTTCAGATTCAGTGTCTATGTCATGCATAAAAGTTCCCCCGTGTGACACAGAAACCTTTTGGGGTGACTATTTGTCGTGGCCATCCTTTAGAGATTTGTTCACCGCCATTTACATTAATCATCCTAAGCTAGGTGCCGTGCAGAAATTGTTTCATCTCCGGTCTAAGACAAAGGGAGAGGCTAATAATATTGTTTGCAAATTCGCGCTGACTGCTAATAATTTTGAGCTAGCCTGGAAAGCTTTGTCCGAACAGTATGAAAATAAGCGCATTTGGGTCAACAACCAATTAAAAATCCTTTTCAATTTGTCTCTGACCAATTCGGAATCCGGGAAAAGCATCAAAAAGATCCAAAGTGATATTAATGACTGCCTTTCCATCTTAAAAGCATATGAAGTTGATACCAGTTCTTGGGATCCAATTTTGGTCTTTCTGTGTTCCAATAGACTTCCGGAAAAGACACTGTCCCTGTGGGAGCAGTCAATTAAGCGTCCCCGTGATCTTCCGAAATGGTCGGAAATGGACCTATTCCTATCAAATCAATACCAAATTTTGGAGTCAGTATCAGACATCAAAGGCTCAAGTACAAAGATTTCAAATCCGAAAAGTGAAACCAGATTAAGACAGCCTCGTTCCTTCCACACCAACGCGAAAAGTTTCAGTTGTTATATCTGCAAGGATTCCCACCCACTTCGACTTTGATCGGAATTTTTGAAACTTTCAGTTCCAGAAAGAATTTTAAAAGTTGATTCCTTAAAATGTTGTCGTAACTGCTTATCCTCTACGCATTTTCAAAAAGATTGCCGAAGTGTACACACATGTATGCAGTGTCACCAAAAACACCACACGCTCCTGCACACTTCTTCCCAAACCCAAACGGCTTATGCTTCACCATCCTTTGAAGTTGAGGACCTAACTCAGCACACTCATTCTCAAATCCCTAGCCAACAAATACAGTCCACTGAATACCCTTGCTGTTCACAAGTTCAATCCCATTTTGCTCAAAACCACAATCGAGTCCTTCTTGCAACCGCGTTAATTGATATTTACCATCTTGGTAATACATTTACATTGCGCGCCCTTCTTGATCCTGGGTCAGAGGCCAGCTTCATATCTGAAGATGCTCAGCGACGATTACGTCTTCCCGTGAAGACAATACAAGCTGATATCACAGGGCTGAGTGCAGTTGTCACAACAACTTCCTCAAAATTATGTTCAGTAGTTCTAGGCTCCAAATACGAGAAGTCGTATACCATTCAGGCTAACGCCATCGTTTTAAAACGTCTCACGGGCAACCTGCCTTCCTGCTCTATCAGTCCTAAAGAGCTCGAGGGACAATACGACTTTCAGTTAGCTGATCCATTCTTTTACGAAAGATCCAGAATCGACTTTCTCATTGGAGCTGATTTGTATCCTTCGATCCTTCGTGAAGGTGTGAAAAATATTTGCAACTCGTTACTGGCGCAAAACACTGTTTTTGGTTGGGTTGTTTCAGGGCCACTTCTCAAAAATAATGTCAACGCTTTCTCGACACGACTATCATATTTCAGTGAGACGTCAGTCGATGAGCAAATCGCGAAATTCTGGGAAATTGAAGAGGTGACGGATCAAAAACCTCTTTCACAAGAAGACCAATATTGCGAACAGCTCTATTCTGAAACCACAACCCGAAGTATTGATGGTCGCTACATTGTACGACTTCCCTTTAAAGAACCTCTTTCAGTACTTGGCCCATCTAGAGACATTGCGCTCAAGCTGTTTGCCCGCAATGAAAGATCTTTATCAAAAAATGTCGATCTTTTAGTGAAATACAATGAAGTTCTTGAGGAATATGCTACTCTTGGTCATATGAAAGTCATTTCACCACATGAAGTCGTCAATCATGAACGGATAGACTCATTTTATCTTCCTCACCACGCCGTAATTAAGCCTGAGAGTCGCACAACAAAATTACGAGTTGTCTTTAATGCCTCTAGTCCATCGCGTAGTGGAGTTAGTCTTAACGATATGCTACACATTGGTCCAGTCTTGCAAGCAGACTTGATGACTCTTATTTTGGGTTGGCGATTTTTTCGATATGTTTTCAGCGCTGATGTGGAAAAAATGTATCGGCAAATCTTAGTTCACCCCGACCAGACACGTTACCAACGAATTATTTTTCGAAAATCACTTACGGCGGATTGTGAAGATTTTGAGCTAAAAACCGTAACCTTTGGGGTGAATTGCGCGCCGTATCTAGCTATACGCACTATCAAGCAACTTGCCATTGATGTCAAAAATGATTTCCCCATCGCTTCTTCCATTTTGGAAAATCAATTCTATGTCGATGATGTCCTTTCGGGATCGCATGATATACGTTCTGCTATGCAAGCGCAAAGGGAGCTCTCGTTAGCTTTAAAGTCAGCTGGTTTTTCTTTGAGAAAATGGACGTCAAACAGTGTTTCTCTCTTAAAAGAAGTCCCACCATCTCACCTTTATGACGAAGAATTCCTTTTAATTCGAAAGTAAAAGTGAGACCAAAACCTTAGGGATCCAGTGGAATGCTAAGGTAGATTGTTTTCATTTCTTTTTGAAAACAGAAGCGCGGGACCATCTAGTTACCAAAAGAGCTGTATTGTCAGTCGTAGCCCGACTTTTTGATCCACTTGGATGGTTGGCGCCAATTGTAGTGACTGCGAAGATCATCTTACAGCAAATCTGGCGGGATGGGACGTCTTGGGACATGCCACTCATGCCCCTAACGTGTCACCGCTGGAAATCTTTCTTTGCTGCTCTGCCTGAGATAGAAGCTATACGTGTTCCCCGGTGGGTTCAATACTCTCCTAATAAGTCCCTTCAATTGCACGGCTTTTGCGATGCATCAGAGAAAGCCTACGCAGCCACATTGTATTTGCGTGTGCAGCATAGCTCAGACAGCTGGTCCACTCATCTTTTTTGTGCGAAAAGTAAGGTCGCTCCTGTAAAACAAGTTGCATTGCCTAGGCTCGAATTGTGCGGTGCTCTTCTTTTATCAAAACTGATCAACAAGGTCGTTCCTCAGCTTAGCTCATTCGATTTTCAAATTCTTTTATGGACCGATAGTTCCATAGTTTTATCATGGTTAGCGAAACCGGCTTATACATGGAAAACATTTATTGCAAACCGTGTTTCAAAAATTCAAACGTCCCTTCCGAGCTCCAATTGGCGTCACGTTCGCTCAGTAGATAATCTGGCCGATCTGGCCACAAGAGGCGTTACACCATGTGACCTTCGAACAAACGAGTTGTGGTGGAATGGACCCAAATGGCTTCGACAAGATGAGTCATCATGGCCCCAACTGCTTGTCAAGCCACCAAGACAAAGTGATTTGGAATGCAGGTCTATTAAAGCAAACCTGACTGCCGTGGTTCCGAATATCGAAACGGAACTTCAACGGTTTTCATCTTGGTCTAAGATGCTACGTGTGATATGTTACCTATATCGGTTCTTCTATAGCACTATTCCACGCTACAAACATAGATTTACCTACGCATCGACGGTCATCTCACAGGATGAGATATCGCAAGCTAAACGAATGGTTATTCGGCAAACTCAAATGTTGCATTATCAAAGTGAATATTTGGTTTTAGCCCGCGGCGAAATAATTAAAAAGAAAAGTCCTCTAATCAATCTCAATCCTATGATGGATCCTGAAGGAATTATTCGATCCAATGGGAGATTGGCTTGCTCTACATTACCGTATAGTGAAAAATATCCGATCTTGATACCTTATCAAGCATACATCTCTACACTTCTCGTTAAGTTCCATCACGATTTCTCCATGCATGGTGGCAACGTTTAATTCGGTGTGAGTTCTGGATCCCTCGTATAAAGACCCTTGTTAAAAAATGTATACGATTGTGCAAGACCTGTGTCATTCATAGAAAGTGAATTAATACCCAAATCATGGCCGCTCTGCCTCCTGAAAGAACCGAAATTTCTCTCCCATTTACTCATACGGGTATCGATTTTGCTGGTCCCTTTAGTATAAAGAATTTTTCTGGACGTGGTTGTCGAATATCGAAAGGATATGTTTGCGTTTTTGTGTGTTTTTCTACAAAGGCAATACATTTAGAAGCCACAACTGATCTGACTACTCAAACGTTTCTTGCCGCTCTACATCGTTTCATTGGAAGACGAGGTTTGCCCAGGGTACTCTATTCAGATAACGGAACTAACTTTGTGGGTGCAAATCGAATTATTTCCAATGAATTTAATCAGTTCGTGAAGGCATTGTCTTCAGAGGTAATTGATCACTATAAGGATCAAAATTTACAGTGGAGATTTATTCCGCCGGGTGCACCGCATATGGGGGGTCTCTGGGAGGCCGCGGTAAAGAGTTTTAAG
This sequence comes from Cheilosia urbana, assembly GCA_946477585.1. NCBI lineage: Eukaryota > Metazoa > Arthropoda > Insecta > Diptera > Syrphidae > Cheilosia > Cheilosia urbana. The sequence goes on from OX297853.1 coordinate 41,064,530, forward strand.
CTTCATTTTCGGAAAATTGCTGGAAATCAAAGATTCACATTTGAAGAGTTTTCTACGCTTTTGACGAAAATAGAGGCTTGTCTTAATTCTCGGCCTATATCCCCCATTTCAGAGAATTGTAATGACCTACCCCCTTTGACTCCAGGTCATTTCCTTCGCGGTGGTCCCCTTCTCGCTCCTCCTGAGGTCAATATCTGTGAGAAGTCCCTTAGTTGCATGAAGCGATGGGATAAAGTGAAACTTCTTCACCAACAGTTCTGCCAACGATGGAAGCGAGAGTATATCCAGGAATTACACAAACGATATAAATGGCAATATCCTCAACGCGATATTTCTGTCGATGATATAGTTCTTGTGCGCGATGAAAACCTTCCGCCCAATGAATGGCGCTTAGGACGTGTAATCAAGGTTTATTTTGGTTCAGACGGTAAGGTACGCGTGGCTGATCTTAAAACTCAAAATGGGGTATTAACTCGACCCATAATCAAGCTCTGCGTCCTACCAAATATTTAACATAATCTAAAAAAAAAAAAAAAAATCTTATCCTCACTCTTGCGTATACTTAACATTTCATAAACATATATTTTCAGTTATTTTCTTTTCAACCTTTCGTTTATTTTGATTTAATTGCACTGATCTAGAAGTCAATTCATGTATTTGCAACAAAATTTATTACGTATTCTTAAGATTTCCCTTTGATTTTATGTATTATAAATTCCCATATTATTATATCTTTACAACGGAGTGAGTGGAACCCCTTCGAAAACAACTGGTTCCCCCTTTATTTTAATGTCATTCTTATTCATCTTTGCTTTATCTATTTGGCAAGTAGCAAACTAGGTATTTGATACCATTATATAGGTATTTTAACTAATTATTTAAATATTTCATTGCTTTTGCATCGGTTGATGCAAGGCGGCCGATAATGTTCATGTGTGAATAGCCAAATGAATTTGTAATAGATTATTGTCATTGAAATGGTATCCATCTTTCATGTAAGAGGTCGCTGGTAATTTTTCCTCCCAAAATGGATTCGCTACCCCATTTTCCTTTTGATACTTACTAACAACGATCTCTTTTTCGTATAACCCTCCACGAGGTAAGACCTAATCGTCCGAATAAATTTGAAGAAATCTAACACTGTCTTTCTTTTTTCCTATCTACCATATTCCATATACCTTCACGGGGTTTTGTAACCAGCATATTGGGTCACAATAAAGGCACCCGAACATTGGTCCAAACGAGCCGGATATTTTGATAATTATTCTTATTTGATTATCAAGATAGTTTTATACTTAGGCTACTGCAAAAAAGCCTACAATTCATCAAACCAACATCAGCAACGATCTACGATTAAGGCAAGATTCTAACGTCTGCCCCACCAAAATTCATCATAATTCATCCATTTTTCATAAAAAAGAGAATATCAACAATTTATGAATTTAAGCGAGCAAATTATCTCCACCGATCAACATTTCAAACAATCGATCGAAGACAGCAATCGAAACCAGTTTGTTATCAGCACAGGATTCCCTTTGCCGCACAACGCATGGCAGCTTATCGCTCAACAAGCACCACTCTTCGCCCACGCACAATATCCCGCTTTCCAGAGAAGACCATCGTACGAGCAATTAGGCAAAATACCAACAACAGTAACCAGTGTCTAGCGTGTAACAGGTACGTGAATTGATTTTTCGATCAGTGCATCAGTTAATTAATCTCATATCGGTCAAGTTGCTTTTAGTTTTGGTGTGAAATTAAAGTATATGCAAGCTTAATATTAGCAAAAAATAGAGTTCGAACTCTGAGCAACAGTTTTCTTTAGCGAAATACATATAAATTTAATGATTTTCAAGAGTTAGTGTTTTCTATTGAATTGAGCGATTCGCGTGCATTTAAAGTAAGTTTTTTCACAAGTTCATACAGTTTCTTTATATATATATATACCGAGTTTAATCATATATACAAAGTAGCCAATATATCTTGGTAATACACGTGAACGTGACATATTCTTATTTGGGTAGAATTGCTTTGATAAACCAATAAGTGTTTGCTAAAATGATCGGTCTAGACGAATACGTAATTGCAACCGATCAATTAAATGAGTTTCGCGAACGTTTCCAAGAAATCGCTGTCGTTGATCAAACAATAAGTTCTTTAGAAGTGTATAGATCGGAGTTAAAGGATTTGTGGGTTGAGGTAAAGAAATCGTACGCATTTTGTTTGACATCAAATAGTGACTCTGCATCGGCGGCAGATGTGAAAGCACTTAAAGGAAAATATGTGGCGTCCTCGGGATCCTACATAACCTGCTTGAGTGAGATCATAGATTCGATTCGTAAACTCGAAGTAATTAAGTCTGATTCCGAAAAAGTGATTACGAGTGTTCAATCGAGTTCTGCTCCAATTTCAGATTCAGTGTCTATGTCATGCATAAAAGTTCCCCCGTGTGACACAGAAACCTTTTGGGGTGACTATTTGTCGTGGCCATCCTTTAGAGATTTGTTCACCGCCATTTACATTAATCATCCTAAGCTAGGTGCCGTGCAGAAATTGTTTCATCTCCGGTCTAAGACAAAGGGAGAGGCTAATAATATTGTTTGCAAATTCGCGCTGACTGCTAATAATTTTGAGCTAGCCTGGAAAGCTTTGTCCGAACAGTATGAAAATAAGCGCATTTGGGTCAACAACCAATTAAAAATCCTTTTCAATTTGTCTCTGACCAATTCGGAATCCGGGAAAAGCATCAAAAAGATCCAAAGTGATATTAATGACTGCCTTTCCATCTTAAAAGCATATGAAGTTGATACCAGTTCTTGGGATCCAATTTTGGTCTTTCTGTGTTCCAATAGACTTCCGGAAAAGACACTGTCCCTGTGGGAGCAGTCAATTAAGCGTCCCCGTGATCTTCCGAAATGGTCGGAAATGGACCTATTCCTATCAAATCAATACCAAATTTTGGAGTCAGTATCAGACATCAAAGGCTCAAGTACAAAGATTTCAAATCCGAAAAGTGAAACCAGATTAAGACAGCCTCGTTCCTTCCACACCAACGCGAAAAGTTTCAGTTGTTATATCTGCAAGGATTCCCACCCACTTCGACTTTGATCGGAATTTTTGAAACTTTCAGTTCCAGAAAGAATTTTAAAAGTTGATTCCTTAAAATGTTGTCGTAACTGCTTATCCTCTACGCATTTTCAAAAAGATTGCCGAAGTGTACACACATGTATGCAGTGTCACCAAAAACACCACACGCTCCTGCACACTTCTTCCCAAACCCAAACGGCTTATGCTTCACCATCCTTTGAAGTTGAGGACCTAACTCAGCACACTCATTCTCAAATCCCTAGCCAACAAATACAGTCCACTGAATACCCTTGCTGTTCACAAGTTCAATCCCATTTTGCTCAAAACCACAATCGAGTCCTTCTTGCAACCGCGTTAATTGATATTTACCATCTTGGTAATACATTTACATTGCGCGCCCTTCTTGATCCTGGGTCAGAGGCCAGCTTCATATCTGAAGATGCTCAGCGACGATTACGTCTTCCCGTGAAGACAATACAAGCTGATATCACAGGGCTGAGTGCAGTTGTCACAACAACTTCCTCAAAATTATGTTCAGTAGTTCTAGGCTCCAAATACGAGAAGTCGTATACCATTCAGGCTAACGCCATCGTTTTAAAACGTCTCACGGGCAACCTGCCTTCCTGCTCTATCAGTCCTAAAGAGCTCGAGGGACAATACGACTTTCAGTTAGCTGATCCATTCTTTTACGAAAGATCCAGAATCGACTTTCTCATTGGAGCTGATTTGTATCCTTCGATCCTTCGTGAAGGTGTGAAAAATATTTGCAACTCGTTACTGGCGCAAAACACTGTTTTTGGTTGGGTTGTTTCAGGGCCACTTCTCAAAAATAATGTCAACGCTTTCTCGACACGACTATCATATTTCAGTGAGACGTCAGTCGATGAGCAAATCGCGAAATTCTGGGAAATTGAAGAGGTGACGGATCAAAAACCTCTTTCACAAGAAGACCAATATTGCGAACAGCTCTATTCTGAAACCACAACCCGAAGTATTGATGGTCGCTACATTGTACGACTTCCCTTTAAAGAACCTCTTTCAGTACTTGGCCCATCTAGAGACATTGCGCTCAAGCTGTTTGCCCGCAATGAAAGATCTTTATCAAAAAATGTCGATCTTTTAGTGAAATACAATGAAGTTCTTGAGGAATATGCTACTCTTGGTCATATGAAAGTCATTTCACCACATGAAGTCGTCAATCATGAACGGATAGACTCATTTTATCTTCCTCACCACGCCGTAATTAAGCCTGAGAGTCGCACAACAAAATTACGAGTTGTCTTTAATGCCTCTAGTCCATCGCGTAGTGGAGTTAGTCTTAACGATATGCTACACATTGGTCCAGTCTTGCAAGCAGACTTGATGACTCTTATTTTGGGTTGGCGATTTTTTCGATATGTTTTCAGCGCTGATGTGGAAAAAATGTATCGGCAAATCTTAGTTCACCCCGACCAGACACGTTACCAACGAATTATTTTTCGAAAATCACTTACGGCGGATTGTGAAGATTTTGAGCTAAAAACCGTAACCTTTGGGGTGAATTGCGCGCCGTATCTAGCTATACGCACTATCAAGCAACTTGCCATTGATGTCAAAAATGATTTCCCCATCGCTTCTTCCATTTTGGAAAATCAATTCTATGTCGATGATGTCCTTTCGGGATCGCATGATATACGTTCTGCTATGCAAGCGCAAAGGGAGCTCTCGTTAGCTTTAAAGTCAGCTGGTTTTTCTTTGAGAAAATGGACGTCAAACAGTGTTTCTCTCTTAAAAGAAGTCCCACCATCTCACCTTTATGACGAAGAATTCCTTTTAATTCGAAAGTAAAAGTGAGACCAAAACCTTAGGGATCCAGTGGAATGCTAAGGTAGATTGTTTTCATTTCTTTTTGAAAACAGAAGCGCGGGACCATCTAGTTACCAAAAGAGCTGTATTGTCAGTCGTAGCCCGACTTTTTGATCCACTTGGATGGTTGGCGCCAATTGTAGTGACTGCGAAGATCATCTTACAGCAAATCTGGCGGGATGGGACGTCTTGGGACATGCCACTCATGCCCCTAACGTGTCACCGCTGGAAATCTTTCTTTGCTGCTCTGCCTGAGATAGAAGCTATACGTGTTCCCCGGTGGGTTCAATACTCTCCTAATAAGTCCCTTCAATTGCACGGCTTTTGCGATGCATCAGAGAAAGCCTACGCAGCCACATTGTATTTGCGTGTGCAGCATAGCTCAGACAGCTGGTCCACTCATCTTTTTTGTGCGAAAAGTAAGGTCGCTCCTGTAAAACAAGTTGCATTGCCTAGGCTCGAATTGTGCGGTGCTCTTCTTTTATCAAAACTGATCAACAAGGTCGTTCCTCAGCTTAGCTCATTCGATTTTCAAATTCTTTTATGGACCGATAGTTCCATAGTTTTATCATGGTTAGCGAAACCGGCTTATACATGGAAAACATTTATTGCAAACCGTGTTTCAAAAATTCAAACGTCCCTTCCGAGCTCCAATTGGCGTCACGTTCGCTCAGTAGATAATCTGGCCGATCTGGCCACAAGAGGCGTTACACCATGTGACCTTCGAACAAACGAGTTGTGGTGGAATGGACCCAAATGGCTTCGACAAGATGAGTCATCATGGCCCCAACTGCTTGTCAAGCCACCAAGACAAAGTGATTTGGAATGCAGGTCTATTAAAGCAAACCTGACTGCCGTGGTTCCGAATATCGAAACGGAACTTCAACGGTTTTCATCTTGGTCTAAGATGCTACGTGTGATATGTTACCTATATCGGTTCTTCTATAGCACTATTCCACGCTACAAACATAGATTTACCTACGCATCGACGGTCATCTCACAGGATGAGATATCGCAAGCTAAACGAATGGTTATTCGGCAAACTCAAATGTTGCATTATCAAAGTGAATATTTGGTTTTAGCCCGCGGCGAAATAATTAAAAAGAAAAGTCCTCTAATCAATCTCAATCCTATGATGGATCCTGAAGGAATTATTCGATCCAATGGGAGATTGGCTTGCTCTACATTACCGTATAGTGAAAAATATCCGATCTTGATACCTTATCAAGCATACATCTCTACACTTCTCGTTAAGTTCCATCACGATTTCTCCATGCATGGTGGCAACGTTTAATTCGGTGTGAGTTCTGGATCCCTCGTATAAAGACCCTTGTTAAAAAATGTATACGATTGTGCAAGACCTGTGTCATTCATAGAAAGTGAATTAATACCCAAATCATGGCCGCTCTGCCTCCTGAAAGAACCGAAATTTCTCTCCCATTTACTCATACGGGTATCGATTTTGCTGGTCCCTTTAGTATAAAGAATTTTTCTGGACGTGGTTGTCGAATATCGAAAGGATATGTTTGCGTTTTTGTGTGTTTTTCTACAAAGGCAATACATTTAGAAGCCACAACTGATCTGACTACTCAAACGTTTCTTGCCGCTCTACATCGTTTCATTGGAAGACGAGGTTTGCCCAGGGTACTCTATTCAGATAACGGAACTAACTTTGTGGGTGCAAATCGAATTATTTCCAATGAATTTAATCAGTTCGTGAAGGCATTGTCTTCAGAGGTAATTGATCACTATAAGGATCAAAATTTACAGTGGAGATTTATTCCGCCGGGTGCACCGCATATGGGGGGTCTCTGGGAGGCCGCGGTAAAGAGTTTTAAGCTTCATTTTCGGAAAATTGCTGGAAATCAAAGATTCACATTTGAAGAGTTTTCTACGCTTTTGACGAAAATAGAGGCTTGTCTTAATTCTCGGCCTATATCCCCCATTTCAGAGAATTGTAATGACCTACCCCCTTTGACTCCAGGTCATTTCCTTCGCGGTGGTCCCCTTCTCGCTCCTCCTGAGGTCAATATCTGTGAGAAGTCCCTTAGTTGCATGAAGCGATGGGATAAAGTGAAACTTCTTCACCAACAGTTCTGCCAACGATGGAAGCGAGAGTATATCCAGGAATTACACAAACGATATAAATGGCAATATCCTCAACGCGATATTTCTGTCGATGATATAGTTCTTGTGCGCGATGAAAACCTTCCGCCCAATGAATGGCGCTTAGGACGTGTAATCAAGGTTTATTTTGGTTCAGACGGTAAGGTACGCGTGGCTGATCTTAAAACTCAAAATGGGGTATTAACTCGACCCATAATCAAGCTCTGCGTCCTACCAAATATTTAACATAATCTAAAAAAAAAAAAAAAAATCTTATCCTCACTCTTGCGTATACTTAACATTTCATAAACATATATTTTCAGTTATTTTCTTTTCAACCTTTCGTTTATTTTGATTTAATTGCACTGATCTAGAAGTCAATTCATGTATTTGCAACAAAATTTATTACGTATTCTTAAGATTTCCCTTTGATTTTATGTATTATAAATTCCCATATTATTATATCTTTACAACGGAGTGAGTGGAACCCCTTCGAAAACAACTGGTTCCCCCTTTATTTTAATGTCATTCTTATTCATCTTTGCTTTATCTATTTGGCAAGTAGCAAACTAGGTATTTGATACCATTATATAGGTATTTTAACTAATTATTTAAATATTTCATTGCTTTTGCATCGGTTGATGCAAGGCGGCCGATAATGTTCATGTGTGAATAGCCAAATGAATTTGTAATAGATTATTGTCATTGAAATGGTATCCATCTTTCATGTAAGAGGTCGCTGGTAATTTTTCCTCCCAAAATGGATTCGCTACCCCATTTTCCTTTTGATACTTACTAACAACGATCTCTTTTTTGTATAACCCTCCACGAGGTAAGACCTAATCGTCCGAATAAATTTGAAGAAATCTAACACTGTCTTTCTTTTTTCCTATCTACCGTATCCCATATACCTTCACGAGGTTTTGTAACCAGCATATTGGGTCACAATAAAGGCACCCGAACAATATTCATTTTTTTTTTTTTTGGTTGGGAAGATAGTGTAGAGATGCAATGCTGTCTGTTATTAGTTTTCTAATTTGTTGTGTATAAGCCAGGTCAATATAATTAAATTTCTACCACTGGGCGAAATCTAGTCTTTGTATATACAGCTAAATATCGGTAATATAGCGTCCTGTACTAAAGTTTTTTGTGTGCTATTAGACCCTAGCGAAAACAACGCCACTCTCATAAAGTGGAGAACAGTTTTACTTAAACTACTTGTCATTTTTATTGATGATGATGCTATGGGATAAAATGATGTCGAACGCAAACTAAGGAAATAAAGCTGCTATAATGTTCTCCACTTGATATAGGTAATAAAAGCATGCTCTAAATCAGCGGTTCTCAAAGTGTGCTCCGCGAAGGATATCCAAGTGCTCCGCGGAAAGATAAAAAAAAAGAAATACCTAACAAAATTCCATTACACTAGTGACTAGTTAATTTTGTGCTTCTAACTACAAACAAACTAAAAAAATAATTCGTGTAAAAATATGTGGTATGGGATGATAATATCAACATTATGTAGGTATAGGGAATCCCTGAAAATAGCATACGTGCAACGAAGTGCTCCTCGAGGAATTTTTCACCTAAAAAGTGCTCCGCGACTAAAAAAGATTGGGAACCGCTGCTCTAAATCATACAGCCAACAGCGTGTAGAACAAGTAACCTTACTGTTATATTGTTTAGCTTTTGAAAAAAGCTCAAAGGCCAAACAAAAAGCGTAGTTGTAGTTGGTAGTAGCTTTGTAGGTATATACATTTCTATAGTAGCGCCAATCCAGTACTACCAGTATCTTAATAGATGTCGCTACTCACACCAAATCGAGAATTAAATTACTGAGAGCTTTTGTGACTTTGATAATTTTATTCCTTATAAAAAAGCATTCATTGTTTTGTGCATTCAAAAACTGTTTTAATTATGAAAATGTAGGAGATGTGAAAAGGACATTGCAAAAATGTGAGGAAAAATTTGAAAAAAGGGACACATCTAAAATCGTGTAGTGAAATATGTTAATGCACAGATAAAAATATTTACCAAACCTGTGAAAGTCTAACTTTAAACCAAAATATCAAATAAAACGAAAAATATACCTCAAGGACCAAGTTCTACTAAGCCCACCAGATTTATTAGAAAATAGTGAAAATGACACTGATTTGACACTCCATCGCGAAGCCTTACCTCCTAAAACATATTTAAGGAATCGCTCTCTCGCTCCTCGCTTGCATCGCGCCCCTTAAATTTCTTGAGCCTGATTACCGACATTTCCAGAATGAAGAAAATGAAATGAAAGAAAATGAACCGTAGCAGAAAATCCAAAAACTATTTTTGACACCCCTAAAAAACTTAAAAATTAACCTAACTATAAGCTACAAACAGACGTTGAAAAACAATTGGATGGTAGAAATGCCCAAGTTTTAATATTTATAAAAAGTCAACTATTGCATAAAGCAGGACAGAACTGGTCACGTGATGAAAAAGACAGTTATTTGAAGTTTTATTACAAGTCCCCAGCTTAGTACAAACTTATGCTTGATTCAAATTTGTATTTGCCGAGTATTAGGACAATTCAACGATGTCATTCCGAAATAAATTTAACCACAGGCTTTTCCAAAAAAATTTCTGATCTTCTCTCACTTAGGTATGAAACCTTCCCCGACTTAGACAAAAAATGTTGTGTAAGGCTGTTTGACGAAATGAAAATTACCCCGGAGCTGGAGTATCATCTAGGCGAAAATCACATTATACGGATTTAATGATTTTGGTGAACTTGTTTGAGTGAACAAAGTTATTACGCATGCATTGGTGTTTACATTACGGGGGACTAAATTTATTTTAAGAATGAATTGTTTATTTGAAAATTTAAATAGCAGTTCTCTGTATTCGTCAAATCCAAACAAAACTCCAATTACCACAAATTCCGACATTTAAAAAAATATTAACTCTTTTATATCTTGGATGGGTGCTATGTCGACTCCTCCACGTTTTTTAGGTCTGGTTCAAACTCTGAAAGGAATATTGGATTTATTGGAGTCAATAAGCACTGACAGCACCCAAAAATATTTGTTAACATCCCATTTAAATCAAGACCCCGAAGAAAATTTACTTTCAATAGTAAAACTAACAAAGGATCATATTATGATCAAAATTAATTAAAAAATTTAAATGTAATATTAAAATTAATTTAAATATTGAAAACAAATTCCACTTATGAAATTAAACATGGCAACCAGTCCAAAATATATTTTTTTTGACAATATCTATCCCCAACCCCAATAGATATTAAATATGCCAAAAAGTCTAGACCTTCGTTTGCGCTGGTCGGAACAAACAGCAAAAATATTACTGTTGTTTTGTTTATGTTCATCAATTATTTTCGTCCAAATATAGCTTTCGTTTTGACGAAACTCAGATAAAAACTCAAAGCTCCATCTAAATAAATTAAGGGCAAACAGTTTTCATTAATGATCGATTGAAGCACCAAAGCTTCTGTGGGATACTGGTACAACATTTTTATATAGGAATGTATATACAAAGGTTCTCAAAAAGTCGGGTATTCGAAATCGAAAAAAATAATGAGCTTTATTCTTTTTGCTGAAGTCGTCAATATTGTGAAAACGGAAAAAATGCAAAATATAAAAAAAAATAATCGCCAACCTATGTATGTATAAGTAGTTTTACAAAACACCTATCTAAAGAAGAGCACAGCGAGGTACAGTGACCTTAAGCACAATAAAAAAGTTACAGTTTAATTTAGAATTTAGAGCTCAACGTTCTCCTAAATCCAGCTCGTTTAAGTGAATGGCGCTGGATAATTTCTTTTAGTAAAGTTATGAACACATCCCAAGACATAAGCGGATGTTGTCAAGTCAAGTCACGTTTACACTTTTATATGACTTTTGGCAAAAAACCAACTCTTAGACTAAATTAAGAGAAATAAAACATAAATTTGACTATTTAACTCTGAGTCAGTCAAATCTAAAGTGACCAAGGAAAAAACCGACTAAATAAATATTAAACGCATCGCACTTCGCATACGTAAACTATACGGAATGATTTACGAATGAATAAAAATCAAATTTGAATACGACTTTGCTTATTTAAGTTTTTACTTTAAAGAAATATTAGAGTAAGAGTGGGTAATATGGACTACGCGGTTAATATGGACTACCAGCTTTTCTCCCAACTCACAAATAGAAACGAGGTGGAATGTGTTTACATTCATGCGAAAGCTCCTTAAACATACCTCAGTTTCATTTCAGCCGTCGGCGAGAACGCGTTTGTGAGTTTTGTACAGTTTCTCGAAATTGGTGTTGCTAATTATTCGTTACGCGTAAGTAAGTGAAAAATTGTCGACATGGTTCTATCTGCAAAACAGTATTGGTTTTCCAGAGTTCCATAATTCTATCAGTCTGTTAGAACTTTTGCTTACTGAACTTCAAAGTGAAACGTTCAGGTAGGACCTACGTAGTGTTCCTTAAACATCGATAGTCTAGTAAAAAACTATCGATACTATCGACGGTTCAAAAAAACTATCGATACTATCGAAATGCATATATGAGCACATATTCAAAGCAAATGTAGAAGTACTGATTAAAGATAAAACCGGTGAAACATGTACGTAAAAGAAGTACTTTGTTTCCACTGACAAAGGATAGGCGATTGGGCAAAAACTCAATTATATACCTGCTGTACATAAGAATACGTGAAGCACCCATCTTTTTCTTACTTATTAAAAAATGTAGCGCCTGTACACTCAAGTAAAGTAATGATATTCAAACGTCAAAAGTACTTCCATAGGTAATAGGAGTACTACATTTCTACGTATAAAGATCGGCGCCTTTATATAAAGTTAAGATTAGCCTGTATGCCAAGTGGTCATAAAATTCCAATTTCTAACAGTTCTCGTGTCAAAGTATGGTCATACCGTCGGCCATAGCGAGGTATCCATCGGAACGGAAAATTCTCCGATTTTATGCGATTCGGAGGATTTTTTATGCGAGATTTTCTTCGAAACAACTGTTCGGAGTATTGTTCCGATATTTTGTAACGCATATTAGCGAATTACGTTGAAGTGCGATGAAATGCATTTTATTGTTGAATTTTTGGCAGCTAGGTTCCGATATCCTCCGACCAGTGTTACCTCTGAAAATTTACAGAAAGAGTCCAAAAAAGAGTCCTGGATGAAAAAAGGAGTCCCATTTCGATTTCAATATTTTCTTTCCTTTTTTAAATAGACAAACTCTTCAATTAAAATTTAGGTAAAACCAAATTCTTTCGAATTCAACAAAATTCACTGAACAATTTTGAGTTATAGCAAAAATATCCTACACTTTTAAAAGGAGTCCGAATTCACTGATTTTTAAAAAGATGAGTCCGGAGTCCAGGCGCTCAAAAAGGAGTCAAAATGACTCTAAAGCGTACCGAAAGGTAACACTGCGCTCCGACAGATATTGGTTGCGGAATTTGTTTCCGATTTGCAGTGCGCCATTGCAATTGTTTATTTCTCTTCCGAAGTCGGATGGAATTTGAGCCTCCGAAAGAGTATGCGTTGCGGAGAATTTTCCGTTCCGACGCATACCTCGCTTTGGCCGTATGTAATGGGATCGGGCATATCTCATATGCTCTAATGACCTAAATGCCACATATGACCAGGCTGATTTTGACAGATAAAAATGCCCAAATAGCATTTGGTGTAATCGGACAATAAGCACGAATGTCAGCATAAAGCCCTATATGCCCATATGCACTTATTGAAATTTCGTTATGGCATTGCTGCCATTTTTGATGGAACAATAATTACTTTGTTGTCATCGGTGTTTGAGTTCGTGAAATTGTGAATTATTTTCATTTTCGTTCTCTTTTTTTGTGGAACCCTACTACAACATTTGTTAATAAATAACAAATGCCTTAAATGACCATTTTGGTAATTTTGGTCATATAGTCTAATATACAAATTCGATATTCCTGACATTTTGGTAATTTGAGAGCTAATCTGGTCATTTGTTGTTGGCATTCATATGCGTGATTGGCATACAGCCTTATAGCTTGAACTATAATAAAATAAAATGCGAGTCCTTTGAAAACTTTTCTTGACTTCGGTATTCGAATAAAATATGTCTGTTTTTAAATGTTTTTAATTAATATTATGAACAAATTTACACCCCGTCCTTAGAAAATCGTAAGCATATAAAACTATCGATACTATCGATACTATCGATAGTTTTATTCCGAAACTATCGATACTATCGAAATGTAAAACTATCGATGTTTAAGGAACACTAGGACCTAGTGAATATCTCAGAAACTATAAGAAAACGACAAAAAGTAAGGGCAGGAATCAAAAATCGTTTTATTGCCTTGCGATGTGTAACTGATTTTCAGAGAAAATGTAAGTTAGTTAGAAGTGAGGAGATACGCATTTGGATGAGGACAAATCCCCGACCATTGACTCATTATGATATGCCAGAACTATTTGGTAAGGCCTACCTACGAGTCCAAACAGGAGAGATAGCAGTAAATGGATTCCGAACCACTGGAATATACCCGCTTGATAGGAATATCTTTCGGGATCATGATTTCTTAGGAGCTGAAGACGATTTATTATCACCAAAAGTGTCTGAAAATAATGAACCTGTTGCAGTATGCTCAGTCCCAGTACATGAGGAATCTGAACCAAGTGATATGCTGCCAACTACAAGCAAGTCAGAAAAACAAAATATAATTCTGACACCTGCCGAGTGCCGACATATTTCCGATTCCTGTAAAGAACAAGGCAAAAACCATTCGTGGTAGAAAAGCTGAAAAATCAACATTTCCGGGTCCCCATATAAAGCTCTTTGGAAGAGTCTCTGAAAAAAATTGCTGATAAAAACAATAAACCGAGCACTTCGAAGCAGGCGCTTAAACCCTCTGCGACTGACGTGGTAGTATGGCAGACATCACAATATGGAACAAGTTGTATTGCGTCGTTATTTTGTAAATGTTGACTCTCTCGCTCTCAATACCTTTCTGTCGTATGCTCGCTCCTGCATTAGTGTAACGCGATCGGTCGTGGTGTGTGCGTACATTGTTCTGTGAAGGAGGGTGTCTATAAGTCAACCACGTCAGCGTTAAGGTAGGTGTCTGAGAAACAACCACCTCAGTGAAATAATTATATGTGCATAATGTCTCCTGAGCAACATGTCAGCAAAATTGTTTTGTTAAATTAATTTTATTGTTTGTTTCTTAGATGGCTCACTCAAGTAACAACCAAGGGTCTTCTAGGTCGAACTTCGACTGGAACCTTTGCAAGTCATGACCAGCTAATAGAACAGTGGTTGGATGAAGAAAGCGAGCATGAGTTCAGTGATTTTGACGATGAAGATGTGGACCCGAATTTTGAGCCAGAGACTGAATTCTTGGAAGCCGACGAAGTTTCAGGTGAGGAGGAGAATCAAGAACCAAGTGGAGAAGTGCCACAAGTACCCAGCACTGAAAATTTGCATCAAGAAACCTCAAGAGAGCTATCTGGATATTACAGAGGTAAGAAAGGATTTATTTGGAATAGACAAGAGTGCCCTAGAACATCACGAACTGCGGCCCACAACATAATAAGATTACCTGGCCGTTTGCACACTCCGAATTTTGAAGGCTATTTTGAACTTTGGTCCAAAATTTTTGACCATTCAATGTTGGAATCTTTGGTAACATTCACAAATCAAAAACTCAATAGATACAGAGCCCAGTTCAAACATAGTACAAAGATAGAACTTATGGACACAGATATCACCGAAATGGAGGCATTTAAAGGTTTAATGTATGTACTATTCGTCAGTACTTAAGTGTAATGACGCTGATCTTCGCATAATATTTTCCACCGATGGAACTGGCCACGAAATATTCCGCTGTGTAATGTCAAAATGGCGTTTTTCTTGTTTGATCAACTGCCTCCGATTTGATGATTCCACTACCAGAGAAGAACGTCTGAAGGAAGATCGACTTGCCCCAATATCAGGCATGTTCAACAAGTTCATCTCAAACAGCCAGTCTCAATATACCCCTGGACCATATCTTTGCATCGATGAAATGTTGCTGCCATTTAGAGGCCGGTGCAAATTTATTATTTACATGCCCCAGAAACCAGCAAAATATGGTATCAAACTCCAGTTATTGGTAGATGCATGCACATACTACATTTACAATGCCTACATCTACCACGGCAAAAATTCAGATGGCATAGGCCTGACTGAACAAGAAAGAAAAATGGCAATACCAACTCAATCTGTTCTGAGACTTGTGAAAGTTGTCGAAAACTCAAACCGCAACATTACAGCTGACAACTGGTTTAGTTCGATTCCGCTTATGGAAATATTGCTGACTCGTCGTTGGCCTATGGCAATTTTCCAAAGAATAATAGACATGGCAGGCATAAACAGCTTTGTATTGTATCAAATGTGTAAAGACCGTGATGATAAAATGAGAAGAGGAACTTTTATTTTGAACATGGCAAAAGAATTAGTGCTAGATCACATGAAAAGACGCGTATACAATGAAAGATTGCCAAGAGAACTGCGAATGACGGTCACTGGAGTTTTGGGTAAAGATCTTCCTCCTCCACTACCAAGAACTCAATCGATTCCACCAAGTGGACGAAAACTATGCTCTATTTGTCCAACAAAAATAAAAAGAGTAACAAGATATTTTTGCTGTGATTGTTTAAAACCAATTTGTCTTCAATGCTCTAAACCACTTTGTGAAGACTGCCAAAAAAATTGTGATTTTAAGGCTACATAACTTTTAATTGAACCAATGAATGGATCTCTTTTTTTTTTTAGTCTGACTACCACAAGTGTTAACTTTAGAAAATGTTTATTTAAATGAGAATGTATTTATTTTTTTTATTAACTTTTTCTGCATGTGTAAGTTTTGAGAAGTTATTTATGTCATATCAATAAATTTTGTTTACCTTAAAACGTATTTTTTATTTAATATATTAGTAATTTTAAATAATAGTGGACAATCATATCTTTAAAATTTAATAGTTAAAATTAGAAACACAAAATGAATTTTGAAAATTCAAGCTGTCAAAATGGTGTCTGGTGTACTACCACCTCAGTAGAATTGCGAAAATTAGGGCACGTCAGTCGCAGAGGGTTAAGGAGATATTTGCGGAGAAGAAAAAATGTGCAGGTATCTACGAATTTTAATTTCTATCTGATTAGTATCTTTATCTATCTAACTTTATTTTTGTAATTAAGGGAAAGAGAATAAAAAACCAAACAAAAAGAATAGAGCGTCATCGTCATCATCAAGCTCTGATGTAGAGCATTATAGCTGTCATGATGAGTCCGACGACGAAATTAATTCAGTCAAGACCGTTGCCGCCGGTGAAAAAGAAAATGCTGAATGCATGTATTCCAGAACTTTGTATTCAGAAGACCGCCCAGGTGAAATCTGGGTTCAATGCGTTTCATGTCATATTTGGAGCCATGAACAGTGTTCTGAGTGCGAAAATCAATATTCATTTGCGAATTTTGTACTTCCTAAACAGGTTGGGTAATATGATCTATGTGGTCCAAATTACCCTCCCCTTTTTTAGGGTTCCGTAGCCAAATGGCAAAAATTGGAACCCTATTAGATTCGTCATGTCTGTCTGTCTGTCCGTCCGTATGTCACAGCCACTTTTCTCCGAAACTATAGGAGCTATACCGTTGAAACTTGGTAAGTAGATGTATTCTGTGAACCGCATTAAGATTTTACACAAAAATAAAAAAAAAACGGTAAATACATAGAACTGAAACTCAAAAAAATTTTTTTCATCAAACCCATACGTGTGGGGTATCTATGGATAGGTCTTCAAAAATGATATTTAGGTTTCTAATATCATTTTTTTCTAAAGTTAACAGTTTGCGCGAGAGACACTTCCAAAGTGGTAAAATGTTGGTCCCCCCCCCCCCTAACTTCTAAAATAAGCGAACGATAAAACTTAAAAAAATATATGATATACATTACCATGTAAACTACAAACGATAATTTTTTGAACGAGATCTAGCGAGTAGTTTTTAAAATATCGATCAAAGTTACAACGAACTACAAGAACTTTTATGTTATGTTACTTGCTGTTTCGGAACCCTTCATGAGCGAGTCCGACTCGCACTTGTCTTACTTTTTTTGTTTATGTTTTTGTGTTACATTCTTATTTAATTTTTGTTGTCTTTGCTAAAGACTGAATTAGTTTTTTTGTTATAAGTTATGTATTATAATAGTCCAGTTATCTGTGTTTTATTTGCAAAATAACATTGGTGGTCATATATATCTCTCTTACTCTACATTAAAACAAATAAAGTAAATATGCAAGGTATGAAAAGATTGATGAGGATTATAAAAAAGTCACAAACGACAAAAAAAAATGCTTACTTCGATGAAACCGTTCATAAAATCAAACAATTTTTTATATAGATTATTAGTTTATTCTTACAATTTAAGTATTTGGTCATACAACGCAAGAGTTAGACGCCGATAAATGAAACTATACAATTTCGCATAAATGACTCATTCTTAAGAACGGTTGTAGTTTGCAGTTCAATGAAATACTACATTAAAACAAGTAAAGTCATACATACATTTCTTTTAAAAAAATCTTAAAACTATTCAATAAAAAAAGACAACGTTTATTAAAATAATATTCCTGAGTCATATGAATAAATGCACTAGAAGAAAACAAAATATTTACTTCTTATGATCGCCTTCATAAAACCAATGAGTAGTCTCATGCATTTAAGGGTATCATTCAGAAAGTGACACAATCAAGAAAACAACGAATCTAAAAATCGTTCATACACTTATGAACAACTTTGTTAAAATTCAGATACATAAACTTATAACAACAATTAAGAAGCGCAGTTATTAATGAATGTAGCGAAATAGCTATTCAAGAATTTTTACACTGCGTGAATGAATATTTCAGTAAAAGTAAGAATTTCAGCTGTATTAATGGCATTCATTGATATTATTGACGAGCATTTTTTCAGTGTTTAACCATCTTTTTTTTTTAGCAGTTGTTCATAAAAATGTTTCTAAATAAGCAATCGAAAACCGCAGAAGTAATTTTAAGTCACTTTTCAGGAGCGCAGCTACATGGTTTAACCTCAGATGTGGGAAGACGACCTATGCGATTTTTGTCTGACAGCAACCATAAGAAATATTTGAAGGAACAATATATGGCATAGGTATTGTAATCTCCTTATATTTTAAAATTTATTTCTTTATTATTTTCTTTAACTTTCTTCCTATAAAAATTGTCTTTTTCAATGCTTTTCTTCCTCTACAACTGATTTCTTTTCTTGACTCTTTTCCAGCAAGCCGGCGAAACATTTTAGAACAGCCAATTTCATTGGATGATACCTATAGAGTGAGCCCCCTGACTTTGCCCCCTGATTGACATTTTCCAGTTGTCAGATGACTCGCTCCGATCGTCCAAAGAAGAGGCTGTACAAATCTGAGAAAAACTCCAGATTCGCAAAAGTGCTCTGAAATCTGAAAAAGATTGTTTTTTTTTTTGTACAAAACGAAACATAAAAAGTGCTCTGAGAGCGCCTAGTTTTAAAGAAATGCCTCACGAGTCACGAGTTCAAACAAAAATGTGTACATTCAACAATATTTTGCTAAAGTAAAAGTATAAAGGTCCGAGTTCATATATTAGGACACGACCCTATGCAACTGCGTAAGACATAGGCAACTTATTAAAGGTGCCTTCCAGGGCTGTCATTTGAAGGCAAAAAGCAGCAGCACGACCAGTCGACAAAAAGCAGTACAAAGCAGTACTTACAGCGTATATACGATATAGCTATGTATGGAGCCAGTGGCGTAACGAGGGGAGGGGGGCTCTTACAGTTTACAAGATGTTTGAGTAGGAGGGCACGCATAGTAGGAGTTTCCGTTTTTTGATCCGTTTTTTTGATGGCAATCAAAATTGTTTCTGATTATGAAACGCTCCAAGTGGTTGGAATTATTTTAAGGTACATATTCAAAATGGTTGAAAAAAAGAAGAAGTGGGCAATATTTGCAAAAGATAAGTTTTGCCTTGCTGTATTGCATTGTGGAAGTGCGCTGTTTTAAAAAAATGTATGAACAAAGATCTAACATCTAAGTAGTTGATCTTATTTAAAATACCTATATTATCTTTCATATGTATTTTGGTCACAAGCGTTATAGAAGTTTTTGTAAAATTACGCAGACAAAACCGTACCAAATTTTGCAATGCTTAGTTTGAATAATAACATATAAGTTATTGTTCGGGATGTAAGCATTACTTGGTTTTTAGAGTTTTATAGAAATTAAAATTGGTATTTTCGAGATTTAAGCGGTTTTTAAAACTAGCGTTTTCGGTGATTCGAATTTAAAATTAAGGCCACAATAATTTTGGTCAAAATCTTCATCGATTTTCCTAGAAAACTAAATAAAATCAGATTAAACCATTTTTTTTTTTTTCAAAAATCTATTGTACGACAATGGATGGTACGTTTCGCTTAAATTGTTGGAAAATTGTAGTTTCGTCGGGGCTGCGCAAAATGATCAATCTGGGAAATAGTAAAACGGCGAAACGATATTTCGTTGAAAAATGACTTGACCAAATAACAAACAAGATAATAGAATAATGCCAAACAACAAATTGCCAAATGATTTTTGCGAAATGATCGGAAATCGTTTCAAACAAATGCGAAATATAAAAACGACAATTAGTAATCGCGTAATGATTGACAAATTTAATGAATAGAAAACCTAATTTCCAATTCAATATTGAAAAATAAGGAAATATTTAACGACTAAAAGGAAACAAAGAAAGGCCGAATGAATCTTGCAAAATAATGATAACCCTACGATAATATAGACAAAAATTGAGCCTGCCATTCAGTTAGAAATGACCATATTACCTTAGAAATTAATTTTTGTTTTCGAAATATTTCGAGATTTCAAAAGTACCGATGTTAATTGCTTATACTCTGTATTTAGAAAAAAAAAAAAAAATATATATATATAATAAGACAATTCAATTGCCATTTCCGTTTGTTCCTGTTGTCTCGAATGTGAAATACAAGAATATCCTTTAAGGAAAGAGAGCCGAAAGCCTTAGCAGCTTGTGCTCACGTTATGTTAAATTAACTCTGTAAGTAATTATTTTGTTAATAAAAAATAATAATAATAAATACTTTAAGGGTACGTCTGTATTTCAGATGCTTAATATTCATAATAGTCTTTTGGAACATTTTAAGAACAAAATGCGCATATTTAAAAAAAAAAGCAGTATTTTAAGAAGCTGTGCAGTACAGCAGTACAAAGATACAGAAAGCAGTACAAATACTGCTTTTGGAGTACAACGACAACCCTGGTGCCTTCTAAAAAGTTAAAGCATGTTTCACCGTATACATCTGCTATAGATACACATTAGTTTTTGCACACACCTCTCTCGATAGCCGACATCCCCATTAATTACAGTAACGAACATCTTTATCTTTTAATAAATCTAAGCCGACATAATTCATGCTTACAAACCTGTTAAGGTTGCTTATTTCATCCCCGGGCCGAACGCTTGTTCGAAAGTTGTACAAAAACAAGGATTGCGTATTGCGTCTACATAAATAAACAAGTAACCTCGCACATTTGGAACATCCGTGAAATCGCTCAAAAGAAAACGGGTCGCCACACAACCAAAATACACCTGGATTTAAATATAATTAACCACACGCAAAAGTCTTAAAAACGGATATTTACAGAGGTATGCACGGTATTTACATGTTGCTACATAAAGTTATAGATATTACATCTTTGGTTAACATTATATGGAATTACTGTTAATTGGTGAACACCTGTTACAAGATAACTTATTGTTGCACAGTTCGTTGATCGTCTCAGGTCTCACCACTCACCATGGAAAAATGGGACGCTATTACTAAGAAATGCATAGGTACCTACTTTTAAAACTATATTGTGGAGAGGTTTTGCAATTCTAGATCTTAGTTCTTTTCGCCTGTGACAAAACTAAAAACAAAATGTTAGATAGACTTTCCGCCATATCATAAACGAACCAAAGGTAAATATAGTAGGAAATAAAAGAATCTCGATAAATATGCAAGAATCCGCGTGGAGAAAGAATGGCATTTCAATTCATTATATTTACTCTTATAAGTATTACATAAAGCGTGAGTTTGTGGACCTAAGGCTATGTTTTCCTCTACGGCGTTGCCCCTCCTCCGGGTTGAAATCGAAAACTTTTTAGGCCGGACCATTGGCGTCCATTAGCTCTACATGTCCTTTCCATCGACAAAGGCTTACTTTTCTTTTTCTGGCCAGGTCGATGTCGCTGTATTTATAGTGGAGCTGAGGTAAACAAAGTCTCTAACTACCGCAACTTTCCTGATATTATGCCCGATGCATCAACATATCGTTATGCATAACAAACGTCATTGGGAGTTTTCTCAACATTTTCATTAGAAGGGAGAATCTTTATGAAATTTAGTCCACGTTAAAAATGAGAAGTTATTTCTCATAAATTGTTAAAGCGTTTTATTTATTAAAAGTCGAAGCTGCAACACTTAACTACATTAATTGTTGTTAAACCTGGTTAATAAATAGTTGGCGCAACAGGCCCGGAGGGACCCTAAGACCTAGCTTCTCGCAACCATTCGTTTTTGTGTGAGTTTTTCATTTTTGGAACGAATGGAAGGGATCTACAATTTTATGCCGACTCCAAACGGCTAATTGATAAGCTCTTTCAAGACAGTTATACTCTCGGATGTTTGTCAGACGATCGCGAGAGGTGGCGCAATGGAAAAAAACCCTAAGTTGGAATTCGAACCTCGACCCCTCGCATAGTAGTCCAACACACTAACCACTAAGCCACTGCGCCTAGACCTGGTTACATCCAAAATAAAACAGGCTAAATGGAGATATTATAAGAATCAATTTGATGGAAATCTTCCATCGGTCGAAAGTATAGTATAGTAGTATAGTATAGTATATTTATTCGTATAGATTTATACAGTAAGATACAATATCTTCTTAGGTAGTATAAACTCAATTATTTAATTCATATGCGTTTATAAGCTACAACAAAAACAACAGTAAGAAAGCAAATTTGAAGAAAAGAGAGAAAAAAATATATAATATTAAACTTCAGTATTTGAGAAAGAGAAAGTAAATAAAAAATGATAATAATAATATTAATATAATAAGTTATGAGAATTAATGAAAAAATAAGAGAAAAAAGAGAGAGAAAAAAAAGAAAAGATAAATCATCACTACCTTAAAGTCTCCAAGTACTCCCTGAGCCTCCTTCCAAATAGCCTAGTGCAGTTTATCATCCTTAAATATCGGGGTAGAGAGTTCCACAGACGTATCGCATTTATGAAAAATTGACGCTCAGATATCAAAAACGTGTAACGTATTGGCACAAGATTTAAAGATCTAAGAGAATACGAATGAAATATCTTATTGTAAAGGTAAGGTGGTTGACGTGTCTGTAAGACATTGTTCAGCAAAGTTAACGTTCTAAGCTTGAAGAGATTATCAAGAGTAACGCGATATATTGATTTGGAAAATTGAGAAATATGGTCGTATTTTCTTAATCCAAAGATATACCTAGCTATACTATTATAAGCAACTTGAAGTTTACGCTTGTGCTCATAATCACAGTTGTAAAAAATTTCACATCCATAGAGCATGATAGGAATAAGTAATGTTTTGGCCAAGATAATGCGTGTTTTTAAGGGTGTAATTTTATGGTTGGTCCATAGTAAACGGAGCCCACCATAAACCCTCCCAATCGTCAATCTGATATGGTAATTCCAAGAAAGCGTCTTTGTAAAGGTTATTCCTAGGTTTTTAGCGGATTCGACAAACTTAATTTGATTATTATTTAAGTATATTTTAGGGAAATCAGATGTATCAATGGACTTTCTCGAAATTAACAAACATTTAGATTTAAGTGGGTTAACGCAGAGTCCATTTTTCTGTGACCAACCATGAACATTGATTAAATCCTCATTAACTTCAACTGCTGCATTTTCAACCAAACCTAGAGGAAAGCTTTTTCGAATCTGAACATCATCAGCGTACATATCTACTTGACAGTTTTGCAGGCAAACAGGCAAATCATTTATATACATGGAAAACAGTAGTGGGCCCAGTATTGAACCCTGTGGAACCCCTCTGCTCAACATGAGAAACTCAGACACGGAACTATTTGCAACAACTGCCTGAGATCTGCAATTTAGATATGAACGGATTAACATCGCCGAAGAGGAAGAGAAATTGAATTGGTTAATCAGCTTGGAACAAAGAACATTATGATTCACCGTGTCAAACGCCTTAGAAAAGTCCAAGAGAACGAGAAAAGTAACATTGTCAGAATCAATAGCTTGCCTTATGTTTTCCACAACATTTATAAGAGTTGTAGTACAACTGTGTTTCGGACGGAAACCAGACTGATTAATGCATAATAAGTTGTTGTCATTTAAGTATTTTCTAATCTGGTCATTCATTATCATTTCCAAGATCTTGGAAAGAAATGGTAAAATGGCAATCGGTCTAAACTCATTTTGATTTTTGGGAATAGGTATAATCTTTGCTCGTTTCCAAGCAGAAGGAAACACATTCGACGATAAGATTGAATTTAAAAGATGCGTTATATACTTTAGTACATACGGAAGTATAGCTTTAACGAAGACTGGGTGAATTTCATCAATTCCAAACGAATTCGATTTTATACGAATGCAGCTTTCCAAGACGTCAGCTTCATCAATTGTTGAAAAACTAAAACATGGAAACGAAAACACGCTGTTCTCATATAATAAGGTCATTGTATCATCTGAGATTTCCGAACTTGGAAGATATAAAAATTTCCTATTTAGTTCGTTGCAGTCAACGTTGTCATATGTACTATTTTTTTGTTTGCCAACACCAATGTCTCGTAGATTTTTCCAGAGTGTATGTACGGCTTGAGAGGGATCCAATAGCGGGGCGAAATAGCGTCTTTTAGCTTCGCGTATCTCAATTGTTACCTTATTTCTCAATCTTTTAAATACATTGAACAACATGTTTAGACGAAAGCGCTTCCAACATTTATAAGCCTGGTCACGTTCAAAAATAAGTTTTTTAATATGGGTAGTGAACCATGGGATGTTTTTACTTGTGACATTCTTTGTATTCAAAGGAACGTGTGATTCAAATAAGGTTTTTACGTTTTCTTGTATAAAAGAGACTTGATCATTAACATCAGGCATTTCATAGATCCGGAACCATTCTACTCTTTGTAAATCATATTCCAACTGATTATAATTAATATGTTTAAAATCGCAAAAACTTATGGTTCTACTTAAAATCAATGGCTCACATTGAAATGTCATATGGATTAAATCATGACGCGAGAAAACAGGAACTGAGATTTGATTAAAATTTAGAACTTTGTACAGATGACTGACAAAAAAAAACATCAAGAAGAGTACTGCGATGACTAGTAAAATGAGTGGGTAATGATGTATTTACAGGAAAAAGATTTAAGGTACTCATACTGTGGACAAGAGACGAATCATTAAGTAGGTTGCTGTTAAAATCGCCAACAACGATAACGAAGGGTGATACAAAGGATAATTCATCAATGAACTTTATAATCATTGTTGTATCTATATTGTTGTTCGGCCTGTATACTGAGCCCAGTAAGATTTTATTATCATTGCATATTATTTCTACAAATACGTAGTCATCCCCGCTTCCAAGTGGCGCTTTCCTTACTGGTTTACAACTTATTTCCCTGCGGACGAAAATAGCAGCACCTCCCCCACATCTTCCAACCCTATCGGAACGAAAAGGCTTATGAAAGCCATTCAAAGAACATTCAACGTCGCTAACAGAACTTGACAGCCAAGTTTCTGAGACACAAACAACGTCAACCTTCGAACCTTCGAATAAGTGTCTAAATTCATCAAATTTTGGTAAAATACTCTGCGCATTGATATGAACAACATGCAAACCAGAGCGCTGACTACATAAAATATTAATCATTGCGCGCTTAGTATGATTTCGGCTAAAAACATCTGTGGAGTTTCTGTATGGTACGTTGGAATCAACCATTTTCAATAACTAAGAAAAAACGGTTCCAGGTCAACCGTTGTACCAAGAGAAAACATAAACTGCAAGACCCATTTAAAAAGAAAAACAATAGACAAGAAGACAAAAGGTGTGATGATAACAGATGTTTACAGTACAAAAAATCAGAAATAAAGTTAAAAAAATTAATCAAACTCATAACTTTAAATAAAAATACAAAAATAAAGAAAGAAAAGAATACTAAAAATTTATAAGAAAAAATTCTACGGTGCATAGTGACAAAAATTAAAAAAATAATGTGCTTATGTTTTGTTGTCATCTGTTAGAGCTGTTTTTGTTGTTGTTCGTGACGTTGTGGCATATACGGCAAGGTCATCAGCAGTCTCAATTAATTTTGCATCCTCCTCTTTCGTTTTCTTTACATAGACGAGACCACGGAAAGTAAAGGCTGATTGGAGTTTCTGCTCTCGCTTTAATTTAAGTGCAAACTGAAGAAGAGAACGATTACGAAACGTTAAACATTCGTGGATGTAGACAGGAGAACATTTGTTGTTGTTGTTAACACCAGTATCACTCATGCCAAGATCACGTAGACAGAGCTGTGCTTTATTTGTTTTGCGATGGTTTCCGATCGACCTCAGAACAAGACTCTTATCATTTGGCGAGAAAAATTTGATCATTACCGGCGGCGAAAAAGAGTTGTTTTTTGATTTAAGACGATATATGTTCTTAATCGTTGGCGGTTTCAGTTTTAAGCAATCGCAAAGTTTATTAAAAATTGATTGTAGATTTTCATTGTGTATCAGTGGAACCCCGTGTAAAAGTGCATCACTCATCGTTTCCTTTAGTTGTTGTTTTTCTTCGTTAGTCTCCACGTGAGTTTTTATTTTTTGTATCGCCTCGTCGTGTTTATGTAATTTTTCTTTGAGTTCCTTGTTCTCATCTCTTAGTGTGTCAATTTCGTTTTGTTTTGATTCCACCAAAGACAAGCGGTTATTGACAGCCTCGAGCGATGACTTTAAAGCTCCAACTTCTAAATCGATCTTTTCCACAATTCTTTTTTCTGAGGCAGCAATTTGTGACATTATTTTCTCCAATTTATCCAGCATTTTGCAATCATCATAAGAATTAGCTTTCGTGGACATATTTGATGTAGATGATGTTTCAAGCTGTGATATTTGTGAAGGTGTTAGTGATACAAGTCGTGAGTGTGTTGATATTTTTTGCGGTTGTTTGGGAGGTGATGGAGATTCCGCGAACTGTTCTCTATTCCGTTTTGCAGGCATTAATTCCTCAAGAGTATAGGTAAGTTGGGGAAAACTTTTATTCAGCGGTTTATTTTAGAGAGCGGGCATAAAAGGCGAAAATCGATTTATAGGCATCACAATATAGTACATGTATATATATATATATATTTTTTTATTTTTTTTTATTTTTTAAACGATTTTAAGACAGATTTGTAAAATAAAAAAGTTCACAAACTTTGACGCAAGGTATAAAGAAAAAGTTCACTAGATATCCCAACCTTGGAGTAGATATTTAAGCCACTTAAAACCAAACCGAAACTGCCACTCAATCACACACGTCCGCTTAGCAACACATCGCCAATCGAAAGACAGCCCAGGATGATGAGGACCTCGATCCCAACCATCTTAATAGACTATTTTCAGATATCCAAACAGTATCATCTTTGTCAAACCAACCTCTCAGTACCGCCCCGAACGGCTCCTTTGAATTTCACAGAGTCGAGCAAACTGATGTTGTCAAGGCGATACTTCAAATTAAATCTAAAGCTGTTGGTGTTGGTGGTATTCACCCTTCATTTGTTAAAATAATTCTACCTTTAATACTTCCAGTTATGACTCATATTTTCAATATCATAATTATGACTTCCACGTTCCCGACCTCATGGAAATTATCAAAAATTATACCGTTATTGAAAAAGAAGGCATCAGCTAGCTCTATGGCTGAGTACAGACCTGTAGCTATTCTTCCGTATTTGTCAAAGGTGATGGAGAAACTTATTCATCATCATATCATCAGATATCCGTTTTTGTTCAGCGGAATAATATTCTCTGTGTCAATTAATCTGGTTTCAGGAAAATGCACAGCTGTACAACTCTACTGCTCAAAGTAACTGATGACATACGAATGCCTTTAGATGACAACCTAGTTACATTCCTTATGCTATTAGATTTTTCCAAGGCCTTCGACACAGTCAACCATATCATATTAAATAATAAACTCAAGTTATTATATGGGTTTTCAGATCCGTCTGCAAAATTCATTCTCTCTTATCTCCAAGAAAGAAAACAAGCTGTATTCTACAAAAACATTTTTTTCGAATTTATTGAAATATCGGCAGGTGTTCCGCAAGGTTCAGTTCTTGGTCCTCTTCTTTTCATGCTCTTTGTCAATGATATCCCAAAAATAATTAAATATTCATTAGCTCATATGTACGCAGATGATGTTCAACTGTACCTCAGCTGTAAACCTGGCCAAACTTTTGAGGCTATACTAAAGGTAAATGATGATATTCAAAGGATTTTAAACTGGTCTCAAGAAAACTTTTGAAAACTTAATCCTATTAAATCGAAATGCATGGTCATCGGCAGAATGGAATTAGACGTAAGTCGTTATCTGGATATATACCTCGGCATTTGGTTTAATTCTAAGCTAAGCTGGGATGATCATGTAACTACCATAATTGGTCAAATTTATGGCTCTCTAAGAGAAGATTAAATATTGCGTTCAACAACATAACTCGCTATGTTTATGGCCTTAAACGGTATGACCATGTTTCTGCTTACACCAAAAATATTCTTGATTGTTCATTAGAACAATAGGTACCTAAGATTCTGCACTATTAAATGCCTTCATCGGATTACAACCTCTAAACAGCCACCATATTTGTATAACAAAACTCATCTTTACACAATCTAGACGGTCTTTTCGTTCATGCCATTCGTATTTGGAATGCACTTCCTCTTAGCATTAGAAGATCTTGTTATGCGAATTCCTTCCAAAACACTCTATTTAGGCATATGGCAATGACAGATACTTAACTATATTTATTTAGTGGACAAGACCGAGCTTACGAAAGTAATGACAGAGAAAGGCCTCCCCACCACTGGAACCTTAGATCAACTCAGGAAAACGATGAGCACCCATATAAAGGACACTAGAACATCCCGGTCGACCCAACGATTATGGGAAGAACTAACACAGGATCTTGATACCGCCCCGGAACCCAAGGCCCCGACCGCACCGCAGGAAACCCCTCAGGAAGACGGAATCACGCTACCGATCCCAACTCGACAGGTCCCGCCACCCCGCACCGCCCCGCCCGAACCACAAGTAGGCCCGCTTATGCCACACCCCCACCGAACTACGCCCAGTTTCGACGCCGGAGCTATGGACACCGTGCGCAAATGGGGATTGCGATTCGACGGCACTGGCAACACCCTCGAGTTTCTCGAACACATTGAGGAGCTCGCAGAATGCTATGGCCTCTCCCCCGAACAGTTAATCCGGCCACTACCCGAGGTATTCCGAGGAACCGCTCTTGAATGGCTGCGCATTAACCGAGACCGACTCCGCAGCTGAGAATTTCGGGAAGCCTTCTTCAAACACTTCCTACCACCCAGATTCGCGCATAAATTAGAAGAAGAGATCATGCGGCGGAAACAAGGACCCCGGGAAAGAGGGAAGGACTTCATCCGCTCGATGCAATACCTTATGAGACAGCATCCGGATAAACGAATAGCATCGAACCTAGACCGGATCTACGACGGCCTAAAGCCTGAATACCGGTTATACATCCGCCGGAAGGACTTTGCAACGGCGGAGGACCTAATGGAACTCGCAGAAGAATATGAGTACATCAAAGCCGAAGAACGATACCACCGACCGCCCACCCCGCATACACCACCACCAGTAAGGTTTACCACTACTCCGCCCCGTACCCCACCAATACCAAACGCCCACTGTTGGCACTGCAAGCAGCGCGGACACCACCAACAGGAATGCCGTCGGCCCTTCCGGCTATTCTGCTCGTTCTGCGGGCAGGACGGGAGACTAAGCCGAGACTGTCCATGCCGACGCAACCCCACCGCCACGCTTTCCTCCGCCACTTGGACCGACCCGCGGTACTTCCTCGTCATCCGTATTGGGGACCAGGTTTTTCACGCCCTAGTCGATACCGGGGCGTCCCGATCCTTTCTTAACACGACAGTCAGACGGACGGCTCGCCAGCTACAATTCCCAGTCCGGTATCAGCGGCAACCCGTTCAACTAGCCAGCGGAAAATCAGTATAGGCCTCGGTCCCGAGGAAATCACCAAGGAGATCACCTACCTGGAGGACTTACACGAGGACATGATCCTGGGAATCGACTTCCTAGATCAAGTCGATTTCCGGATGACGATATCCGGACTGAGGCTAACGCATCACGGCCAGCCTCGAACCGAGTCCATCACCACCCTCCAACCCCTGGCGGACGATACGCACCTCTCGCCACAACAGCAACAGCAGCTAACCACTCTTTTGAAGAGGGAGGTCCCAGCGACCTCGGACGACTTGGGAACCACCCCCATAGCCCAACACCAGATACGGCTAACTACCAGCGATCCATTTAAACAGCGGTACTACCCCCGGAACCCAGCCATGCAGAATGTCATCAACAAAGAAATCGATAAACTATTACGACTGGGAAAAATTGAACCAACCGAGAGCCCCTACAGCTCACCCATCGTCCTGGTAAAGAAAAAAAGGGGGAGGGGCGTGGCGACTCTGCGTAGATTTCCGACAGCTCAACGCCATTTCCATCAAAGACGCATATCCCTTACCACAGATCAATCCGATCCTCGACAAATTACGTGGCGCCGCGTTCATCTCCACTATTGACCTGCGACATGGATATTGGCAAATTCCCTTAGAAGCCTCGTCCCGCCCATACACCGCCTTCACCGTCCCCGGACGAGGGTTGTATCAATGGAAGGTAATGCCATTCGGCCTCCACTCCGCTCTCGCCACATTACAGCGGACCCTAGATCAAATCATCGGCCCGGAAATGGAGCCCCACGCCTTCGCCTACCTGGACGACATCATTGTCATAGGACACACCTTCAAGGAACATCTCACGTATCTGGGAGAAGTACTGCGACGTCTCCGACGGGCCAACCTGAAAATAAACCTGGAAAAAAGTGTTTTCTGTCGCCGAGAGTTGAAATACCTCGGCCACGTTATCAGTAGCCAAGGGATTAACACCGACCCGGATAAAATAGCCGCCGTCCGAGATTTAAAACCGCCGACTGATGTTTGTGAGCTGCGTCGGATCCTGGGGATAACCGTATGGTACCGACGCTTCATTCAGGATTTCTCCAGCATCGTGGCACCCCTGACGACCCTACTCAAGAAAAACCGCCCGTGGGATTGGGGAACCAGGCAACAGACAGCGTTCGAAGCACTGAAAAGAAAGCTCACCGAGTCACCAATCCTTACCTGCCCCGATTTCACCCTGCCCTTCGCCCTGCAGACCGACGCCAGCCAGGACGGGTTGGGAGCGGTACTACTCCAAAAACCCAACGACCAGGAGCGAGTAGTTGCGTACGCTAGCCGGACCTTGACCGATCTGGGAAAGAAATATTCCGTGACCGAAAAAGAATGCTTGTGGGGCATTAGGAAAATGCGGTCATACCTGGAAGGATATCATTTCAGCGTTATCACCGACCATCATGAAATGGCTACACTCCGTAGAAAACCCATCGGGGCGGTTAGCCCGCTGGGCCATCGAGCTCCAGCAATACGACTTTGATATTCATTACCGTAAAGGAGCCCTAAACGTGGTATCCGACACCCTGTCCCGAGATCCACTGCCCCACACCGACCCAGGAACCAGTCTCCTCTACGCCTGTCATCAACCCGGCCCCGACTGGGTACAAAAGAAGATACAAGCCATCCGAGAAAACCCCGAGCCGTATCCTGACTACCAGATCTTAGCCAGAAGACTCTACCGCCGATTTCCAAGTTCCGACCCTCTACAGGATCCCGATAGCCAAACCTGGAAGTGGTGCGTACCAGAAGTGGAAAAGAACCAGGTCCTTTGGGACAATCATGATGACCCAACTGCCGGACACTTAGGCATCCGCAAAACCGTCGACCGAATCCAGAGAAAACATTTCTGGCCCAACTCTCCCGTGACGTAAAGAGGTACATCCAACACTGCGATCTCTGTAATCGGTACAAGACCTCACAACAGAAACCCAGCGGGTTGATGTACACCACACAAACCACAACACCATGGGGAACCGTCTGTGGATTTCGTGGGACCCCTACCCTGGTCAACAAAGGGTAACACCATGCTCCTGGTATTTGTGGACAAATTCTCCAAATGGGTAGAGGCAACCCCCCTTCCGAGCCGCGACAACGGCCGGTTTGATCAAAGCATTACGAGAGAACATCATCACCCGGTTCGGTTGCCCCAAAATGCTCCTCTCGGACAACGGGGCCCAATTTACCAGTCACCAATTCGGCACCTTCCTCAGCACCGTCGGGATTGAATATCATCCCACCGCCCCGTATACCTCGCAAGAGAACCCTACCGAACGAGTGAACCGGGTCCTAAAGACTATGATCGCCCAATACGTACAGGACAACCACCGAACCTGGGATGAACACCTATCAGAATTCACGATGGCCATCAACAGCAGCAAACACGACGCCACGTGATATTCGCCCGCGTTTCTTAACTTCGGTAGGGAACTCCGAAGACCGATTCGTACCGCTGAAAAACTACTGGAAAACTCCTTAAGTCCAATCCCGGTCTCCGTCCGGGAGGAACGTACAAAGGCATCATTCGAACTAGTACGGAAGAACCTCCAAAAGGCCAGCGTAACACAAGCCAAATATTACAACCTCCGGCGGTGCGCCTGGCGGCCCAGTATCAGAGATTGGGTTTACCGTAAGCAACGTGTTCTGTCCTCAGGCAGCAACTTCTTCGCCGAAAAACTCGCGCCTAAATACGACGGTCCGTTCGAGGTCATCCCGTACGACTCCCCTGTGAGTTCAGTTCTAAATAAACGAGGCTTCATCATGCAAGGAGCACATGTCCGGGATCTATAAGAGTATAAAAGTGGCCTCCAGAAAATAAATCAAATCAGTCCTAGTTCAACCACCGACGAAGACGTACCAACATCCGCCAAGGACGATCCTACCGCCCGCCGACCAACCCGACCCCGCCGAGTAGTCACAACCCCAAGGGAGGAAGTACGGCCGACACTACGACCACCAGTCACCAGCATTCCGATCACCCCGAAGGACGGGGGGCAAGACTTCCTCACTGTGGTGAGGGACCCTAGGACACGCACCGAGGACCTCTGGTGGAGCAACCACGTGGAACAAACCCGAGCCAGCGCCCATCGGACCGTCCGGTTTAAGACCAAAGCCGCTGTTCCTCCACCACACCGCAATCCTGACGGTGGACCCAGCGGTAATCACCATCGACAACGACGAAGAGGCGGACCATGCCGAATACACGGAGCGACCAGCAACCTCGGGGAAGACACTACCCCAATTCCCACAGATACTCAGCCAAGAGGTGCTGAGCATCCGGTACCAGGTGCCGACGCAGCCACAGAACCCGACCGACAACTCCACCCAGTCAACCACACCACGAAGCCTGAAGCCCGCACCTGGCCATATTCGTACCCGACACCGTCCCCACAACTACACTGAGTGGAACATGCAGCGTCGCCTAAAGAGGAGAAACCGGCACCCATAGGCAGACAGAAAAAAGTGGAAGAATTGTGTTGAAGTGTTATTTTTTTTGTTATTAAAAGAATTGTTATTTTGTTATATATATTTTTTTTTTTGATTTAGGGTATGCGTCACTGAAGACGGCTTAAGTTTTGCTTTATTATACAAAGAATGATTATTTTGTTGTTATTTTTTTAAGTTGATCCGCCCATGAAGGCAAAAAAAAAAAAATATATATATATATTTACATAATGTAATGTAGGCTTTATGTTTTCTCTGATACCACTTTTGAAAATGTTGAGTGCGTAGCTTTCGTTTATTTTCGCTATCAC
Source organism: Cheilosia urbana (assembly GCA_946477585.1). Taxonomy (NCBI): domain Eukaryota; kingdom Metazoa; phylum Arthropoda; class Insecta; order Diptera; family Syrphidae; genus Cheilosia; species Cheilosia urbana. The sequence goes on from OX297853.1 coordinate 41,097,735, forward strand.
TATTTTTTCTGCTGTTGTTGCATTACTCGGTAACTCTTGTATTTGTAGATTGTTCAAATCTGCTATGAGTGAGAGTATTGTGTCTTTATAAGCTGTTACTGATTGATTTCTTTGGCTTAATTGCGCCAGTTTTGTGTGGACTTGAGGTATTGTTGTAGTGTTTTTGAATTTTTCTTTCAAACTCGTTTGTAGTGTGGTGAAATTTTGAAATTGTGTTGCAAATCCTAACGCAGTTTTGACGCTTGGACTTAGCTTTACATGAAATACGAAGTCTAAAAGTTCTTGTTTTTCAGTGTCTTTTAGTTTGTTATAAATAATTTCAATAATTTTTAGGAAGGAATCAAGTTCTCTATATGATCCCGTGAAGATTGGGATGATCTTCATCGAACTTTCAATGCTAAAATCGGACATCTTCTCAAGTTTTTCTTCTATTAGTTTATCTAGTAATTTATATTTTTCTATAAATTCCTCTATCGAGTCTGCAGGAATTTCTTCTTTTTTTGATTTAATTATTTCTTTTACTTGTTCTTTGATTTCCTGTACTCTTTTTTGTTTTGCATACCACGTTTCTTGTGTGTACCCTCTGTTACTACTCTTCTTTATGTTTAGGAAAATCTGGTTGAGTTCTTTGAGATACTCTTCCATTTCTACTATTCCCTAGTCATTAATAAATTTTTTTTTTTTTTTTTTTTTTTATATAAAATATATTTTTATTTATTTTATCTTATCTAAACATTGTTTATATTATTTCTAACTACCTTATCTTTTATATAATTTTTATAGTACTTATTTATTCTAAATATAATGTATATGATTATTGCTAATGTGGCTGCTGTACATATGATTGTCTTTGTGCTGTCCTCCTTCTCGTTGACCGTTATGTTTTCCTTGGTTGTATTGTTTCCCATTTTTGTTGCCCAGTTCATGCCTTTTTGTATTTGACTACGAGTTTTCTTAGGTTTTCTACCTCGTTCCAAATTTTCGTTGCCGAATCCCAGGGTATTGTGTTGGTGTTATCTTGGCTTTTTAGTATATTCTCAAGGTATGCCAACCTTTTTCTATCTTTGTACTTTTTGCCACCCCGTTTACTTTTTGAAGTTTTTGGCTCTGTTTTTGGTATTTCTGTAAGTTTTGTTTCTTTGTTTTTCAATTGCCTCTTCTTATATTCTTCTATTGTGAGTCGTTTGGGACCCGTAGTATTTTTGGGGCTAGGAGTATATTGTGGGGCTTCTGGGGCTTGTCCTGGTGAATATTCAAGACAATTGGACATTGGGATTTGTTTGCAGTATCAATTTAGCAGTATATGTCAAGTTGGAATGGTCAGGCAGTATCGTTCAGGCAGTATCGGTCAAGCAGGATCGGTGTGCGGTATCTGTCAAACAGGATCGGTCAAGCAGGATCGGTGTGCGGTATCTGTCAAACAGGATCGGTTAAGCAGGATCGGTGTGCAGTATCTGTCAAACAGGATCGGTTAAGCAGGATCGGTGTGCAGGATCAGTTCGCAGGATCGGTTTGCAGGATCGCCATGTAATAAGTTTGGAAAAGCTATTTATGCAATGGATCTAGAAAAAGGCTTCCCTCTGGGCACGTATGCCATATGTAAAACAAAGCGAAACGACGGGCAGGGCACGAGTGCCATAGGTGTCTGCCAAAAGAGTTTATACGACGGGCAGGGCACGAGTGCCATAGGTGTCTGCCATAAGAGATAATACGAGCCAGTTAGCTGTGTAAAATCTAACTTTATTCACGAAAATTATTTCTATTTATACCTATTCCCCATGAGCATTTCCAATGCATATCGATACGTAAATTAGGTCCGTGCCATCAAATATCAAATATATTGTATTGCACCATTCACAATTGTCTCGATTACATTGATTGCTTCGGTCAACACTCCAGTGACACCGTATAGATGACACATCCACGAGAAGCTTGTATCTACTTTAAGTTGGCTTTGTTTTGCCTGTTTTCTTGTGGTGTCAGCATAATGGCGCTTGGCTTCAGGTGTTTGGTTGGATGGTTGACTCAATGCTAATAATAATTGGGTCATCGTGCAATGTGTGCAATGATTGTTGTTATTTAATTTTGTTGGGATAGGTCCTCTACAGTATACATTAACCTGAAAACTGTTTCGTTTGTTCTTTTGCCAGGGAAAGCCCGATTATTCGCACCAACCGACGCTACGACGAGAAGGTTCTCGTCTTCCGAAGAGAAAGGTGAGTGTAACGACCCGCCCCCCCAGGAGGGGTAACCGCAGAGAAACCCGCCTCTGATTGACTCCACTGAATACCTCTGATCGCCCCACTGGACAATGAGTCACCAACCACCGGTACCTCGAACTACCTACCAGCACCAAGGCATAAGCAACATCAGCAACCAACGTCCAAAAGCAACAACAACACACCGGGCCGATTTACACTGGTTTTATAAGTCACACTGACTTTTTGCGACGAAATCAATGAGTACCCACGGTTAAAAGTAGTTCGGGGAGGACAGTGCACTCAGTTTCGGGTGCAATACATCCGGCATTGAACCTGTTCTCTATTGTGGACTGTGGACTGTGAGCTATTCCAGTCCGCCACAAGCCTTTCCTATCCTTTCCTACTGTGGGCTGTGTACTGTGAGCTATTCCGGTCCGCCACAGCTTTCTATCCTTTACTACTGTGGGCTGTGTACTGTGAGCTATTCCAGTCCGCCACAGCTTTCTATCCTTTCCTACTGTGGGCTGTGTACTGTGAGCTATTCCAGTCCGCCAGAGCTTTCTATCCTTTACTACTGTGGGCTGTGTACTGTGAGTTATTCCAGTCCGCCACAGCTTTCTATCCTTTCCTACTGTGGGCTGTGTACTGTGAGTTATTCCAGTCCGCCACAGCTTTCTATCCTTTCCTACTGTGGGCTGTGTACTGTGAGCTATTCCAGTCCGCCACAGCTTTCTATCCTTTCCTACTGTGGGCTGTGTACTGTGAGATATTCCAGTCCGCCACAGCTGTCTATCCTTTCCTACTGTGGGCTGTGTACTGTGAGCTATTCCAGTCCGCCACAGCTTTCTATCCTTTCCTACTGTGGGCTGTGTACTGTGAGCTATTCCAGTCCGCCACCGCCGCCAGACATCCCGATTACGAAATTTAAATTGTTCTTCTTTTTAAGGTAAAAATAAAGTGAAATTGTACAACGCCCCAAAGTTAAGTGTTTCTTTGGGGGCAACCCTGGACCCGACGAGTCATACCGCAGACAAAAAGCACATCACATCATTTTCATATCAACCAAACAAGTTGTTATTTATTTCGCAAGTTCTGGTTACAAAGTTGTAACTTGTGAGCGGTAGATGTACCTACCGTTTAATTGTTTTTAAGAAGTTTAAAAAACATCTTGAGATATAAAAACAAAACAGTTTTTAATAATTTAAATGCAACGTTTTTTTTTTTTTTTTTTGTAATATAATATCTCAAAACTAGTAAAAATGGATTACGTTGTTTTTAATTTTGATAAACACGAGATTAGGAATACATTACATATCCCTTTTCGATTTCGAGACATGTAATTTTCAAAAGATGTTACTCGTAGACCGCAAAAGCCGACGGACAGATGACATACTTGCGAGACCCATTTTGTTGAGTTCGTGTAATTCAGCGATTCCCCAACTATTTTGGGCAAGAGACACCTTTTCCAAAATGAAATAAAAACTTGATCCCTGAGTTGTTTTTCTATTGATACAAAATAGAAAATACTTACCAATTCAAAAACTTTGTGGTTGATTAACCCTATGTTGCCTGGTGGTTTTAGCATGAAACCACCAAATAAATCATTTTTAGTTAGTTTCCTAGTGGTTTGAAGTGATTTGTGAGAAAAATTGTTAACTTTGTGCTTCGAAATAAAATGATTGGTAAGTTTGATAATAATCGAATTTATTTGGATACTGTGTAGTGTTTTTTGAGTGTTTCGTATTAAATTTAATTGTTTATTGATCTTGGGTGCTACATAAATAAGTGTAGTTACTCTAAGAAACCACCGGGTACTAACCGACCGTTATTATTTTTTTTTTTTCTTAGCTGGAACGCGAACGGTTTATGCACGTCATTTGACTAATGATGATATTGTCGGCATTTTGGAAGACATCCCATCGGATCTTGAGTCTGATATTGGAGATATTGACGGGGAAGAGGATTAAGAAGAGGCAATATTGCTACAAAATGATGAAGATCTTGTAGCAGGTCCTTCTGAAGGTGTTCACTCTGATCAATCTGATTGGGATACTGAAGATGAAATTCCACTATACCTAATAAGAGCTAGAGAACGGGAGAGACACACATAAAAGAGTTCATGGAGGAGACTGGTCCAACCATTCCTGATAATTTGGAGACACCAACCGATATCTTTTTGCATATAAATATATCCACAAGAGTTAATCGATTTGATTGTTTTTCAAACAAACTTGTATGCAATTCAGAAAGCTGGTGGAAGTCTTGCATCTCACACTCCTACCAACAGCCAAGAGATCAAAGCGTTTCTGGCCATAAATCTGCTGATGGGAATTAAAAAACTACCGAGTTATCGTGACTACTGGTCAACCAAGGCTGAATTACGCGACCAATATTTGAGCTAACATGACATAATTGTCTCATCAAAATTTAACAAAATAATTAGATATAAAATTCAGTGAGTATCAATTGTAATTCATTCTAACGCCTTTACACATTTACCGATTTTAAAAAACTTCCACACATCTTTGGTATTGGTCTATATATGGTTATTTATTTATTTAAGTTCGGTTAAAATCGGAAATAGTAAATACATGTGTGTTGTGGGTGCCTGAAAAACACATGCATTTTTTTTTCCACACATTAATATTGTGTATACAGCTCAGGACTATTTTAGACACGTTAGATGGCGCTGTTGTCGATCTTCTAAACCACTTAACCGATTTCAATGAAATTTTCGTTACAGTTGGATTGATTTAGACCTCGTCGACTTCAAAAATCAGCTCTCGTTTATGTTGACCCCTGGAAACCACTTTAGGAATCCCTGCCTCTAAATGATTACAATCACGAGTTCGAAATTTTGTACAAATACCGTATCTTCCTTATCTTTTACTACAAAATAATGAGAAAGTAAGAAAAAACCTATGTGAACCATGGAATAAGAGAGAGGAGGTATATATACAGCACAATACTGTTGAATTTGATTCCAAAACTTTTCGTTTGAGGCCCATTGCCGTAAGATCAGCATCCCTCATATAAAATCCCTATTCAGTGTTTTATTGATAAGTATACCTACCTACAATTTTTTTTGTCAACAATCGGGCGAATTGATGCAAAATGTTTTATTAATGCAGCTTAGCAAGAAAGGTTATCACAATAAGACTGAGACAAATTGCTTATATAGGACAGCCCTTAAAAACGGAAACTCCTATTCTTTCTTATGTAAAAGCTGAGTGGAACGTATTTATGAGCGTTCACTTATCAACTTAAATACAATATTCATCAGGTTATGTTGAGTAGCAATTTGCAAAAGTAAACATTACTGAAATAAACAGTAATACAATGAATGGGCCTGAAGTTTGTGTTATCCTCGTCTCGACCAAAACATTTCGTATCTATCTATGGTTATATGTATAATGTAAACATAAAAAAGGTAATTTGCATGATATATCCGCGTTTTATTTTTCGCCGTATTACGCGCCCGTTCTCTTTGTCCTTTTGAGTGTTTTTATCCTTCTTTTGTTTTAATAGAAATCGTGATTTATGCTAGTCGTGTATAATTAAGGTAAACGATGATAAAACTTTTCCCCGATACTGTTGATTTGAATTATGTGAGTATATATATACGATAATATGGCTCTGCTATACAACATTTATTCTTCCTTCTGGGTTTTCAACATATACGAATTCCGTGGGGGTCACTAATACTTGCTGAGTTTCCGGGCCGTATTTGTACGCTCAACAGTGAAAGACTTAAAAGCCTTGAACCAAGTTCGAGTCTAGGTGGATGATTGTGAGATAAACAACCGTCAAATGTACATATGTCCATGTCCACTTGCATGCACATCTCGCCATGCATATACGGGCACTTTAATGCTAATATTTTCGGCTGCTCTACCTCTCGATTATTTTCGCAGTTTGAATTACTTGCAACGCAACGTACATAGTGTAACGGGTTTGTACTCACAAATTACAAGCGGTTCTCAAATAAAATTAATGTCCGCCGACTGACATAAGACATTGTATAACGCGAATGTAGGTTGATTCGGGTGGCTTGGTTTGGAACGATGAGCAAGATGGGGGAAACTGTTGTTGGCGGATTATATTTTATGCGAATAAGACTGTAGGTTATACCATGTTGAAGGAAGCTTCACGAAGCTGTTCAGAAGAGATCCTACCTCCGTTGAGAATAATGGAACAGAAAAAGCAGAAGGCTTTTTCATTTATGAATAGTAAACAAGTCGTTTACTATTCATGCAGAATTGGCAAGCGAATTGCGCGGTGGATGGAAAACTTTATAATGCGGGAGGAAACTGCAAACGTGATGATTGACTATAAATGTATTATCATATGGAAATAACGACTATTAATCGTGTTTTATTTTCATTTTAGCTTCTTGGCACAGAATGAAATAAGAGCGTAATGCATTGAGGGCTATGAAATGAGGATTGTTGGTACACAATAATATTTTGTGTGGGTGCAGGGTGTTTAAAAAGACACTTGATCTAAACGTATGCTTTCCAAAGTGATGTGGGAATTATTGAATATTTTCTTTAGGTAATAATCGTCATACAACCTTAAAAATAATAATGATATCTTCTAACGGGTGATTTTTTAAGAGGTTTAGAACTTTTTTTAAAAAAAAAACACAAAAAATTCGAAAAAATGAATGAAATATTTATTTGAATCGATAGTTTGAACCTTGCAATTTAATGTTTAAAGATAATTTCATGCAAATGTTGACCGCGGCTGCGTCTCAGGTAGTCCATCCGCTGAGTCCAATTTTGGCATACTCTTTCACACATATCGGCCGGTATCTCACGAATGAATGCATGGATGTTGGCTTCCAGTGCGTCAATCGAAGCGGGCTTGTCCCTATACACATTAGCCTTGACATACCCCCACAAAAAATAATCTAATGGTGTCAAATCGCACGATCTAGGCGGCCAATTGACCGGCCCGAAACGTGAAATTAACTGTTCACCAAACTCGCCTCGCAATTGCGCCATTGTTTCGCGTGCTGTGTGGCATGTGGCACCGTCTTGTTGAAACCACATATCATTCAAGTCAAGAACTTCCATTTCGGGCAAAAAAAAGTTTGTTATCATCGCTCGGTAGCGTTCACCATTGACAGTAACGCTGCGATTCGCATCATCTTTGAAGAAATATGGCCCAATAATGCCGCCGGCCCATAAACCGCACCAAACAGTGGCTTTTTCGGGATGCATTGGTAGCTGTTGCAATGCTTCTGGCTGATCTTCACTCCAAATGCGGCAATTTTGCTTATTTACGTACCCATTCAACCAAAAATGAGCCTCATCGCTGAACACAATTTTTCGATAAAAAAGCGGATCCTCGGCCAGCTTTCCAAGAGCCCATTCACCAAAAATTCGGCGTTGTGGTAGGTCGTAGTGCTGTAACAAAGGCCTAACCGCTGGGAACGGCGCCGAATCGACATTTCGCGGTCTTCTGTCACACTAGCTGATACGGCCGCAATATTTTCTTCACTACGCACAGTACGTAAACGTGTTGGTGGTTTAATGTCCAACAAAGTAAATTTGGTGCGAAATTTGGTCACAATCTTCCGAATAGACTGCTCAGAAGGTCGAGAATGCCGATCATAAAATGGAAGCAGCGCGCGATGAACATTTTGAACCGAGCACGAATTTTGATAGTAAAATTCAATAATTTGCAAGCGTTGTTCATTTGTAAGACGATCCATGGTTAAATTGCAAACCAAACTGAAGCTGTTTGACAGTGACACAAGGTACTAAACACACGTCAGCTGTCAAAACCAGTGTTGCCAAAACCAAACCAGCTAAAAAATCACCCGTATATATATAATTCTTTCGAGGTGAAACTCGATGATGTTATAACTCGATAACCCCTGGGACGATTTTCACAATTCTTTTTTTGTTCGTATTGCTGTATATCAGGTTTAGGAAGAGATAAAATTCCGGAAAATCGCCGTGCGGTCCTGATTTGGCATCCAATAGATATTCCTATTAAATGTTTATTTTGACTTTTCTATCTCAACAATTAATTAAAAAACTAAGTACCTACCTCCTATGTGGGCTTTTTTTTTTTTTTTTCAAAAATTAGATTGATGAAATCGAGATAAAATTAATGTATTACAGCCGTATTAATAATTGTCGCGTAACTACATGTTAGGCCTAACTAATGGCAAACACATTCGTTAAACTCAAATTCGTATTAATAAACATTTTTAGAAGATAACTAAAGCTTCGTAACTATCACATAACTAACTTACGGTAGGAGGTCTGTTAGCGAGTCAATAACTCTAATACGCTATTCACACCGAGTCGAAAACCTGCACCCAGAAAAAAGCCTGTGTAAATTTAGCCTAAATCGCGGTATAAGTCAACTTAGTCCTAAGGCCATTTTGAACTTGGTAAGTTCTAAGTTTACTTGCCTTATATTCCTTAGGTAACCGAACTTTTTTAAACCTGTGTAAAATTAACCTAGGTTTTGGTAACGATATACCAAGTTGTCTAAGGAGTCTTACCTTAAATCTTGGATGAATTTAGCCTAACATTTTACCTTAGGAATGCATAACTTTACCTTTTTAATTTAAATATTTTAATTAAAATCTACCTAATCTTTGGTAAAGGTATGCCAGAATGTTTAGGCGCAGTAGCTTAATTGTTAGTGTGTTGGATTACTAAACGAGGGGTCTAGGTTCGAATCCCGTAAAAAAAAAAGAACGAACCCTAGGCCTAGCTTCTCACAACCATCCGTTTTGTGCGAGTTTTTCATTTTTGGAACGAATGGAAGGGATTTACAATTTTATGCCGACTCCAAACGGCTTATTGAGAAGTGCTTTCAAGACAGTTATACTCTCCAATGTTTGTCAGTCGATCGCGGGAGGTGGCGCAGTGGAAAAAACCCTGAGTTGGAATTTTGGTTTTTGCGGGATTCAAACCTCGACCCCTCGCTTAGTAGTCCAACACACTAACCACTAAGCCATTGCGCTCAATAACCAATAAATAACAAATTGTATGCCTTTAACTTAAGTTGGTTGATGAATGGTGTTGAGCATTTAGGAGAAATTTCATCCATTGAGACAACCGGAGGTAAAGTCACCTTAGGTTTAAGCAGAGTTACGTATGTGTTTAGATGGATAACACTTATTTGTATCTAGGTTAAAATACCTAAGGCCCTTAGGTAATTTTACCTATTACTCATTACCTATGCCATGCATAAACTGCCCTAGGTTAGGTTAGGTTGGGAGGGCAGTTTTGCAACCGATGCAAATTTCACCCAGAAGCCCGTTGTGAGTACCCTGTTTGTACATGCAAGGACATGTGGCTAACAAAACCACTTCGATCTGTTGAGGAATAGTTTTATGTCTGATAGAGGTACCCCTGCCAAGTCTTCCAAACTTTCGAAGAACCTAGCTCCCATACAGGATGAGCGGCTTCCTGTAAAGCTGGGCAGTGGCATAGAAGATGTTCCACGGACTCTATTTCCTCTTCGTCTCTACAGCTTCTGCAGAAGTCATTTGCAAAAAGTTCTAGCCTTTTAGCCATGTTTCCTATGATGCAGTGTCCGGTTAAAACCCCGACGAGCATCCGGATCTGACTTCTATTAAGGGAGATTAGGAACTTTGATCTTTTGGTGTCAACCACAGGCCACAGACTTCGGGTTATGACGCAACCGATGGTGTTGCTCCATTGTTCCTTAGCCAGTTATGTGGTGACGCCTTCAATAAAAGTCTTAGCAGTGTTGAAAGGCGGTAACACATCTCCGTCCGCAAGTTGAGGGTTCATATCAGAGCCGTATCTGGCCAATTCGTCCGCATTTTCGTTCCCTTCCACCCCAACGTGTCCCGGAACCCAGCAGAGTAGAATTGAGCGATGACGTATAGCCCTGAGCGCCACGAGGCAATCTGTAACACATTTCGCATTAACAAGATTGGAGCCGATAGCTTTAAGTGCTGCTTGACTGTCCACACAGATGGTTATTTCCATTGCTGGTAGTCTCATCGATAAGATAGTCTGTGCTGCTTTTTTAACCGCATAGATCTCAGCTTGGAAGACACTGCAGTGATCGGTCAATCGGAACGACTGGCTAATAGCAAGCCTTTCTGAGAATATGCCGGCTCCTGTTCCATTTTCTGCTTTTGAACCATCCGTATAGACGACTATACTTTTAATGATGGTACTGGGTGATTTCCAGTCCTGCCTTTTGGGTATAGTGATTCTAAAATTTTTCTCGAAGTCATATCTGGGTTTCTCGTAATCGGTGAGTGACATGAGTCCCTTCCAATCGAAGATTTCAAGTATGCTTGAGTGTCCGCAGTAACCAGGCTTCCAAGTTTTGTTCTCTCTTAATCTGAGAGCGGCTTTGGCTGCCACGTTCTTAGTGAATAGCTCAATTCCCAAACAAGCAATTCTCTGCACCATGTTCAGGTTCTTAAGATGGGATTTGGTTTTAACCGCCTCCCACCAAACAACTGAGCCGTAGGTAAGAATGGGTCTCACAATCGCGGTGTACATCCAGTGTACAATGTTCGGTTGCAAGCCCCAGTTTTTCCCAAAGGTTTTCCTACATGCATAAAAGGCATTAAGTCCTTTCTTCATTCTTTCTTCAGTATTCCGTTTCCAGTTCAGTTTGGAGGTGAATATCACACCCAGGTACTTGGCCTCGGTCGAAAGATTAAGTCGGACACCTTTAAGCTTCGGTGGGTCCCATTTTGGTACCTTATATTTCCTGGTGAACAGAATAAGTTCGGTCTTTTCCGGATTAACCGCAAGACCGTTGTGTTCCGTCCATTTGGATAGTTCTGATAACGCATCCATAATATCTCTAATGGTGGAAAGGTATTTTCCTGTTATTAGTATTACTATATCATCCGCGTAGGCGACTATCTTAATACCTCTGTTGACAAGGGATGTAAGTATTTTGTTAATCGAGATGTTCCACAGTAGAGGAGATAGGACTCCCCCTTGTGGTGTTCCACGATTAGCACTTTTCTTAATCGCACAGTCCCCTAGGCTGCTGTTAATAACTCTGCTGTTAAGCATAGTCTTAACCCAGTTTGTCAGAAACTGTGATGAACCTGACTCCTCAAGTGAGGATGTAATGGTTCTTGTATCAGGTTGTTGAATGCACCTTCTATGTCCAGAAAGGCCGCCAACGTAAATTCCTTGTTTCCTAGGGATTTCGCGATTGTTTTCATTACTTCATGTAGCGCTGTTTCCACGGATCTGCCTTTGACATATGCGTGTTGTGCACTACACAGAGCACCGGTTGTTTCGAGAGTGTTCCTAAGGTGCAGGTCCAATAACCTTTCTAGTGTTTTTAAAAGAAAATATGAGAGGCTAATTAGTCTGTAATCCTTGGGTGTGGAGTGACTGGGTTTCCCTGCTTTGGGAATAAAGACCACCCTCAACTCTTTCCAGCAATCAGGAACAAGTCCGAGTGAACGAAAGATTGCCTGCAGCCATGGGACGGTCCTTTTACTGCTTCTTTGTAGCATGGCAGGTATAATTCCGTCCGGTCCCGCCGACTTGTACGGTTGGAAGGATTGAAGAGCCCATGTTATTCTATTCGTGCTAGTGCAGTCACTGATGATAGCCAGTTCTTCAACCGGAAGTGGTGCCATTTTCTTTCTAAAGGCTCACCATTCGTCAATTTACGAATAAAAATATTTTTAGTCAAATACATATCTAGTTTTCGTTTTACCATTTGAATCTGGAAAACTAGTAGAAGTTTCGGAGAAGTCACTATTTCTATTTTAGAAAAACTCTGGCCCTTTTCGAATTCAAATATCGCAGACTTCTTCCGGTAAAATGTCGTCACAGTAAGTACCAGGGTCAGGAGACACAGATACATTTCCTAAGCTTGCAGTTATTAATTGACAGTAGCTTGTAGTCGATGGTTCAGCATCTAATGTGTGTTTGTCATTTTCTTCACACGTAACCGTTTCCTGGTGACATTCAGAGGTACTTTTGTCTTGCGATGATGAGAATGATTATTCCCTGGGATTATTTTTGTGTCTTCAACAGTAAAAAACGAAGTGAGCTTTGGAAGTTTTTCCGTTAGTTCTTTTTGAGCTATAACTTTTTTCCTTTTTTGTGAACCACTTAAATGTTCTTTTCGAAAAAATTAAATAATGTTTAAACGAACAAATCAAAACTTCTGTTTATCTTACTCAATTTTAAATATCAAACGAAATAAAATAACGCAACTCACTTCTATCAGATTAAAAGTTTAATATATCATTCGGGGACTCCCCCAACCACAAACAATGTCGACATTTATGTTAGGCCTTGTTTTGAGCGTGGAGCTAGACTTTGGAATCGGAGGGATTGCGTGAGTGATCGCTAGATGGTGTACTTAGTAAGTTGGGTAGGATGCGTTCGGAAATATTACTAATTAGTACAGTAGGAATAGGCGCAGTCATCGATATAATGGCGTAGCATATGCCTTGTAAATAACTTCTGATAAGATTACTGATTTGTGAAAAAAGTGTAATGTGCCCGACAAAAATGTTTTGAGAATAAATGTGTGAGAGAAATTTTCGGTCATTCGGGGCCCCCTGAGAATGGGGGCCCTGGGCACGGGCCCCGTGTGCCCTTATGGTGAAGACGGTATTGATTACCACGTACCGAATAATTTCAAATTTAACGTATAAAATTCAATCTAACGCTGGCAGCGACTTTGCCCACAGTAATAGTGGTTCAAATTTTTTGTGTGTTAGTGAGCCGGATTTGAGTATCGCATAGAGTAATTTTATACAAATTCGTACACTAATGCTATTCATGTAGGTATTCTACAAACATTTGTGTTTCAGACGGTTTGTGTATTTTCCGAAAAATATACAAATTTAATTTGCTTATTGCCATACACAAATACGACATCTAGACGGTTTATAAATTTCTATATAAATGGAATTTGTGTATATATCATATTGGTTTTTATTTTCCTGTGTTGATTTTGACGTTAAATATCAAATTGGTTTCTATTTCAAAAAATTAAATAATAAATATACAGCCATCCGTTCGATTCGTTAAAATAAAAATGTTAAACAAAAAAAGTGCTTCAATTACTTTGGCCGCGTATTAACTTGGTACCGACGAGGAAGACGAAAGCCTACAAAACGTCGGCGAGTTGCCACGCAAGCGCCGTTCGTGTTGGAGAAAAGATTGGCTTGGCCACCGTGAGACAGGCGGTTTTTGTTCAAAACTACTTTTAGAATTGCGTGCCGAAGAGCCGCAATTGTATCAGAATTTTGTCCGAATGACTGCAGATCAGTTCGATCATTTGCTTCAATTGGAAACGCCATATATTCAAAAGGTCGATACAGTTATGCGCACCAGCATTCCTGCATCTGGGCTTTCTGGCCTCTGCCGACAATTTCCGATCGCTACAGTATCTTTTTCGGATTCCACAAAATACAATCTCTACCATTATTCCGGAAGTGCTGGATGTAATATATAAAGTTCTTTTAGACGAATACCTGAAGGTGAGTGTTAACATGACTTTATCAATCCGAATCCTCATTTAAGACTTTTTGTCAACAGATGCCAACAACAGCGGCCGGCTGGGAAGCTATAGCGCAGCAATTTAATGAGCTGTGGCAATTTCCCAACTGCATCGGCGCTGTCGTAATAGCTTAGTGGTTAGTGTGTTGGACTGCTATGCGGGGGTCCCAGGTTCGAATCCCGCAAAAACCCAATTCCGACTTAGGGTTTTTTCCGCTGCGCTACCTCTCGCGAACGTCTGACAAACATCCGAGAACCGAGAGTATAAATGTCTTGAAAGAGCTTCTCAATTAGCCGTTTGGAGTCGGCATAAAATTGTAGATCCTTTCCATTCGTTCCAAAAATGAGAAACTCACACTGTTCGCCGATGCATCACCCTAAACCTTGTGTATCCACCTTCAGTGGTTACTTGTGCGCTGAGCGCTGAATTAATATTTGCATTGTGTATTGTTGTCTCTTTCTATCCATCTCTCGTTTTTCTTCTTTTTCTTACTTCTTAATAAAAATTATTGGCTTTTATCTTGTAACCAAGGAACGAACACGTTTTTTCATTTCGATCGGAAATTAAATTTACAAAAATTCCTAAACGCCTGGAAATAACGCCTAAACAATTACGCCCGAAGTTCTGGCAACGCGAACGCATAAACATTTGGTCCTATCGAGCACGGATTATTCGGGTATATTAGGATTTCCATGGCATTCGCAATTGAACATTAACGCGCGGTAAATTGTATTGATTTTTATCGTTTATTCTTCGTAACGTCAGTGCATGAACGCGCAAAGAAATTAATCGAGCGGTAAAACAGTGATCAAGTGGGTGCTCCGCAATCTGCCCATTCTATCAAGTGCAATCCCTTCGCGGTGCATATATACATACACACGTGTTGGATAGTTGCACTCGCTGCTGCCGCTACTTCGAAAAAAAAAAGAGAAGCATTGTCTCGAGTGCGCGTACGGTTATTTGGTTAGTTTCGATCAATATCATGGAAGCCCTAAAGCGAAAGCGAGCGACTATCAAAGGCCAGGTGACGCGGATCGTTGCCTTTAGTGAAGCACCGGGTGCTCCACTGGCTGAGAGCAAGTTGCGACAAACAAAATTAGAACAACACATGCAAGATTTCGAGCGGTTGCAAAGTGAAATTGAAGCGTCGATCGAAGACGGTGTACAATTATCGGAAGAAACACAATATCGCGCGGAATTTGAATCCACATTTTACAGTGCCCACGCAAAATTATCCGAAGTAATAGAAAAGTGTTCTAGTGATGATTCGCGATCGGACGCGGATATTGAGTTCAGTAAAGTTATTAAGGCGCTAACCGAAAATCAGTGTTCATTAAACGAAATAGTGAAAGGTCTTGTTGATTCTTCGCGACGACCAATTAGCATAACAAACCAGCAAGCGCCATCGGGCCTCCCTGCAGTGTCGTTACCAGAGTTTTCGGGAAAATTCGACGAATGGGTGAGATTTCGCGATTTGTTTACTGCACTAGTGATATCGAAAAAATCGGTTACGGGTATCGAAAAATTGGAATTTCTCCAAACACGTTTGAAAGGGGATGCGTTGTCCCTAGTGAATCACCTCCCACCTAGTAACGACAATTTCGACGTTGCTTGGCAATTATTGAACGAGCATTATGATAAACCGAAGTTTATCATGGTAGCGCATTTGGACAATTTATTAGACCAGCCGGTGGTCAAAAGTGGTTCGCTAGCCGAAATTAAACGTTTATTCAGCACGACAATCGAAAATATGAACGCTCTCGCGGCTTTAAAGCTCCCAATCGATTCGTGGGACGTATTGCTCGTCTACATCTTGACGCGTAAATTAGATTCCGAAAATAAGATGCTGTGGTTTCGCGCTAGTAAAGACGACAATAAGCAAACGTATTCGGATTTTACTAAATTCTTAAAAGAAAGGATAAATGAGCTCGAAAGCTTAAACCTCTCGAACTGGCATACGGGGCGTAATATGTCAAGTGCGCATAAAACTAAGGAGTCGGGTAGGCGTGTTTTAAATGTGACAATTCAATCATGTGCCAAATGTAAACAAAAGCATATGCTGTATCAGTGCGCGCAATTTCGAGATCTCGCGGTGCCTGCTCGCTGTGAATTCGTTAAAGCAAACGGAATTTGCTGCAACTGTCTTCGTGCGAAACATGCAGTGTCGGAATGCAAATACTCTAATTGCAAAGCATGCGGTTCGAAACATAACACTATGCTACATTTAAATGAAATCCCCCTACCATTTGTGCCCGCGGTCCCTTCGTCAAATCAACCTAGCACCTCGAATGGTTTCGTCACCGCTGTCTCCGTGCGCGCAATCCCATCGTATCGTCAATACTTAACGATGTTGCCAACGGCAATGATTATGATCAAGAACGTTAATGGTGAGCTTCAACCGTGTAGAGCTCTGCTTGACTCCGGGTCACAAGCAACACTAATCTCGGAGGCATGTGTGCAACGCCTAGGCCTAAAGCGCTCGCACGCCAAGATCCCTATAGTAGGCTTAGGTCAGTGCGAAGGTACTCAAGGCACCCGCGGTAAAGTTAATCTCGTGGTGTCGTCGACCGTGAACTCAAGTTTATTCGTATCGGTTCAGGCCTTCGTTCTCGCGACGTTAATAAATGATCTACCCAGTGCTGAGTTTTCAAGTGCTAATCTGTCATATTTCAATAACCTATCTCTAGCAGACCCCAAGTGCTATCGTCCAAATAAAATCGATGTTTTATTGGGAGCGGACGTATTTTTCGACATTGTCGTGGAAGGGAAAATTGTGCACCCCTCGGGCTCACCTGTCGCCCAGAATACCATTTTCGGCTGGGTGATCGCGGGAAACATTTCCTTGAGACAAGAAGCAGCATTAAGTGTTTATCATTCCACTGTTGATCTCGATGTGTTATTAAAACGATTTTTTGAACCCGAAGAGTTTACAGATGGACGTCGCAGCGAATGCCCGGTAAGTGAAACTATCGAAAATCATTTTTCCTCGACGCATTTCGTCAATCGCGACGGTAGGTTTGTAGTTAGTCTACCTTTTAGCAAAACGCCCGTGGAATTTGGGGATTCACGTGGTGCGGCGTTAAAGCTACTACATGCTATGGAGCGACGATTCGCTAAGGACGCGATCTTAAAACAACAATATGCGCAGTTTATGCGTGAGTACGAGCGACTAGGGCATATGGCAATCGTGCCTCTTGACGATATCGATCGCCCATCGTTCTACTTACCTCATCACGCGGTATTTAAGCCCACCAGCGCAACGACAAAGCTGAGGGTCGTTTTCAACGCGTCGCGCAAATCCACCAACGGTTTGTCATTAAATGACTATTTACTTGTAGGACCTACAATCCAAAACGACCTTTTTACGTGCACGATCCGATTTCGGAGGCACAAAATCGCGGTTAAGGCTGATATAGCCAAAATGTATCGCCAGATTTTAGTTAATGCGAATGATGTTCATTTCCAACGTATCGTCTGGAGGGAGGAAGTAACCGAAGACCCACGTGACTATGTACTTCTTACCGTAACGTACGGAACGGCTTCCGCTTCGTTTCTAGCAACACGGGTCCTCAAGCAAATCGGCGTTA
The DNA here is from genome assembly GCA_946477585.1 of Cheilosia urbana. NCBI lineage: Eukaryota > Metazoa > Arthropoda > Insecta > Diptera > Syrphidae > Cheilosia > Cheilosia urbana. Next base: position 41,115,031 of record OX297853.1, read on the forward strand.
ACAACATGAGCAACTTTCCGCGGGCTTCGAATAGCCTTATTAACGATTTCTACGTGGATGATTTTATGTCAACGTTCGAAAGCATAAATGAAGCTGTAGACTTAAAAGACGAGTTGATACGTGTCCTCGCCAACGCAGGAATGGACCTCCGAAAGTGGTCCTCCAATTCGTCCGCCTTCCTAAGCACCGTTCCTCCCGAGCATCGAGAGGTCGCAACCGAGTTGTCGATTGGTGAAACCGGAGTCAAAACGTTGGGTCTGCTTTGGGACACGAAACACGACTGTTTCAAATTTGCCTCTAACATTCCGGGCATCGGACTACATGCCACCAAAAGGGAAGTGCTATCGGATATAGCACGGATATTTGATCCATTAGGATGGCTTTCGCCAGCCGTCGTCAAAATGAAGATCTTCATGAAGCGCCTTTGGATCAAGGGAGTCGGTTGGGACGAGTTTATTCCCACGGACCTCTACCAAGAGTGGTCGGGCTTTAGAGCAGACCTGAGTTCCTTACAAACATTAAGCATTCCGAGGTGGCTTCAATATAGTCATAGGGATGTAATCGAACTGCACGGCTTTTCTGATGCGTCGGAGTCAGCTTATGCTGCGGCGATCTATTCTAGGGTGGTGGGAGTCAATGGCGTGCAAACTACGCTAATCTGTGCAAAGACCAGAATTGCTCCAGCTAAACCCTCCCTCTCGATTCCACGTCTGGAATTATGTGGCTCGCTACTGCTAACCAACTTGCTTAGCAAGGTGAAAGAAGCCCTTGCTATTCCGGACCTGGAGTGTTTTGCCTATACCGATTCTACATCGATCCTGCATTGGATACAGGGATATCCGCGGCAGCGGAACGTCTTCGTCGATAACAGAGTATCTCAAATCGTCGCGCGATTTCCAACATCTATATGGCACCATGTGCGCTCGGCCGAGAATCCTGCAGACTGTGCCACTCGCGGCATGCTACCGAAGCGCTTAGCAGACCTAGACTTGTGGTGGTATGGTCCTCATTTTCTTCGCGATATGGTGATAACTTTTTCCCGATTGCCCCATGTCAACGATGCTAACATCGAAGAGGAGATCGCCTGTTTTGTCACCGCAACGGAAACGGATGAATGGAATACTCGTATCTTCGGAAGGTTTTCGAGCCTCAATCGTCTTTTTCGGGTCATTGCTCGCTGCATTCGTCTAGCCCGAACTCGATCGATTACCCGTGGCTTTAGTCAATCACATTTTTTATCCCCCGAATATATACGGCTCGAATTAAAACACTTGTTTCTTACTTTTAAAATTAAACAATATTTATTTGGAACTATGTCCTTTATTATTGAAATACTTTTTACTAATTCTAAAAGGAGCTTAAGGCTACTATGTAGTTACAATAAGACTGTTGATAAATTCATCATACAGTCGTATTTATATACTTTTCTTATCTATCTACAAGGAGACCCAAGCGTACAATCGTCTTGCTTGATAATGAAGAAGAGATAATATTCCAACATTGTATACAAACGATATTATCTCTTTTACATATGTTATCATTGTAGCGTTGTGTGCAAGACTGTACTAGAGACTAAAGATATCATTGAATACAAATAATGTTATCTTTTTTCTCAATATGTTTTGCTATGGATACTTAACTCCCCCCCTTGTTAAACGAAATCGTCCCGATTTTTCGACGCTATTTTTAACATTTCTCTTTCATAAGTTTTGTTATATGCGTCAATCTTTTTTTGTTTTTGACGATCTGTTATACATTGTATAGTTTTTATCATTACGTACGTAAATGCTAGAATAACAATCAGTGTTACAATTGTGTATATAGTTGATAATATCGGTTTTTCTTCAAAAGGAATAATTAGTTTTTTTAAAGTATCTATGTTATCGAATTTGTACATTGTATCCTCTTTAATTATTTGGTCGATGTAAGACTCTGAATTATGATCTCTTAATATAACTTCTTTAATTTGCTTATGCATGTTTTTGTATATTTTATCGTCTAGATTTATAGTATTTTCATAAGTAACTAAGTTTATACCATTAATTGTTTGATTATTTAACTTATGCTTACCGCTTAATAACATAACACCGGATTCAATTTCTAAGTCGTAATCGTATTCTTGTTTAATGTTGCATTTTGAAGTTATATTCTTTAAAAGTGGAATAAGACAATTTTCTTCTTCAAAGTTAATTTCACAAATGTTTTTACTTAGATGATTTTGACAATTTCTTGTTCTTAAATAAGTTTGGTTACATAAGGCAATTGTTTTATCTGTAATGATTTTTCCATGTTTTGAATTTAAAGGTGTTACTTTATACAATTTACATGATTTAATTAGAACTGGATATTTATATATTGTGATGAAGAATTCATCAGTTCTAGCTAATAATATTTTAGAGTACTCAAGTATATTTATTATGGGTACTTGAATTATTTCATGTTGAATAATATTTTTAATGTCATCTAAGTCTAGGCTTTCTGATAAATATTCATTATTTTTTGCTGCATTAATTGTTCTGGTCAATAATAATAATTGTTCGTACACTTGTTCTATTACTAAATGTTCTTTAAGGCTCTGACCTTCGAATTGTTGCAAAATTTGTTCAAATCTAGAATTTATAGTTTTTTGTTTATTATTGTTTTCTATGAGATTATTTATACTCGTTTCTATGTTAACTAAGTCATAATGGTCAGGATTACCAAACACATATTTGAAAGCTGTTCCTAAAAAGTTAATTGATCTAGTATGCCTAGTATGTTCTTGTAATTGGTCTGCTAAATTCTTAATTTTACTTAACCAAATTTTTTCTTCTTGTGTAGGTTGATATTTACTAGTTACGATATTTACGTAAGGTTGAAATATCGAAGTCAGGTTGGTGGCATGTAACAAATAAGTTTGTTCTTTGAATAAATACACGTCATCTGTTTGCGTAAGTATAAACTTCTTGTTTAGTAACTCAGTTATTTGAACGTTTCCTTGCCCTTCTTGACTCTGTACAATTCCTAGTAATGTTAGGAATATTAATATTTTCGTCATCTGAAAAATGATAATTCTTTATGTTATCCTTGTGAATTTTTATTCCTTCTTTAGAGATTACAGTGTCTCCTTTATCTTCTTCTACTATTCTTGTTATGTATCTGGCGTTAGATTTCTTTCTAAGACCTGTGATTCTTACCATTATCTTATCTCCTTTTTTATACTCTCTGTGTCGAGTTCCTTTATTTAGACGTTCGATCACTTTTTTGGATGCTGAGTTTAGTTTATTTATTATAATTTCACTATTGCTATATTTATTTTGATTAAAGAAAATGTCTCTAGGTTTCAAACCGGTAACTGAGTGTATAGAATTATTTAATTCACGCACTGTTCTAAATATTTCTTCGATAAGTCTTGTTTTATTCTGAATTGTGAATATTCTAGACAGTTCAGTTATTGTACCGTTTACACGTTCTACCTGACCGTTCGCTGTCGATCTGTATACTGGAGTTTCTACTTTAGTTATGTTGTATTTCAAACACATTTGGTTCACCATTTCTGTTTTGAATCCCTTCTCGTTATCTGTCATGAGTCGTTCACATTTTGGGAAATAATTAGATAAGACCTCTTCCATAACGTCGTACAGTCTGTTTCGAGTTTCGATTTCCCGAAGGATTGTATATTTAGAATACTTATCTACTGTTACAAGGAAAGTATACTTGTCGTTGAAGTATATGTCCATATGAATGTGTGTTCCCACATGTGTTGGTATTTCTGAATTATTCAGAGGTTCTCTGATAGGTTTTCTTTCATATTTTCCAAATAGACATGCTATGCATTTTCTGTTGAAACTCTTTGCTTGTTTATTTAGATCGGGCCAGTAATATTTCTCTGAGATTTCTTGTATATTGTTACGTAACCCTCGGTGTGCTCTTTCGTGAGTTACCCTTACAAGTTTTAGTTGTTCCTCCAAATTTGTCACGTCTTGAAGTTTTCTTGGTGTGAATATAAATCTTACTAGTGGGAATTCTTTTTTTATGTTTTCACCATATTTGTATATGTTTTCAAATTTCGTATGCAAAGCTACAATCTTTTGGGGTTGTATAACTTCTTTCATCTGCCTTAGTAAAGAGTCTTTGTCCTTAAACTTTATTATGAGTCTTATTTTGTTACTAAAATAGATTTGTGTTTCGATATTATTTGTTATATCTTCAATAAGTTCGAACTGTGCAGTGTATGCATTAAAAGGCTGATTCACAGTTTTTATTATATCATTAGAAGAACTTTCAGCTGAATGTGCTGTTTCTATGGTAGAAGTATTTATGCGTTGACGTGATAATGCGTCAGCTACAAGATTTAGGTTTCCTGGTTTATAAACTAATTTTGCTCCAAAGTCTTCAATGATTCCCTTCCAACGTTTCAGCTTTGTGTTGGGATTTTTTTCTGATACAGAATATATAAGGCTCTGGTGATCGGTATATATGGTTAAGTCTGCTATACCATATATGTAGTTTCTGAGTTTTTGTAAGGACCATATGATCGCTAATAGCTCTTTCTCGTTTGTGCTATAGTTCTCTTCTGTCTTACTCAGTGTTCTTGACAAGAAGTGTATAGGTTGCTTATTCTGACTTAGTACGGCTCCAATAGCTATGTTGGATGCATCAGTAGTAAGCTCGAATGGTTTACTATAATCCGGTTGAAAAAGTTCGACTTGTTCTTTCAAATAATTTTTTAAAATTCTAATCGCTTCTAATGCTGAATCATTCAGATTTAACTTAATATTTTTACTTTGTTTTTTGTTTACTTTACCGTTATCTCCTCGTAAATATAATGTCAGGGGCTTGGCTATGCTTGCGTATCCTTTTATAAACTTACGATAGTAACCTGTAAGACCTAAAAATCCTCTCAAATCCTTTACCGTTTGTGGGACTGGAAAATTTTCTATAGCTGCTATTTTCTCAGGGTTCGTAGTGATTCTACCATGTCTGATTATGTGACCTAAGTATTCTACTTCTTCTTGAAAAAACTTACTTTTCTCATCAGATATTTTTAATGTGGCTTTATTGAGTACGTCGAATACTTGACTTATGTGCTGTATATGTTCTTCCTCAGATGAAGAATATATCAATACGTCATCAATGTAAACGTGTACGAATTTACCTACAAAGTCTCTCAAAATGTCGTCCACGCATCTCTGAAATATGCTTGGTGCATTTTTGAGCCCGAAAGGCATTCGTTTAAAATGATATTTTGCGCCATTTATAGCAAAAGCTGTTTTTTCTTTATCATCTGTTTTGATTTTAATTTGGTGGAAACCTGACTCCAAATCTAATGTTGTAAAGTACTTGGCTTTACCTAAATTTTGAATTGTCATGTTGACATCCGGAATGGGGTATCTGTCTGTTACAGTGTGAGCGTTAAGTTTTTGGAAATCAACAACCATGCGCCGTTTTGGTTTTCCTTTTTCGTCCAAACCTTTTTTAGGTACTGTCCATATGGGACTGTTATAAGGACTATGGCTTTTTTCTATTATATCGTCATGTAAGAGTTTCTGTATTTCTTTGTTTACGAATTCGTTATCTGCTATGGGATATGGATATTGTTTAACATAAACCGGATTATCATTGGTCGTCCTAATGCTTGCTTCTATAGTATCTGTAAAGGGTAACGGTCCTATGCTGTTATTAATCTTCATCAGTCTATCTATGTCTGCTTTATAAATATTATTTTCCCCAATTATGTAATTAATTTTCTGAATAGATTCGACACTGCTTATGGTAGTTAGAGTCATATTACTGAAATTTATTTCCGCGTTTAGAACTTTAAGTCCTTCATATCCTAATATCATATCAAAAGACTGAATATCCTCTAATTCAAAAAATGTTATATTTTTCTTTAATATCCTAACTACTTTCTTTGTATCTACCATAGAATAACCATGCATTGTTTTTATTTTTATAGGTTTAATTTTAATTTTTTTGCTAGAATCGCATTTTCTATTAATGTAATTATGGGTTGCACCAGTATCAATAAGAATTTTATAAATTTTCTTAGAAATAGTACTAGTTAAATTTAAGCAGGGCAACCCGTCTACTAGTTTAAATGATCTATTCTTATGTTATTATTTACCATACATTCCGTTTCATCTGCTTCTGCATATGTACTGCTGACATCGTCTCTGCGTTGTTGTCGGGAGTTATTTACTCTCTGCTGCTTGAAGTTCTGCTGATAAGATCGTTGCGGTCTGTTGTGTGTGTTGAAACTCCCGCTGTGTTCACGTTTCGCTGGTGGATTATATACATCGGGTTTGTATTGATTCCAATTTTGTCGCTGTGCATGTACAATTTGTCTCGAGTTTATCTCCATCGGCTGTGGTCCTTGATTGTGTTGCTGAATATTATCGTATTGCTTCTGGGGTTGATAATTCGTTGTTTGGCTCGAATAATTTGGTCTTCTTTCGTTTCTGCGTTCATGTGGCATATTTTTGTGGTGCTTATCCTGAGTGAGATGTAAATGCCTGTGCACATTATCATGTTCTATTCTGCGAGCAATTGCGAATGCGTGTTCTAGATCATTTATTGTAGCTGAATATAATGATCCTCTTGTAAAGTTGTCACTCATACCATCAATGAATATACGAACTGCGTCGTCGTTAGCATTTTTAATTAGTCTGTCGATTATATTCGGCGGATCACCTGACATAGTGATTTTTGATATTATTAAATTGAGATTTTTATTTATCTCGTCGTGGTATTCAGACAGTGTGCTTCTTTTTTGCGTGATGGCTTTCATCATGTCTTGTAGCACGTATAGAGGTTCTTGATTAGAGTACGTATAATCTAATCTGTTACGTATCGCCTCAAAATTAAAAATTGTGTTATAATTAGTTAACACATTCGCGGCTGCACCCTGTATTTTACTTTTCACTATAGTCAATGCTGCTGCGTACTTACTGTGTGTTTTGAAGTTTTTAATGCTGTCCATTAATCTGGATGCTTCTTCGCGCCACGACCGATAATTTGATTGATCGCCGTTGAAAATAGGTAGGCTTTTAAATGCGTCTAACTGTATTTCACTACCATCTGTATATGTGGTTCTTATTTCCTCTAGCACAGGTATGTTTGGTACTATGCCTAATCCAGATTTTACTTCATTTAGTTTTGTTTCTAAATTAGTGTTTATTTGATTTTGGTTAGTTATTATTGCTGCTAACCTTGCATTCTCTGTGCGTGTGTGCTCTAGGGTTTGTGTTACTGTGTTGCTCCTGGTTTCTAAAGCTTCTAATCTTGCCATTAATACTGCGAGTTGTTCCATTTTGAACTCGTGTCTGTTGTCGTCGAATTTGTGTGTTTTTTTTCTCCACATATACACTTTCACTGAATTGCTTTGCTGCTTCGTACGAAGAAGCTATATTTGTACCTGCTATGCTAGGTAATTCTTGTAACCGGTAACGCGAGTGTTCTGTTTATACTAGATTTCACTACTTGTTCCCGAGGTCCGCTCGATTGAAGTTAAAAAGTATATTTAACCTCCTGGCAGGATCGCCAATTAAAACACTTGTTTCTTACTTTTAAAATTAAACAATATTTATTTGGAACTATGTCCTTTATTATTGAAATACTTTTTACTAATTCTAAAAGGAGCTTAAGGCTACTATGTAGTTACAATAAGACTGTTGATAAATTCATCATACAGTCGTATTTATATACTTTTCTTATCTATCTACAAGGAGACCCAAGCGTACAATCGTCTTGCTTGATAATGAAGAAGAGATAATATTCCAACATTGTATACAAACGATATTATCTCTTTTACATATGTTATCATTGTAGCGTTGTGTGCAAGACTGTACTAGAGACTAAAGATATCATTGAATACAAATAATGTTATCTTTTTTCTCAATATGTTTTGCTATGGATACTTAACTCTCGCTAAGCTCGCATTAGTCAAGCTTTCGCAGCAGTATACGTTACATGATGAAATTTCCTCGTTGAAAAGAGGACAAGCCGTTCAAAGGAAAAGCAAATACTACTTTATGCACCCCTTCATCGATCAGGATGGTGTTATGCGCGTGGGAGGCAGGCTCGAAAATGCATGCATACCCTTTGACCAGAAGCATCCCATCATCTTGCATAAGGATCATCCCCTAATTCGTCTAATCGTTAAGGACTTTCATCTGACAAACATGCACGCAGGGCTGCGACAAATGACATATCTAATTTCGCTCAACTATTTTGTCATTGGGGTTCATCACGTCATTAAACGGTGCATCTATCAATGCACAACGTGCATGCGGCAACGTGCACTTCCCTACCAACAGCAAATGGCTTGTCTGCCGAAACCGAGATTGGAACCAGGAGTAACATTTGGCAACACTGGCGTCGACTACGCAGGCCCCTTTTTGGTCCGGTCATGGAAAGGAAGAGGTGCCAAGCAGCATAAGGTGTATGTCTCCGTATTTGTGTGCATGGCCACAAAGGCGTTGCACCTGGAACTCGTTTCGGATCTCTCGTCGGCAGCCTTTATAGCTGCATTGCGTCGTTTTGTTGCCAGGCGTGGCAAGTGCCATTCGATTTTCAGCGATAATGGCACTAATTTCGTTGGCGCCAATCAACAGCTACGGGATTGGGCGAACCTATTAAACTCATCAAATTTTCAAGAGGATGTATCCAACGAGCTTACTTCAAACGGAATCAACTGGTGTTTCTCACCACCCCACGCCCCACATTTCGGCGGCTTATGGGAAGCTGGGGTCAAAACTACAAAGTTTCATCTACGCAGAGTGTTAGGCCAGGCATCTCTAACCTACGAGGAGTTTTCGACCGTTTTGTGCCAAATCGAAGCATGTGCTAACTCCCGACCATTGTGCGCCCGCTTCGAAGGGGACTTGGATCCGATAACGCCGGCACATTTCCTCATTTCCCGACCCTTAACGACTGTACCTGATCCAAGCATCTTAACTATGAGCACATCGTTGCGAGATAGATGGCAGTATCTTCAACGGTTGGTCCAGGGATTTTGGCAAAAATGGTCTCAGGACTACCTGGCTCAACTTCGGAAGCGCCCGAAATGGCTGGAAAAATCGAAGAACATTCAACCCAACGATGTGGTCGTCCTGAAGGACGATAATCAGCCACCCTGTCGATGGCTCATTGGCAGAATCACAAAAACGTACCCCGGACAAGATGGTCTGACACGCGTTGCATCAGTCACTACAACAAAGGGAGAGTTCAAACGTCCTATTTCGAAGCTGTGTCCACTACTTGTCGATACATGTTGAAAGGAGCTTTCAACGGCGGGAGTATGTTCGCCGATGCATCACCCTAAACCTTGTGTATCCACCTTCAGTGGTTACTTGTGCGCTGAGCGCTGAATTAATATTTGCATTGTGTATTGTTGTCTCTTTCTATCCATCTCTCGTTTTTCTTCTTTTTCTTACTTCTTAATAAAAATTATTGGCTTTTATCTTGTAACCAAGGAACGAACACGTTTTTTCATTTCGATCGGAAATTAAATTTACAAAAATTCCTAAACGCCTGGAAATAACGCCTAAACAATTACGCCCGAAGTTCTGGCAACGCGAACGCATAAACACACACAAAGCGAATGGTTGTGAGAAACTAGGCCTAGGGTCTCTCCGGACCTGTTGCGCCAACTATTTATTTATTATCGGCGCTGTCGACGGCAAGCATGTCGTTATGGTGGCACCACCAAATTCGGGTAGCGTTTTTTTGTAATTATAAGGGCACGCGTAGCATCCTACTAATGGGTATCGCAAACGCCGAACATAAATTGATTTTCGTCGACGTTGGCCGCAACGGTAGATTTTCCGATGGCGGCGGTTTTAACCACTGTACTTTTGAACAAGCGATATACACCCAACAGCTTTGCTTGCCACCGCCGAAAGTACTACCCGGCCATGAAACACCCGTTCCGTATGTTCTCGTCGCTGATGATGCATTTGCTCTGCGGCCAAACATCTTAAAGCCATATAACCAACGGGGTCTCAGAATGGTGCAACGCGTCTGTAATTATCGCCAGAGCCGCACGCGGCGCATAATCGATAACGTCTTCGGCATTATGTCGGCACGTTTTCGCGTCTTACGGAAGCCAATCAATTTGGACGCAGCAAAATCGAAGAAAGTGGCGCTCGCGAGTTGTGTGCTTCACAATTAATTGCTGACTACAAATAAAAGGACGTACGCACCGGCCTCCTCCTTCGACAGATACGACACCATTGGCAACTTGGTTCATGCTAATTGGCGGGATGTGGCGACTGAGGCAACGTTACATCCGCTGCAGCCTGTCGCCACAAGAACGGATGTCACAATCGACGCCAAAAAGGTTCAAAAAGACTTCGCGGACTACTTTGTCGATTGACAATACCAAAATATTTAAATACTAAGTAGTCATAGTTTCCTCTCGTTTTTCCCCATTAAATTAAAATTCAATCGTTTCATTCATCCACACAAAACACTCGTTTTATTTTATCCAAAGAAACAAAAAATACAAAACAAAACTAGAAATCTGTCCAAATTTCATTCGGATTGACAGTGACCGGGTCGATATCACGGACATTTGCGTCGATAAATCGCACTGACGATATGAACGGCTATTGCGGCAGCAGAGACGCTTCAGTTTGAGCATCTTCCAACAGTTTGAGTAACTCACGGTTTAATTTACGTTTTACGAATGTTCCTCGGTCAGGTGGAAGAGCTCGCAATTCGCTAGCAACTTAGTCACCAAAGTAATGAATGTGTCATCGTGTATCTGGAGGGAACTCAGCGCTTTGAACGCCAGCTCCCTCATCACATTAACGCTGGGTGTTGGTGACGACGTTGGCAAAAATTTTCCGAATACAACGCTAGGCGATAGCGGAGGTACCACCGGAAATTCCTCCAGGACCAACGCATCAGTATTTGCGGAAGCCTGAAAATTACACTGTCATAAAACAAAACCACTACGTATAAAAAAAACCAATAGCTCACCAGTGCCAATGATGACGTCGATTCAGTAGATTGCTGAATGTCGTTTGCCTCTAAGAGCATCATACACTTAAAGTAGCGACAGTGGACGACGACGGCTTCACCTATGCCTTGCCCCGACTTCTTCAACCGATACTTGGCCAAATTATTTTTGAAAGAAATGCGCAGATTCGTCCACTTGGCTTTGGCGTCATCCGCTTTTATATTCCCAACTTCCTTCCAAGCATCTGATTTCAGCAATTTATATTTGGGCGTGCCGACGTCCCACAACAATCGCCGCTCTTCGACCGCTGCTATTAGTTGTACTATTTCCTCATGAGACCATTCGTGCTCCACTTTTTTTTTTTTTACATAATTTCGCCTTTTTGATTTCGGTTTTGCGGTCGAAACGGAAGGGGTATCCATACGGTGACCATATTTGCCGAAAAAAAAATAGAGGACAATAATTATTTTGCTTCCAATAATTTTGTATTTATTATTTATTTGTTAAAAAAAAAAACGTGTTGAGCTGAGATTTCAGATTTCTGCTGCCAAATCGGGAAAAAATTCCGAAATCCAATTCTGCGTTCCCAGTGAAATTTCAACATTTCAAATGAAAGCTAGTCAATGAATTAATTATTGATCTTTTTCAATCAGAAATGGTTGAACCTAAAGAATTTTTTTTAGCTATATTAAGGTAATGAATTTAATTTAAACATAATATTAAATATATTGCTGACTCAATATTAAGTCATGCAACCACTTCCTTGTTCCTTCTTCTTTGTAATAATAACATTTTGGTTCCGTATTTATAATTAGAATAACTTGGAATGACTGATTTGTTGGCAGCTGTTTCAAAAAGATTAACTTTTTGAGAAAAAATCATTTTCTTTTTGTGATTGGGATTGCTTTCTATGTTCGATTTGCGAAAAAAAATTAACATTATTATTAATTATTATTAAAAAAAATTAAAACTGTCTTTCTTCATTGCATAAAAAGTGTGAAAGGTAGGTAGTAAATAATTTTAACACGTTTGCAAAAGCAAGTCTTACTTTTCGTATTTTTGAGAAGGATGGATAGATTTAAAAACATCTTCATTTTCATTACAAAAATCTCTAAATTCTAAGTACGGGTTTCAGCATAGACATTCAATTGTGATTTTTCACTGCTCCAAGCGTTATTCATGATTGAAAATACTCAGTCGGTGCACTAGAACCCGGTAGTCACAAACTGAAATTTAAGGCAAGCATGCACTGAAGCACTGAGGGTGTAAACACAATTTCAAGTTATTTACATTAGATATACATAACATTTTTAATTGCACTAAATGCAAACAATTTTTAGTCGGTATTTTAAAGGACAGTTTCAAAAATAAAGGACAAAATCCGTCTTTTATTGAAAAGAAAATAATAAAGGACAGGGGTGAAAAAGAAAGGACTGTCCTTTTAAATAAAGGACGGATGGTCACCGTAGGTATCCATAGCATTGTAGAGCATCGTTACGTATTCTTCGATGTCACTGATTTTGCTGTAAATCTACCATAAACAACAATAGATTTTAAACCATAATAATGCAATTTGTAAATACATATACATACCAAAAAACACAAATCCAAAAGAATAGTTTTATTTATTTGGCACAAACAAAAAAACAATGCGTAGAGTTCTTGTGCTGATCATTACCGACCGGCATGTTGATAGTTTCAATGCGAGAATATGCGTCAGCCACAACATTCTCCGCTCCCGAAACATGCTCGATTATTGTTGAGAAGCGACCAATTTCCTCCAGTTGTCGGGCGACACGATCACATGCGTGGTCGGACTTCTGATCGAATGCGTACACCAGCGGTTTATGGTCGGTTAAGATGATGATCTCACGACCTTCGATCAAATGTCGGAAATATCTCACTGCTCTGTAGATGGTTAGTAGCTCTCTGTCGTATACTTTGTATCTGGTTTCTCTCGGGTTTAGTTTTTTTGAAAAGAAACCAAGTGGCTGGAATTGATCTCCGATGCGTTGATCTAGAACAGCTCAAATTGCGATATCCGGGGGGTCACATCGTAGCACTAGAGGCACATCTGCGTGTGGATGAGCCAGTTTAACAGAGTCCCTCAACTTAGCTTTGCAGTCTTCAAATGCTCTGTCTGTTTCAGGTGTCAACAGAATCGGTTGCTTGTCGCCTTTCTTTGCTCCGACAGTCAAGTTGACTAGAGGGGCTTGTGTAGTAGCAGCACCGGGCATACAGCTTCGATAAAAATTCCATGATCCTAGGAACTTCCGCAGCTTGTCCATTTTGGGTAATTGAATAATGCCTCCACTCGGTTCGTGGGAGGCTTTATGCCTGCCTTGTTGACAGTGTATCCCAAGTATTTAACCTCAGAACATTCGAAGAAGCACTTCGATATGTTTGAGACCAAACCAAATTGCTGAAGTTTGCCGAATATGATGCGTAAGTGTTGTCAATGTTCTTCTTCGTTGGCAGATGCAATGAGTATGTCATCAATGAAGCAGAAACAAAAATGAAGTCCTCTCAGCACTGTATCCATTAAAACGTTGCATAATTTGTGCCAAACGTCATGACGTTGAACTCAATTAACCCGAAAGGTGTTATCACAGCCATCTTTGGTCGATCCTCCGGTGCTAGTGGTATCTGGTGATACGCGCTCTTCAGTGTTGTAAAGATGGTACAATCAGCTAGTTTCTGGCTGAAATCCCGGTAGTGTAGAATAGGATACCTGTCCGGAACTGTGATTCGGTTGAGGCGACGGTAGTCACCACACGGCCTCCAGCCACCGGATTTCTTCTGCACCATTCGAAGAGGAGATGCCCACTCACTTTTGGATGGCTGACAGATTCCTTGTTGCATCATGTCCTGGAACTCGTCCTTCGCTGCTTTGAGTTTTTCGCCGGCAAGCCTCCGAGCTCGTTCCGCAACTGGATGTCCCCTGACAATTATGTGATGCTGGACATGGTGTTCTTGAGCATTGCTGTTCTTGTTGAGTGTAATGTCCACGAAGTCCTTCAGGATATCAGCAAAACGGTTTGTTTCGTCGATCGTCCTAAGAGTTGGATGAGAGCATTTAATTATTTTACCTCGAATGGAGAGATCCGTGATGTTGTCGCTGAGCATCTTGTGACTTAATCGGATGGTCAAGTCGAAGTGGTGTATGAAGTCGGCACCGATGATCGCTTGTTTGACATCAGCGATGGCAAAAATCCAAGAAAATTCTCGACGAAGTCCCAGGTCCAGTACCAATGTTTTAGTACCATACGTTTGTATAGTACCACCGTTGGCCGCGTAAAGTTGTGATGATATTCGTATATTTTTGCTGGCGTACATATTAGACTGGGCGAAATATCAGCAACCGTATCGATTAGGTACGATATTCCGCTATTTTTGTCGGTAATTTTCAGACGGTGACGTTCGTTTTCATTGCTGCCGTATGCGACCGCCTGTACGCCCAACGGCGACTTTAGTTTTCCGTCCACTTTGGACAGTCCGTCTTGCATTTGAGTGCTTTCTCACCGAACTTCTTATGGAAATAGCACAATTCATCCGTCTCGGTACTTCGGTTTCTGCTCACCGATCTGTTGCGTGATGTTGACCTGGTGCGTTGCTGATTAGCTACCTTAAGAGCTTGGACTTCTCTGCGCAATGCATCCACCGCCTTCTTGATTTCCTCCAATGTTGTTGCAGTATTGTTTTTCGAAATCGTCTGTACTTGTGATCCTGCTGGCAACGATTTCGAATGGAATATAGTGTCCAGATATGAGCTGGACATGTCGAAAATTTTATCTCCCACTTCGGCAAGTTTGTCCAAGTCATCCTGACCCTTTGCTAACAAAACTGTACAAATGCCCTCCGGAAGTCGGTCGAAGAACAGTGTCTGCATAATTGATGGGTCACATCGTCCATCAGCAAGATGCCTCATGTGTGCGAGTATGGCTGATGGCTTCTTGCCGGACATATCCTCACCCCGAAGCATGCGTTGCAACTGCGATTCCGGTGTTTGAGCGAAATGGTGTACTAGACGCTCTTTGAGTGCAAGGAATTTGTTTTATCCAGGTGGGTTGTTTCTCCCGTCTCCCACAGCTCGTAAAGCGTCTCCCTCCAAACTAACCAATAGGTTGGCATAGCGTTCCTCATCGTCATTTACTCCATAAACAAATGTTCATTATTTTCTAGTTTCTATGGTAATTGGTCACACTGGTTTTGCAATAAGGTGGGGTAGGCGGTGATTACGTTTTTTCATAATTTGTTTCCAAAGGTGTAATGACTTGCATTCTTATAAGTTCTGTGAAACAAGTCAAGAAAAAACTATACGGGGTGACGCGTGTTAGTTCTCAGTGCAAAAATAAGGAATAAGTGATAAAGCTAAAGTAGATACAACTGTTTTTGAATTTAAAAATATTGAAAGAAGAAATGGGAAAACATACAATAAAGTGTTTGGCCTGCGGTGGAGAGAAAAAACAAAATTTAGGAGTCAAATATTTTTCTGTACCGAAAAATTAAAAATTAAATTAGTGGAATGTGATTAAGGGTTATAAGAAAACTTTGCTTAAAATCATTAATTTTTTCTTACCGAAATTATATAGTTTTTTTTCGCTTGTATCATTACTTTTTAAAGAAATAATAATCGTAAAATAAAAACACGTAGGTATTAATATCTATTAAAAAAAACTCTTTTTTATTTTCAGAAGAGTAAAGTGGTTAACTTCTATTAACAAATCACATTTAACAGAAAAATATTATATATATACAATATATAAAATATTCGACGGATTGAAGAGTCTTTTTTTTTTTTTTTTTTTATATACTTCTCCCGGGAAAGGCGAACCTATAACGCTTCAACAGCGCCCCGAGATGCCTGCAGATGTATGTTTGTTCTGCACTTAAATTGCTGCAAATTGTAGTCCTCTGGAAATACATACCCAGGAAGCGAGTTCCAAAGTTTGCTTGTCCTGTAACAGAAGGAGTTTTTGAAAGTTAATGTCCTCGCGGTTGTCAAGTGTACTGTATGGTCATGAGCATTAGCAGCCTGTCTTGTTGGGCGCCCAAAAGTTGCATTTCGAGGGATAATGTCTTTGAGTTCCTCAGAACATCTACCGTGGAAGTACCTATAGAACAAGCATAGGTCAGCGACTTGTCTTCTGTGCACCAACGGTTGTAGATTCGATGTGAGTGTAGGGTCTCCAATGAGTCGAACTGCTAGTCTCTGTATGCTATCAAGCAGGTTAAGTGAATGTTTTGGGGCCGAGCTCCATATATGGGAACAATATTCCAAGCCTGGTCTTACCTGTGCTTTGTAGAGAAGGAGAAGTTGCTTGGGGCTAAAGTACCTCTTTGCTCTAAATAGGTAGCTCAACTTTGCAGACGCCGATCTTGCGATATAGGATATGTGGTTCTGCCATGTGATTCCTGAATTGACTGTGACTCCTAGAAGGTGCATTGAGTCCTTGTGATGGATTGGATGGTTATCCATTTGGATCTGAGGAACTGTTGATGCATTTTTTCTGGAAAATGTTGTGAACTGTGTCTTGTTTGCATTAAATACAACCAAATTGCCCTTTCCCCACTTCAAGATTTTGTCCAGATCATCATTTAGAGAATTAATTTGTTCACATCTCTGACTGTGTGATGTAGCCGTATTCACAGGCCCATTGTTCGAGATTGAGGATATAAGAGTGCTGTCATCTGCAAAGCTGTAGATATTATTATTTGTCGATCCAAGCAAATCGTTGATGTGGAGAAGAAATAGAGTTGGAGAAAGAATAGATCCTTGGGGCACTCCTGCATTTATAGCAAACGAATTGGATGATACACCATCTACAACAACTTGGATCGATCTTCCCAGAAGAAAATTTTGCATCCATCCGCAGAGTTGATGTGGTAATCCGTAAGACGCTAACTTGCCTAATAGGGCTCTATGCCAGACTCGGTCAAATGCCTTTGATATGTCCAAGGCTACGGCTCTGGATTCGCCGTGTTGTTCAATAAATTGTGTCCATAAGTGCGTTACGTAGCTTAGCAGGTCACCAGTAGAACGACGGCTCCGAAATCCATATTGCCTGTCGCTTATTAATCGATGGCCTTCTAGATATTTTATTATTTCGACATTTATTGCCTTTTCCATTACTTTAGCATTGAAAGTAACGCTATTGGACGATAGTTTTGTGGCAGACATTTCTTCCCTTTCTTTGGAATAGGTTGAATGCGAGCGGTCTTCCAGCAAGAAGGAAACGTCTTCTGGGAGTACGACATGCTAAACAGCTTACAGAGTACAGGTGCAAGTTCTGGTGCACAGTTCTTGAGTAGCCGGGATTCCATCGGGTCCCGTTGCCTTATTGCAATCTAGTTCTTTAAGGATGCGTTGAATTTTTCCGAAATTTCACTTCTGCCATCGATGATTGTATCCTCGGGATATTTGGTGGCTCTAGCTGTGCAGAATCTAGGGTGGAATTCTTTGAAAACATGCTAGCGAAAAAATCTGCCTTTTCTTTAGGTGTTGTTGCTAGCGTGCCGTCTTCTTTTACTAGAGTTGGAAAAGAAGAGCAACTAAAGTTATTACTGATTGCCTTTGCCATGGACCAGAATACCCTTGAGCCGCTAGGACATCCAATCACTTTGTTAGTGACTCTTTCGCTGTAAGTTGTCTTCGCCGATTCAATAATTAGGTTGCATCTATTTCGAAGAATTGTAAATTCAGATCTTTTTAGTTCTGAAGGGTTTGACCGCCATTCACGGAAAGCCTTGTTTTTCGCTGCGGTAGCTCGCTTGCATTCTTTGTTAAACCACGGTTTATTTGAAGCTAATTTTTTGATGCAATGTGGAATATAAAGTTCCATACCGAGTAAAATATTTTCGGTTACGGCTTCTGCGCACATATTGACATCAGTATCTCTAAAGCACATATCAGCCCATGGCAACGAAGCGAAGAAATTACGCAGCTCGTCCCAGTTAGATTTACTATAATTCCAAATCGAACGATAACGATCCTTTTTCGCTCCTTTTGGTATCGGTATAGAGAGGATAGCAGATATTAGAGCATGATCCGAATTCCCTAAGGGAGCAAACACTTTTATTTCATAATTGTCTGGCTCTGTTGTGAGAAACAGATCGAGAGTGTTTCCATAATTTGTTGGATTGTCTGGAAAGAAAGACATTTCCCGAAAGACACCTATGCAAAGTGAAGTTATTTGATCTTTTCAATTCATACAAATTTCGAGAAAGGCAAAATTTCAGAAGGCCATTTTTCGCAAACCCGGAGCAAAAAACATTTTTAATTGAAATAAATTTATTTTTTGATAATATGACTCTTCTTGTATAGATTTTATAGAAATTTTACTAAACAAATGCGTTTTATAATATGATGCCAACAGAATATAAATGACTTAATTCGTATTTTTGCTGCAATAAAAGAGGACGGTGTTTAGTTTCTTTTAACAAGAAATTAATCAAATTAAAATTGCGTGGAAAATACCTTTGCTGTTTTCCGAAACCGAGGATCATTTATAACAAGTTGCTGATTCCATTTCAATTTTTGTATGGAAGATGCTACTGTTTATATAATATTGAGCTTCCAGACATTGCAAGCAAAACAAAATAAGGACAATTTGGTTAACGCTTACAAAACGGAATCTGTTTATAAAATTGTCGACCTGGGTACTGATAATACTTACTACTTAAGGTGGCGCTACAGTCCGGGGTGGACCTGGGCCTCAACCAACAAGCGTCTCCAGCCAGCACGATCTTTGGCCAGCTGTCTCCAGTTTCGCACGCTAAGTTGGTTAAGGTCCCCTTCCACTTACGTACGCCACCTGAGTCGCAGTCTTCCTCTACTGCGCCGTCCCTCGGGTGTGGATTCGAAGATCTTCCGGGCCGGAACATTGACGTCCATTCGCTCTACATGACCTAGCCACCTCAGTCGCTGGACCTTCACTCTTCTGGCTAGGTCGATGTCGCTGTACAGCCCGTACAGTTCGTCGTTGTATCTCCTCCTCCATTCACCGTCTATGCAGACGGGACCGAAAATTACTCGAAGAATTTTCCTCTCGAAGAAATCAAGAGTAGCCTCATCCGCTTTTGATAGAGTCCATGCCTCTGCACCATAAAGTAGGACTGGGATGATCTATCACGGTCTTATAAGTTATAAAGGGTCACTTTAGTTGTTCGAGAGAGGGCTTTGCTACTCAATTGCTTTCTTAGCCCAAAGAAACAGCGATTGGCAAGAGTTATTCTTCGTTTAATCTCAGCGCTATAGTCATTGTCTGAAGTTATAGCGGAGCCTAGGTAGACAAAGTCCTTTACCACCTCAAAGTTATATCTGTCTATGGTGACATTTTGTACTGATAATGCATTACATTATTTCGCAGTTTATATTTTAAAGAAATACCAACTTGTGATGTGCTTTTTGTCTCGGCTGGGGTATACTCGTCGGGTCAGGATTGCCCCCAAAGAAACACGAACTTTGGAGCGTTGTACATGTTACGTTTTATTGCCTTTTAACTTAACAGGTTAATAATACTTAAAACTACCTTTACAATTGTTTATACTTAATGTTTAACTACGGTCTACTCTGGAACGGTTTTACTTGGGGTGTGGCCCCTCCATGGGAGCCGGCGGGGTTTGGTCGGCGAACGGGAAAACGGTTGTGGTTAATTTGAGCTTAGCTTATGATGTAATCCCACCATGAAACGGGCGGCGACTGACCGGAATTATATGCGGTCCGAGGTCACCGAGGAAACCGGGAAACGGTTGTGGTTGATCGGAGCGGCGCTCACAATACACTCCACAATGAAACGGGTGATGACTGGCCGGAATTAGGTCCGGCCCAAGTCTATCGGGGTAACGGGAAAACAGTTGTGGTTGATCGGAGCGGTGCTCACAATACACTCCACAATGAAACGGGTGATGACTCGCCGGAATTAGGTCCGGCCCAAATCTATCGGGGTAACGGCAAAATGGTTGTGGTTGATCGGAGCGGCTCTCACAATACAATCCCACCAGGAAACGGGCGGTGACTGACCGGAATTAGATGCGGTTCAAGGTCACCGAGGAAACTGGAAGCTATGCTCACAGTACACTCCACATAGAAGGAGAGGGAAAGAGGCTGTGGTTGACCGGAACTATGCTCACAGTGCAGTCCACATTGAAGGAGAGGAAAAGAGGCTGTGGTTGACCGGAGCTATGCTCACAGTGCACTCCATATGGAAGGAGAGGAAGAAAGAGGCTGTGGTTGACCGGAGCTATGCTCACAGTGCACTCCACATAGAAAGATAGAAGAGAAAGAGGCGGTGGTTGACCGGAGCTATGCTCACAGTGCAATCCCACATAACGGATTTACGGCACATTCCAAAGTAGAACCGTGCCACTAAAATTCAGAGAACAACCTCTCTGGCGAACAGGGTCCGCACCGAGTGTATTCTACAAGGTACGGCGTATACTGCCCTCCCGAATCACATTTCCCTCTGGGTACTCATTAATTTTGTGAGGCCCAGGGAGTGTGACTTCTATGGCTGAAGCAAAATCGTCACCTGGTGTTGTTGTTGGTTTTGGTTACTCGGGCTCGTGGGCTACTGTTGTTAATTGTTGTTGTTGGTACTGCTCGTGGTGGTAATCTGTGTCTGGTGTCTTGTTGTTTTTGGCGGCGGGAGTTGGTTGTTGTTGTTGCTGGTACGGTGTCTGGTGTCTGGAGTGATGGTTGTTTTGCAACGGTTCGTTACAACCTAAACCACAAGTGTGAATTGAAATTGAGTCCACAACTTATCGTTTTCTACGTTTTTGCCGATTTCAAAGAATGTGAAGGTGCGAAATTGACACCAGCCCTCACAAGAATTTTTAGACTCATGAGAAAATCTTGAACAAAGAGGTATTTCTTGTTTTCCAAATAGTATGTATTTTATAAATAATTTTGAGGCGAATGTTTATAACATTTTGAAAAATGAATTTCCTTACAATTTTTGTAAAAATCAAAATAAGGAATTTGTTTCTAAATTTTATGTCCGAGTAGCTACGAGTTTATCATATTTTAACAAAGTTCAATAAAGATATCAAAAAAAGTAGTAACAAACAAAAATATTTAAGTGTATCACACATGTGAAGATATGTATTATAAATTGTTCAATAAAAATAATTACAAAATGAATTGTGCTTTTTTTTACGTCACACCCTGTGCCACATTTCGAAATCGTTTTTCTACTCTTCCATCCCTATTTTACTAGAGCACTTTAATTGCCAATTTGTAGTCTCGTCTATGTGAGACGGCATTTGGCACCATGCGATATATGACACCCTCTCAATATTTCTTACTTAGGCGAGAAACAGATTAACACAGCCGGCAGTTTACGAAAAGACTCCAGACTTTCCAAAACGCCTTACCAATAAACAAATATAGTTGCCAGAATATCGCTAACTGTAGGGTTAAATGTTAATGGTGAGAAAGTCAAAATTATCTCGGGCATTAGCTACTCCTCCCTTATGTCATTTTGAAGATGAGTTTTTCCCAACCGCCCAAAATCACGGTATTAAATTTCGTAATAGGAGCGAGTTTATATACGCTGTTGTACAGCCTGAGCGTTTACAATTATAAATTAATTTTAGTATGTAAATTGTAAATGTTTTCTAGTTTTATTCGTTGTAATAAAACAATGCTAATGGGTTTTAAGTCTAACAAACACAAATTTGTACAAAATGTTAGTAAAAAATTAAAAAAATATTGCAATATTTGTTTTATTTCTAAACGCTTGAAGCAATATATTTCCGTGTTTTCCTCTGTTTTATTTGTTTAAACGCTAGTTCTTGCTTTTAAAATAGTTACATATTAATTTACATATTTTTTAAAAAATTATTACCCGTCAATGCAGAACTTCGCGGAAACATCCAGTAGGGGAGGAGTGACCCGATGTGGGAAAGCCCAACGACCGAAAATAAACAGTAAAGGTTTACCTGGCTTGTCATTTTATTATTTCAGTACAACAAAAATTCTAAAATATGCCAAAAATATGCTCTACAAAGTGAAATATGCATTTATACCCAAATATGCAGAAATATGCCCTAACTAATAGGGATGAAAGTATGTACTTAGTTTTGATCACTTGTTACGTTAATGAAATGAATGCATTAAAAACCCTCACGAAAAAACCTTTCTTCTAAAAGACAACATTTAAGAAAATGGTTAAACTGAATATTATTAGATCCTTCAGAAATACAAACAAATTAAAACCGAATGGCAGCACCTCACATAATATGTTGTTCTCAAAAGTACCAAAACCGAAAGTTCTTTGACAAAATTCAAAGAAAAACTCTTAATCATATGCTTTCATTGACATATGGTAACACTCTTCTGATGTGCTTCAGTGTTCAATCACACACGCTGCTTATTTTGGTTGAGATAATAGCAAGCGAACACAAGACGATCTTTTTATAGGAAACATTAATGGAGTGCTCTTAAGCAATATTATTAAGAACTGCCTGGCTAAGGTAACATCTTTAGGTTTTGAAATTAATGCAGTACAGAGTTTTAGGAGGGACAATTGAACATCCTTATTTTAATCTCAATAGGAAATCTATTTTCTTACTCCATGCACCACACCTTATTAAGAGCGTAAGGAACACACTTTTAGATGCTGACATTCTGACTCCGGATCGAGTTTCTTGGAAAATACTCGAAAAAGTAATTAAATCTATAAATGACGTTTTTTTTTTTTTAGATATATTTGAGCCCATATTGGCAACATGTGATACATATTACATTTATTTCCATTTTTAGATAATTAATTGCAATCGAACTCGGTCCCTAGCAACACCGTATTTGTATATAAAAGACAGAAATCCTCGTGAGCCATATTCATCCTTGAGTAACGTGTGTGTCTCGAATAAAACAATTATTTAAAACTTTTTGTTTACACTTTATTTAAATATCTTCAATATTAATAGAACACTTCTTTTTACATTTATTTTTAAATGACTTAAAACTTTTATAATAACTATCATCTATCGATGGTCAAACTTGAACTGACTCAAACCAATAGTCTTGGCTCATATTTATACTTGGTTTCAAAATAGCAAAACAAAGCAAAGAATATATATGTAACACACAACACACAACAGCTAGACAACAGAAATTAGACTCCTCGCTTGTACTGTTATACAGCTGCAGGCAGTGCATGCATATTATAACATGTTCACTGCTTCTTTCTATTAGTTCCGTTGTTGGAACATGACTTTTTGATAGGCAGCTGCAAGCTGGCTTGGATATGGTAAACACATTTACCACATTTGCTTAGTCCTGTTATACAGCCGCACTTGCTGATTTGCAGGTGCAGGCCGTGTGCAAAATTGGTAAATATATTTACTGCAAGTGCAGGCCGTGTGCAAAATTGGTAAATATGTTTACTGCAGGTGCAGGCCGTCACGTGGCTTGCTCATGTTTCATAGATTCATGTTGTATGGATCTTGGGAACATGTAACTCCTCCAGCCGTAGTATGGAGAGAACGTGTTGATAAGACGTGAATGTCCATACGTTATTATTATTATCATTTTTTTTTTTTTTTTTTTTTTTGCAACGTTGATCAGATTTGTTTATAATTATTAATTGCCAGCATCGGTATTTATTATGTATACGGGCTACTGTGGCGTATGCGTAACTATTCTTCCTTAATTCTTTACTTTGCTAGCTATTGGTTTAGAATTTTATGTATGTTCTTAGATTTATTTGTATTAATATAATTGTTAGGAAATGCATGTGCTTAACTAATAAGTCTAAATATTTAGTACGTAGTTAGATTTAAATGAAATTAAATTAAATTTTAGATATTATTCAAATAAAACGAATGTACACGGAAGGGTGTTAACTAAATTAAGTTTATATTCTAACAATAATAAAGGCTTATAGTATAATAATATGAGGCTGTTTAACATCAAATTAATTTATTATTACAATTTTATTTTTTGTTTGCAAGAATTAAACAAGAATTACATTGTTATTATTATTTTTTTTTTTCTTTTGGTGTAATCTCTTCCTGTAAGCCTTCTATCAAATTGTATATTTTCGATTGGATTCTCGTGTTTATAATTTCTTTTTACAACTTGCCTATCACGTTTAAATCCATCTTTATCTTCAAAATAAGTTTTGTCTTTTCGTTTAACATCTTTTATTATATATCGTGGTAAGTATTTAATGTTATGAAAGCCTAAATTCTTAACTAATTCACGATCTCTATACTGTGGTGTATCCACTCGTGTATTGTTAATTTTGTTTATTTTTTTTTCTTTATTTGAATGAATTCTTTGTTTCAGTTCTTCCCATTGTGATTTGTCCAAAACAGAATTAAGAAGATCGTTTGGTTTGTATTTAGTTGTCGAATGAAAAGTATCATTGTATAATTCGACTGCTTTAAATACTAGCAACTTATCATTAGTATCTTTATTTTCTTTATTAAGTTTTAATAATCTAATATGCTCATTTAATGTTAAATGAAATCTTTCAATTACTGAATTACCTGTGTGTGTGTTTGGGGATGTAAAATGGTATAGTATATTTTCTTTTCTTAGGAAATCCTTAATATATGCGGTGTTAAACTCATTGTCAGAAACTATTTTACCTGGTTTACCTAAGATTGCAAACCTTTCTTTTAGAGTATCAACTATAGTTAGGGAATTTCTGTCAGTTATGGGGTAAATAGACACATGTTTAGTCAATTTATCGATACACGTTAGAAACATAGTGTTCTTATTTAAAAACCATATATCTATATGTACTATTTCGTTGGGTTTGTTGGGAGTCTCGGAAATCATTAATTTTGGTTTGATTGGGTTTCTGTCATACTTACACATATTGCAAAAAATACAGTTATTTATGTATTTATGTATCTCTAGTCGAAGATTTGGATAGTAATATAAATTTTTAATTTCAACCTTAATTAAATAAAAATAGATAAATTATAAACGTTTAGTTCTTTTTATTATTTCTCAATTCAAAATTCTTTTTCGCTGTTCCACAGCTCTTCTCCAAAAAACCATGTGGGATCCCATGACAGCTGTCAGTAGATGACAGCCGATAAGATGCCAGACTCCACAGGGTGTCGAAGTTACCACATTCCTCCCTTTTTTAATTCGTTCCATAACGTTGGGGTGGTTTTACCAGTCTTCCGTAGCGGGTGATCCTGTCACTCTCGGATCTTGGCAAGGTGGTGGGGATGGATGCATTGGCAGCGGGCTGTGCGTCGTCCTTCTCTTCCAGTATTGACGTTTGTGCCTGTCCAGTTCGAGATTCGGGAATCGTGTCGGCTGATGTTGCAGAGGGGGGTAAAATGTGTGGTGACGTTTCTTCTGCCGAAAATTCCACTGGTTCCTTGACCGCAGGGATCTCCATTAAAAATGGCTTGTCCCCTGCAACGCGGCGTTTGATCTGGTCCACATGTCGACGTCCTACCTTATCGTCTACAGATTTCACAACATATGATACTGGACCGGTGATTTCAATTATCGTACCCTCCAGCCATAAAGGGCCTGATGAATAATTCCGGAAATAAACCAAATCTCCCACTTCAAACCTCCTTACGTGTTGACTTTCCTCGGACGCAATGGGAGTTAACTGCCCATCATCAGGATGAACGATGTCTAGTACCGTGCGAAGTCGCCGACCCATTAGGAGCTCCGCTGGGGTCTTACCAGTGGTGGTGTTCGGAGTTGTATGCTGCTTAAATAAAATACGTTGAATTTTAGTTTGCATATCCCCTCCGGTCATAGTTCTCAAAGACGTCTTCAAATACTGTACCATACGTTCCGCTTGGCCGTTGCTGGAAGGGTGATAAGGTGCTGTTGCGTTGTATTTAATGCCATTGGCAATATAAAATTGTTGCATTTCGGCTGACACAAAAGCCGTTCCATTATCGGAAATAATCCGCTGAGGTTGGCCGTGCGTCGCTATAATTTCCCGTAGCTTATTCTTAACTTCAGCCGACGATGTACTCCGTACTATTTTTACTTCTAGCCATTTAGACATAGAGTCTACCAACACTAAAAAGGTGTACCCCTGAAAAGGGCCAGCAAAGTCAATATGTAACGTGTTCCACGGCTTTTCGCATGGCTGAATGAATTGGCGTGGTGCCGAAGGCAAGTTGCGTTGTGTTGTTTGACACTGAGCACATCTTTGCACCTTAAGCTCAATTTGTTGATC
Organism: Cheilosia urbana; assembly: GCA_946477585.1. Lineage (NCBI taxonomy): Eukaryota > Metazoa > Arthropoda > Insecta > Diptera > Syrphidae > Cheilosia > Cheilosia urbana. The sequence continues at coordinate 41,141,152 of OX297853.1, forward strand.
AAGTTTGGGCCACCATACGTAACTCCGGGCATACGCCTTCATCAAGCTTATTCCCGTATGATATCCATGTAGGAGATCCAGGATTTGTGTTTGGTATTTGGGTGGCACGATTAACCTACTTCCCCACAACAAGCAGCCCTTGTGAGTCGATAGTTCCGCTTTACGTCGCACATACGGTATAAATTCTTCGGCTTTCTCTAAATCTTGCGGCCAACCATGCAGCAGGCATCTTAATACGCGTGACATTGTTGGATCTTTCATCGTTTCAGCAGCAATCTGCTCGGCTTTTACAGGAGCATTATTACTCTTTTCAAGCATTAGGATATCCGAAGGCCCCTTTTCCGCATCAATTTTTGAATGTTGTGGCAGTCGGCTTAAACAATCAGCGTTGATATTCTTCGACCCTGGCCGATACTCTATCTGGTAATCATAAGCCGATAACAATAAACACCACCGTAGCATGCGGGGTGACACCATTTGCGGAATCTGCTTCTTCCTATTAAAAATCCCTAGCAGCGGTTTATGATCGGTGAGAATAGTGACTTCTCTTCCAGCGACATACTGATGGAAATGTTTCATCCCAAATATAATGGCCAACGCTTCCTTGTCCAGCTGGGCGTAATTGCGCTCGTGAACTCCTAAAGTGCGCGAAGCAAAAGCGATCGGGCGTTCCAAACCCGCGCTCCCAATCCTATGGGACAAAATCGCCCCAACCCCATAAGGGGAGGCATCACACGACAGAAACAGTGGCTTAGCGACATCATAGTGTATCAGCAGGGTTTCGGAATCGAGCAGAGCCTTGAGTTCATTGAAAACTCTTTGATGCTCCTTCGTCCATTCCCATTTGACATTCTTGTCTAACAGACGATGTAGTTTCTCAGCAACTGTGGCCTTCCGGGGTAAGAATGAATTGTAAAAATTCAACAATCCCAGGAATGACTGCAACATCTGTTTATTTTCCGGAACGGCCGCTTGTTGAATGGCCCTGACTTTCTCTTTGTTCGGTGAGATTCCCTTACCACTGATATGGAAACCTAAGAAATCCATTTCTCGTCTCGCAAAAAGACACTTTGACTTATTTACCGTCAAGTTCGCTCGCGACAGTTTCTCTAGAACTGCTTCTAAATTACGAGTATGATCCGCTTCATCTTTCCCCGAAATTATGATATCGTCGAGATATGCTTTGACGCCATTTATACCGGCTAGTAGTGTATCCATACATTTTTGAAAAAATCCAGGTGCGGCCGATATGCCAAAAGGTAACCTTCGGACCCTATACAACCCTTTATGGGTGTTAAGCGTTAATAATTCGGCGGAGAAATCATCCACTACTAGCTGCTGATATGCTTGTTGTAAGTCTAACTTTGTAAATATCTGACTACCCGCAATCGCAGCCATTATCTCCGAAAACAGAGGAAGCGGATAGGAATTTTTCTTAATAACAGCGTTAACGGTACTTCGGTAATCGCCGCAGATTCTAATAGACCCGTCGGCCTTGGATACTGGTACGATCGGCGTAGCCCATCTAGAAAACAGAACCGGTTCCAATATTTTTTTGTTCGATTAATTTAGCAATTTCCTTTTCAACAGCTGGTTTCCATGCAATAGGGCATTGCCTATGTTTCAGAAAAATAGGTGTAGCTCCAGGTAATACTTCAATCGAAATCGGCGGCCCGTTGTACGCGCCCAAATGATCGCTAAATATGTTCTGGTACTTCCTCAACACTCTCACCCCCTCTACTTCCAACTCCAACGCACACACCCCCTGCACCGTGATTCCCAGAGCCGGAAACCAATCTCTGCCTAGCAAGCATCTCCCACCACCTGCAATAACAAGAACCGGCAAATATCTGTCTTTATTATTGTAATTAATATTCACCATAGCCGATCCCAGGACCTGCAATCTCTCTTTTGACCAAGTCTGCAAGATTACTGTGGAAGGTTCCAGCTGCTTACTTTCACGATTAATGCGATTCCACGTGATCTCGGAAATTATTGTACACGCTGCCCCCGAATCAACCTCAAAAAATTCCTCCACGCCGTTTATTGACACTTTTGTCAAAATCTGCTGTGTGGACGGTGTTTGAATAACATTTAGTTCAAAAAAGTAGTTTGGAATAGCCGGCGATAAAGTCTCCTTTTCCTCTTCCTTTTCCTCTACCACATGGACAGCTTGCTGTTGACGTACAGCTGTCCTTTTTTTAAAACATGCTCGACTCGAATGTCCCTTCATGTGACAAAAATCACAATTTTTCTCCTTGAAAAAACATTTATCTGCAAAATGATTTCCATCACAGCGATAACAACGTAAGTTTCCTGGTCGTTTCTTTGACGATACCGCCATAACCTCTATGTTTCCCCGTACATCCATTACGTGTCGATGAGCCGCTTCATGGGCTATTGCAATTTCATACGCTCGCTTAAAATCCAATTTTGGTTCGCTGAACAGACGCTTCTGCAGCGATTCATCCGCCACTCCGCACACAATCTGATCTCTCAACATATTGTCTAGCTCCACGAAATTGCAGTGCTCCGACAATTTTCTTAAATCCTTCACAAAATCCGCAATCGTCTCTTCACTTTTTTGGCTTCGCTTATGGAAGGTAAAACGCTGCACAATCTCATTTGGCTTTGGGTGGAAATGACGATCTAATTTCTCCACGATTTCGTTAAACGACACATCTTTTGGGGTTAGTGGAGTCAGCAAAGATCGAATTATTTCATAAGTTGTCTCTCCCACGCAGGATAGAAATATGGCTCTCATGGAAATTTCATTTGTTATACCATTTGCTTCGAAATAAAACTCCATTCGCTCCTTATAATTGTTCCACGCCATTGTTGGCTGAAATTGCTCCAGTTTCCCAAAAGTATGTGCCGCCGTATTATTTACATTTGCCATCACGCTCTCATTAAATGCCATGTTGCTGTGTTTCCTCGTCGCCAAAATGTTGCAACCTTAATTAAATAAAAATAGATAAATTATAAACGTTTAGTTCTTTTTATTATTTCTCAATTCAAAATTCTTTTTCGCTGTTCCACAGCTCTTCTCCAAAAAACCATGTGGGATCCCATGACAGCTGTCAGTAGATGACAGCCGATAAGATGCCAGACTCCACAGGGTGTCGAAGTTACCACACTTCAATTCCCCTATGATTTTTATTCAGATGAGTTTTTTCAATTATTTCTAATAATTCTTCTTTGCAGGTAATGTCTGGTAAAATCTTGGTACATCTAAGAAACTTCATATCCGGTGAATTTGAAAAAAACTTCACTGCTGTTTTTTGGAACTCTATAAACGTACGATCATGATCACAATATACTCCAACTGTTCCCTTTATTGGAAACATTTCTATGAGGACCCTTAAAACAAACTCCTCATCATAGTTTTTCACTGTTATAATTGTCCTCCTTTTCTTTTTATATAAAAATTTGTTGGTTTTTTTGTTTGCGTAGCTTTTCTCTAATAGAATCTGGTTTTTGTAGACATTTAATGGGGTTTCTGTAATAAAAATATGGTCGTTTTGATTTTCAATACCACTGTGTATTGTTGCCAAATCAGATCTAATATCATCATTTTCGACATAATTGGTTTCTAAACGACTTAAGAAATCGGCTACAGTGTTTTCTTTTCCTTTAATGTATTCGATATCAAAGTCATATTCATTCAGTTTGATTTCCCAGCGTTGTAGCTTGGAATTTGGTTCTTTCAAGGAATGCAACCACACTAACGGTCGATGATCAGTCTGTACTATGAATTTACGCCCAAACAAATATGGTCTAAAATACTTAGTCGCCCATACTATGGAGAGAAGCTCCTTTTCCACCGTGCTGTAATGCATTTCATGGCGATTTAAAGTCCTTGAAGCAAATGCAATGAGATGTTTATTTTGAGAGAGGACTGCTCCCAAAGCTAAATTGCTAGCATCGGTTGTGAGCGTAAATAGGTTGTCAAAATTTGGATATGCCAAAACTGGGCAGGTACATAAGAGTTTTTTAAGCTTGTTAAAAGACTCTATGTACAGCTTGTTTTTAACGTCTATTTTAATGCCTTTTTTAAGGTATTTTGTCATTGGGAGAACTACTTTTGAGTAGTCTTTAATGAATTTCCTATAAAATCCTGTGACTCCTAAAAACGATTTTATTTGTTTTATGGTCTGGGGTACTTTTATCCGTTTAATCAATTCGATTTTATTAGGATTGGGCTTTATACCTTCCTCGGAAATTATGTGTCCCAGATACTCAGTTTCACGCTTTAAAAAGTTACATTTGTCGATTTGGACCTTAAGATTATATTGGAGAAGTCTTTTAAAGATTTTGTTAAGAGAATCTATGTGCTCCTGAAGTGATGTTGAGAAAATAAGTATATCATCTAAATATACTACACAAATTTTATTAACAAAATCGGATAGAACTTCGTTCATCATCCTTTGGAAAGACGCTGGAGCATTTTTCAATCCGAACGGCATTCGAGTAAACTCATAGTGCCCGCTCGTGGTTGAAAAGGCTGTTTTATGCCTGTCTTCTTTACTTACAGGGATTTGGTGAAAGCCTTTTGCCAAGTCGAGGGTTGAGAAGTATTGGGCATTTCCTAATTTGGAAAATATATCCTCCATATAAGGGATTGGAAACCTATCATCGATCGTAGCGTCATTCAGTTTCCTATAATCGACAACAATGCGCCATTTTTGCTGGCCTGAGTTATCTATCTTTTTTGGGACAACCCAAATTGGAGCACTGTATGGGCTGTTTGACTTTACAATAATCCCAGAACTAAGCATGTCTGCTATTTGTCTATCAACTTCAGCTTTATGTGCCTCAGGATACCTATATGATTTTGAAAATATAGGAATATCGTTTCTTGTCGGAATTTTATGAGTATATTTTATGACAGATGACAAATGTTCCCCTTCTATGTAAAATACTTCTTTAAACTTTCGAATAGTTGCTGTTAACGACTGTATTTCTTCCCCATTAAGGTTATCGAGCTTCAATCTTTGTATTATATTATATATATCGGGTTTTTCAAAATTAATTTCATTTTGACTGATGACATGAATCTCATCTTGTGAAAATGGAGTTGGAAGATTGCTAAAAACTAGTGGTATTGTAGCTTCTTTTGTTATAAGCTGTGAATTAGAAAAATCGATTTTTGATTGTAAAGGCTTTAAAACATTACATCCAATTATGCCATCAAAATCACTATATAATTCTGTTTCAAGCATTTCGATTTTTGCTAAAGGTCTGTTGAACTCCTTAAAAAGTGGAATCGTTATTTTTGTGTTAATACACGACCTCGAACTGATAGACTTAATCATCAAGGGCTTTTCAAGTTCCGTTTTGTAGGAACTATGAAATATACCTTTTTGTATAACCGATGTAGTTGCTCCGGAATCAATAAGTAATTTTAATGGACTTGAATTAGTTCTCACTATTATGCAAGGAAGAGCTCTGAGGTGGTTGATTGAATAATTTTGAAATCGTGAATCATTGAAATGTTCAGCTTGGATATTTTCTTGCAACTGACCTTCATGAGAGCTGTCTGTCTGTATGTGGTCTACTTCCATATTTTGATTTCTATTTCTAAAAGATTCTGAGCCCCGAGTATTGTGCCTGATCCCTGAGTTGTTAGTTCTATTATTTATATGGACTGAGTTATTTGGATTATTATAACCTGAGCCATTTGTAATATTTTGGAAGTTATGTGCCCTATTCTGTTGAAAATATTCTGGCCGATAACTTCGATAATTTTCTGTATTCCTTGGATAAGCTTGTCTGTTAATATTTACTGAATTTGTCTGTTGTACATTTCTATTTATGGGTCTAAAGTTTTGTGGATTAGAATTAGAATGCCTATATATGAAATTGCTATTGATGGGAAAGTTTAGATTGTTCTGAGTTTTTATTTGTGTATTGTAATTGTTATAAAACTGCTTAAAAAAATTGTCAGTTTCAACAAGAATAGCTTTTGCTTCTGCTAAGTTTGATGGGTTCCTAGCATTGAGAATTAATTTTGGTTCACTAGGTAACTTGCTAATAAATAGTTTTAAAACAATTTCCTCATTCTGTCCGCTATTAAACCACGTCGGGATATCCGAACTCAAAGAAGATTTTATATTCAACTTTGTTAAAAGATTTAAATTTTTTTCAAAGAATTCTTCAACTGAGTTTTCAAATTTTAAAACTTTAATTTCATTAACAATATTTTCGACACTTTCGTTTACACCACAGTTAGATTTTAAAACATTTTTTATTAAAGGCCAATGAGTTGGATTATTATTATTAATTAAAATTAAATTGGCTTTGCCTTTAATTTTTTGTCGTATTCTTAAATCTAAAAAGCCTCTTGAACTTTCATCTAGAGTTTGTATAAATGTATAAATATAGTCAACTTGCTTAATAAATAAATCTAATTCTTCTGCTAATCCCGTGAAATCCGCGATTTCTCTTACGAGTTCAAGTAAATTAAAATTTGCCATACCTCTGTTTTTATTTTATTTTGCTTCTTAAAGGTGTTTCTGCTAGGCTGTTGATTCCGATGATGACTTTTCTTTGAAATGGAATGAGTTCTTGTTTTTTTTTTCACTTATTGTCTTATACATATTTTTCACCACTTTTAAATGTTTTTTTTTTTTTTTTTCGTTTTTTCCGACTGCGCCAGTAACGTGTGTGTCTCGAATAAAACAATTATTTAAAACTTTTTGTTTACACTTTATTTAAATATCTTCAATATTAATAGAACACTTCTTTTTACATTTATTTTTAAATGACTTAAAACTTTTATAATAAATAACTATCATCTATCGATGGTCAAACTTGAACTGACTCAAACCAATAGTCTTGGCTCATATTTATACTTGGTTTCAAAATAGCAAAACAAAGCAAAGAATATATATGTAACACACAACACACAACAGCTAGACAACAGAAATTAGACTCCTCGCTTGTACTGTTATACAGCTGCAGGCAGTGCATGCATATTATAACATGTTCACTGCTTCTTTCTATTAGTTCCGTTGTTGGAACATGACTTTTTGATAGGCAGCTGCAAGCTGGCTTGGATATGGTAAACACATTTACCACATTTGCTTAGTCCTGTTATACAGCCGCACTTGCTGATTTGCAGGTGCAGGCCGTGTGCAAAATTGGTAAATATATTTACTGCAAGTGCAGGCCGTGTGCAAAATTGGTAAATATGTTTACTGCAGGTGCAGGCCGTCACGTGGCTTGCTCATGTTTCATAGATTCATGTTGTATGGATCTTGGGAAGATGTAACTCTTGGGGTTGTTTCAGATATAGGTATATAGACATCACAGTATCTACTAACAAATACAACGGATACAACATGCCAATACCGGCAGGATATATCCATTAAAGCATCGGAACCACGTAACTCGCCACACACACCTCCGCTAAATCAGCATAGGGGAACCCAGTGTTGTTAGCACTCTCTCTTCATTTATCCCACGAAGTGTGGTAATTTTTCCCTTTTTTCCCTTTTCACTGTACTCAAAATCCCTTTTAAATCCCACGACACTTTTTCGCCTCAAAATCCAGTTTTTAGAAGTAAAATTTGATATACAGGGAACGAAAATCACTGTTAATTAACTTTTAGTATAAAAATCACTGTTTGTAACATTATTACGATTATTTTTTGGTACTAGAAAATTTTGATAGGAGACAATTTATATAAGCAGTTTTGTATGCACATTCAGTGTGTTAATAATCATGGTAAAATGTAGGAGTTTTGATGAAATTTCAGCAAAAAATTTTAGTTTTACTGTTTTTTGTTAGATTCCTCAAAATCCCACGACTTGGTGCCTTATCCCTTTATCCCACGAAAGGCTTTTCGGACATCGAAATTCCCACGAAAAGGGATAAATCCCACGATATAACAACACTGGGGGAACCAGCAAAAGTTTCGCACACACGACTGCGTAAAGGAACCAACTCCAATGACGATCGAGTGGAACCAGCGAGTTTTTAGTTTCTGGCACACACACTTAGCCTTATGTGCAGCTGGCGGTCGCCTCACATCACACACCATTTGATATGCCTGTCGTCAAGGGAAACTGGCTATTCAACCACCAAACTAACACACAAGCGGGAATAGGGAAAAGATAGCGCCACACACAATCCGACGTCGTCTCGCCTTTTTGGTGTTTTTTTTTTTTTTTTAAGTGAAACTTCTTATGCGACTTCCAACTCAAGGTCGCATTAAACGTTTAACGCTAATAAAAGCATTGGATACTCAATGGTGTGAGGGAGGGTGAGGGTGGTGCACATTGCACAAGCACGTTCATATGAAAAAAAAAGTGAGTGGTGTTTTATCCAAAATAAGTGAAACGAAAGAGTAGTATGCGACGTGAATATATGTATATGTAATGTGTTTCTGAGGAAATGGCTGTTGACGTGTGCTGATGGACGTATGGTGGTGTATATAGAATTGAGTTCAAGGTTTTTGTTTTAATGGTTGTAATAGTACCTACATACGTTGATACCTACAGTAAAGAATTGAAGAATTCAAGAAGTAAAGACGATATTTGTGAATTATGTTGTTTGATTTATTGAAGTGAAACTTCTTAAACGCTTAACGCTACTATAAGCATTGCATACTCAAAGATGTGAGGGTACCGCTCACGGTTGAGAGAATGCAATGGTGAGTGAGTTTATTGGCACCAAATGCTGGGAGAGGAATGTTCTGTGGTGAAGATTAATTTCCAAAAATAATGACTAAATCTGCAATTAATGTCTTGTTGAAGTGAAACTTCTAATGCGACTGCCAACATTTCGTATCTTACTTTAGTTGTAAATGTTATAGATTTGGATATTTCTCCACTCGAAAATGATAATTAAAAGATGCGATCAATTGTGAATTGTAAGCAATGTTAATAAACAGCCCTATTGCGAAGATCAACTATCAATCGGTTGACGATTGACAAACTTATCAATTAAAATTGATGTTGGTATTGCGAAAAACGAATGATAAAAATATAACCTATTGTGAACATAACGCCAAAAAATAAGGTTATTGTGAATGAAAACTCAACTTTGACAGTTCTAAAATATTTTTGATTCGAAGAGAGTGAATGTTACGATTTTTGCAAACTATTTAATTAAACAATAATTACGAGTGTTAAATCTGTGAAATTTATTGAAAATCATGTCATCGGTGGAATCATTTTTTGATGATGACGAAGACGAGACAGAGTACGCGGAATTGGCTGCAATACGGAGGAGTTTGCGAGTCGCATCTAATCCTTTGGAACTACAAAACCGAAGGTAGCTAATTTAATTTCCAAGGAATGCTTTTGAGTTGCATTCGTTGATTTGTTGGAAGATATTGGACCCAAACTTAAACAGATTAATTGCAGCTCTGCTTGGTCTCGCGCAGTCAACAGCAACACAAGTGTCCCTTATTCTAAGTGAACTGCTAAACGTGTTATGGAAAATAACATGTGCCCAAAATGGATAAAATTCATTACACATAGGAAGAAATATCTATATATATATATCTAATCTAGCCTCTAATAAATAACAACAATAACAAATAAAAACGTTGATGTTTAACATTTTCTTTTAAGAGTCGTCCTTATCAACACCGAAATTGCGATTGATAGAAAAATTGACAACTACCAATAAAATTGTTCAAGATTGACACTCATAATACCGATTTGTCAACCGACAATTGCTGCACGTTCACAGTCGATCAACACTTAATTGATAATTGATCTTCGCAATACCATTTAAAGAAATTTATTGATAAGTATCAACTATCAATTGATAGTTGATCTTCGCAATAGGGCTGATAGTTTGGGTGTTTTCATAAACGTCGAAAATCTGCGCTAGTACAATCGTCTTTCTTTTTTGTTGCATTAATGAATACACTTATTCTGCAGCACGTGTGCAGGCCTGCTTTAGTACAATTTGAAGTAGTCACTAAATGTTCATAAACGTCACACAAAAATCAAAAAAATCATCACAATAGTTTGGTTTTCGTGACATTCCACGCCGCAGCTTCTTTTTCCCTTAAAAAAATTAAAATTCAATTGTAAAAACACATAAAAAATTGCCCATAAAACTCTTTTTTCGCACTTTACAATTTTTTACCTCTCGCGCTTTCTGCAGTCAAAAAAATATGGATGCACAATCTGCCAGACGCTGATGACATTTATGACGTTTACGAACATATCTTCTGCAATTCATCTGCGTTTGTTCGATCAAAAATCTGACTTTATGAACACGTCTTACGCAGATCTTAGTTAGGCAGACGTTTATGAAAACACCCTTTGTCTTAAAGAAACAATAAACTTCTTCCGCGCGGAGGGACTCCACGCACTATTTTTTTTTTTAATAAAAGCACTACATAAAATGCTACTCACAATAATAATAATATAATATGAATATTAGTACGTCACATCACATCACATCAGATCACACTATTATATAAAGAGGTAATGTTTGTTTGTGAGAGGTAATCTCCGGAACTACCGAACCGATTTCAAAAATTCTTTTAATAATAGAAAGCTACGGGATAGAGTATTGCGATAGGCTACTATCTTTATTTTTTAATTTTTCCGTTTTAGATTTTTTTGATTTTCTGCACTATTTATTTTGACTTTTCTATATCAAAAATTAATTAGAAAATTACGTGCCTACTATGTGCGGATTTTTTTTTTTAAAAGGAGATTGATAAAATCAAGATAAATTTAATGAAGGTATTATAGGTTGGTCAACAGTGATGGTTTGTTTTTGATTTTGTGCGCACAAATATTGGCCGACGAACAATGCAAGTAAGTCAACAACAAATATCAACGAAGCCAAACTACAGAAGAAAGCGAAAAGTGGGACATCGCATGGCATAAGACCAGACTGGTTTCATGCCAACTGGCAGGGCAATATTTTCTCTCATGCATCATGCAAACACACATTTTTTAACAATGGCACGGGATTCTACGGCGCAAAATTCGGATTAACAGATTCAAGGCCAAATTTACCATCGGATTGGTGCCTTCTTGCCAGCAAATGAGGATGTACAGCAATATTCGTAGGTGTAATTCATTTTGTCGGGGGATGATCAAGTCGATTGCCTGTACAGTGGGCAAACAGGAGTGACGAAAAATGTCATTCGACAATTGCACCTATTATAAATGCAATCAACGCTTTCATTACAATGTTTAAAACGGCGATAGAGAAAATGAACTTAGAAGATCGCAGATTTGTTTTCAAACCTGATAATTCAACTAAGGTGGCGTTGTCATTTTGTTTTATTAAAAAGTTATCACGTTCATTACTCAATTTAACATCCCCGTAGTTGATTTCGTGTTTTAACTAACACCATGTTTTATTTAATCAATCGCATTCATATTTGTTTGATAACGGATGTGATGCTTTCTGTGATGCTGTGCGTGGTTAACCCAACACGTTAAATTTATAAACAATCACTTTAAAATTTATTTGATCACTTATATGATAAAAAAATGATGACAAATTTTGTCAATCAAGCACGATACGTCATGAAAAAGGTATCATTTATGATTATTCCAATAGCAACGTTTTCGGTTACAAACTTTCATGTTTACTTTTCAATGTTTGTGATCAACGTCAAATGTTTAGTTGTAGAACATTCGCTATCATTATAATACTAGCACGCCTAATATTTGATTCCAGTCGGAGGTACTTACGTGATATATTAAGCATAAATATTTTATTTATAAAACAGGAAGTTCTACCTTTTTTCAAATATTTTTGAAGTGAAACTTCTTATGCGACTTCCAACTCAAGGTCGCGTTAAACGTTTAACGATAATAAAAGCATTGGATACATACTCAAAGGTGTGAGGGAGGGTGAGGGTGGCGCACATTGCACAAGCACGTTCATATGAAAAGAAAACTGCGTGATTTTTTCTCCAAATTAAGTGAAACGAAAGAGAAGCATGCGAGGTGAATATGTATGGAATCAACAGCGACAATGTGTTTCTGAGGAAATGCGTCATGCAAGGACGATTTTGAGTTTAAAAGGCAAACATTGTCATATCGCGGACTCCGCTTACTCCGAACGATTTGGCATTTAAGCGTCTAAGACAAATAATAAGTCGCAATGATAATCGCTGGATATTTGTAGCATCAATCTTGAATTCCCATGTTTTTCACATGGTCCAATTGTATGTGGCGTGCTCACCTGTGGGCAAACCACTTTAGTACAAAAGCGGAAGGTTGGGCGGCACGTCAATCATTGCGGTTTTATTGAAATACATCGATATTGCTATACTTCAGTTATTTCTATTGTATTTAACATTACTTTTGAATAAAGAATTTTAATTGACGGAATTACATAAAGTAGCATGCGCTGTGCGTTCTTGGAAATATTATTTTCCTTACATTTATGAATTTGGGCGGAACGGAGTCATTTTACTCACCACTCGTAACTGATCTATTTATTATTCTTCGACTACACTACACCACTGTAAAAAGAAAGAATCAAAAAGAATTTCTGCCTGACAAGGACAATGCATTCAACTCACTCACAACTGGCAAGTAATGACGTTGCCAGCAGTAGTACTTTTTACTACGTACGTACATTTTGTTGTTTTTCATGCTATCAGACATATAACATCTGAACTGCTTACCGAATTTCTTTACAATTCTGAGTCAGGCACTGTATAACTGTTGCACAGATAAGAATTCTATATCCTTTATTAAATCCGATATTTTAGTAAATCTCAAGGAATCATGTGAAAGAATATCTTTATGGAGGTCCGAAAAATGCAAGTAACACATTGCCTACAATAACTTTTATTTGACAACACCGTCCGACATCTTTGAATTTAATTTGAAGTCGATAAATGGAGTGTTTGAAAAGTACTTTAAATACCTACTTTAAAAGCAAAGAAACAAAAAAATTCAGTTAAATTGTAGTTGTGAAATTCATTACGCTTTTATAACGGGCTGTATTACAAAAGTTCTTAATAGGTTTACTGTTAAGAATTTTAATAATTTCTTAAAAAATCTTAACATAAAAAAAAATATACTGAAAACTTTAGGCACTGGTAAACTAAGGACAAATACCACGAGAATGATTAAAAGAAGTTCCACCATAATAGCCCGAAGAAAGTGTTTAAGCCATCCGAAAAATCTTTGCAATTGTGAGTGCCAAGGGAAGATGTCACTTGTCACCCCAATGAAGGGCAAGGGGAACTCACTTAAAACTAGCACCCCAGTGAGTCGCAAGGGGAGCTCACTCAAAACAAACACCCCAGTTAGAGGTAAGGGGAACTCACTCAAAACAAGCACCCCAGTGAATTTAAAACAGGAATTATTAAGATACTTCACAAAAAAAAAAAAAGGAATAATAGATCTCTAAATTTTCTAGAAATAGAATTTACTAATTTTGTCGTAGGTACCTATAACTACCACCTATTTTTCCTGTTCAACTTCTCAGTCCACTCCAAAACATGTAATCCAGTAGATTGTCGTTTTGGTTAATATTTTTATGGATCCATTTTCCTGATATCTTATGTCTTACATCGACTGATTGATGAAAAGAATATTTTGAAAATATAGACATAAATAATAACACGTTCAATTTGGGTCAAATTAGTGCTTGATTATTAGTAAGGCCGATTTAGGGAAGATTTATTTAGCTAATGCCCGAGATAAACATGGCGTTCACAACATTAACATTCTACCCTACGGTTATCCATATTCTGTCCACTCCATTTGTTTGTTGGGATTGGTACATGCATTTTGGATAGTAATCGCAGTCTTTGGATAAGCTGCCAGACGTAAGTTGATTATTGTTGTCCCTAATATCTTCCTATAACTAGTAAATATTCTAGGTACCTTTATATTGACCCAACATATTAGAAAACAAATTACAGATAGCACTGCATTTCTGCACAAGCTTACCAAAAAACAAAAAAAAATCCGAAGGCAGTGAAAGTGGTTCTTAACTCTTTGCCTTCGCCCATTTTTAGTTAAATATTTGTGAATAATGACGTAGTAGTTCAGCGAAAGTAATTTTTGCCATTTTCGTTTCTTTAACATTATAAAGGGTGGTTAACATTTTAAGGGCCGATATTGATTTTAAATAAAACACAAATTATTTAGGAAATTATTGTCATTTCTTTTTATTATTATAATATTGGTATGGTTCAATTATGTATGGAACAAAATATCGGCCAAATGGCCGTCGCGACCTCGGCGGCACACCTCCAACCGATGGTCCAAATTTTCGATGACGCTGAGGCATAATTATTGAGTTATTTATTTTTATTTATTTGAATTATCTCATCCTTTAGTTCTTGAATTGTTGCTGGCTTATCGACGTACACCTCTTCTTTCAAATAACCCCAAAGAAAGAAGTCCAACGGTGTCAAATCACATGATCTTGGCGGCCAATTGATATCGCCACAACGTGATATAACACGGCCATTGAATTTGTCGTGCAAAAGAGCCATTGTTTCGTTAGCTGTGTGGCAAGTGGCACCGTCCTGTTGAAACCACATATCGTCCACATCCATATCTTCCGATTCGGGCCATAAAAAGTTCGTTATCATTTCACGATAGCGAACACCATTCACAGTAACTGCCTGGCCGGCCTCATTTTTCACTCTTTGTGGTGCATTGGTTTTTCGACAATCACTCTTGGATTATCATTCTCCCAAATGCGGCAATTTTGCTTATTGACGAATCCACTGAGGTGAAAATGTGCCTCATCACTGAAGATGATTTTCTTCGAAAATTGATCATCCACTGTTGCCATTTCTTGCCACCATTCTGACCATTGACGACGCTCGAAATGGTCAAGAGGCTTTAGTTCTTGAGTCAATTGCACCTTGTAAGCGCGTAAATGTAAGTCTTTATGCATAATGTTCATCAACGACGAGCGTGAGAGGTGCAAATGTTGGGCGCGACGACGAGTTGAGGTGGACGGACTATCGCGAACAGCAGCAATATTTTCTGCAGTACGAGCTGTACGAGCATGCACTGGTGTTTTCACATCTCCTACAGACCCGGGTTGCTCAAATTTTTGCACGATTTTTCCCATTGTACGCACATTTGGACGATTAAATTGACCGAAAAAATCACGAAGTGCACGATATGTATTTTTATTTGAACGCCCATTTTCTTAATAAGCCTGCAAGGTATATAGAATACATGGTATGATATTCCGGAGGAAAATATTGGTTCAGTTCTGCGCATGTACGTCACGTGTATCACATATTTTGACACTTCAGAACAAATTAGTTCACATTCATGTACTTTATATTAGAATTGTGGATTTTTAATAAATAAGTAAGCATTGCATACTCAAAGATGTGAGGGTACCGCTCACGGTTGAGAGAATGCAATGGTGAGTGAGTTTATTGGCACCAAATGCTGGGAGAGGAATGTTCTGTGGTGAAGATTAATTTCCAAAAATAATGACTAAATCTGCAATTAATGTCTTGTTGAAGTGAAACTTCTAATGCGACTGCCAACATTTCGTATCTTACTTTAGTTGTAAATGTTATAGATTTGGATATTTCTCCACTCGAAAATGATAATTAAAAGATGCGATCAATTGTGAATTGTAAGCAATGTTAATAAACAGCCCTATTGCGAAGATCAACTATCAATCGGTTGACGATTGACAAACTTATCAATTAAAATTGATGTTGGTATTGCGAAAAACGAATGATAAAAATATAACCTATTGTGAACATAACGCCAAAAAATAAGGTTATTGTGAATGAAAACTCAACTTTGACAGTTCTAAAATATTTTTGATTCGAAGAGAGTGAATGTTACGATTTTTGCAAACTATTTAATTAAACAATAATTACGAGTGTTAAATCTGTGAAATTTATTGAAAATCATGTCATCGGTGGAATCATTTTTTGATGATGACGAAGACGAGACAGAGTACGCGGAATTGGCTGCAATACGGAGGAGTTTGCGAGTCGCATCTAATCCTTTGGAACTACAAAACCGAAGGTAGCTAATTTAATTTCCAAGGAATGCTTTTGAGTTGCATTCGTTGATTTGTTGGAAGATATTGGACCCAAACTTAAACAGATTAATTGCAGCTCTGCTTGGTCTCGCGCAGTCAACAGCAACACAAGTGTCCCTTATTCTAAGTGAACTGCTAAACGTGTTATGGAAAATAACATGTGCCCAAAATGGATAAAATTCATTACACATAGGAAGAAATATCTATATATATATATCTAATCTAGCCTCTAATAAATAACAACAATAACAAATAAAAACGTTGATGTTTAACATTTTCTTTTAAGAGTCGTCCTTATCAACACCGAAATTGCGATTGATAGAAAAATTGACAACTACCAATAAAATTGTTCAAGATTGACACTCATAATACCGATTTGTCAACCGACAATTGCTGCACGTTCACAGTCGATCAACACTTAATTGATAATTGATCTTCGCAATACCATTTAAAGAAATTTATTGATAAGTATCAACTATCAATTGATAGTTGATCTTCGCAATAGGGCTGATAGTTTGGGTGTTTTCATAAACGTCGAAAATCTGCGCTAGTACAATCGTCTTTCTTTTTTGTTGCATTAATGAATACACTTATTCTGCAGCACGTGTGCAGGCCTGCTTTAGTACAATTTGAAGTAGTCACTAAATGTTCATAAACGTCACACAAAAATCAAAAAAATCATCACAATAGTTTGGTTTTCGTGACATTCCACGCCGCAGCTTCTTTTTCCCTTAAAAAAATTAAAATTCAATTGTAAAAACACATAAAAAATTGCCCATAAAACTCTTTTTTCGCACTTTACAATTTTTTACCTCTCGCGCTTTCTGCAGTCAAAAAAATATGGATGCACAATCTGCCAGACGCTGATGACATTTATGACGTTTACGAACATATCTTCTGCAATTCATCTGCGTTTGTTCGATCAAAAATCTGACTTTATGAACACGTCTTACGCAGATCTTAGTTAGGCAGACGTTTATGAAAACACCCTTTGTCTTAAAGAAACAATAAACTTCTTCCGCGCGGAGGGACTCCACGCACTATTTTTTTTTTTAATAAAAGCACTACATAAAATGCTACTCACAATAATAATAATATAATATGAATATTAGTACGTCACATCACATCACATCAGATCACACTATTATATAAAGAGGTAATGTTTGTTTGTGAGAGGTAATCTCCGGAACTACCGAACCGATTTCAAAAATTCTTTTAATAATAGAAAGCTACGGGATAGAGTATTGCGATAGGCTACTATCTTTATTTTTTAATTTTTCCGTTTTAGATTTTTTTGATTTTCTGCACTATTTATTTTGACTTTTCTATATCAAAAATTAATTAGAAAATTACGTGCCTACTATGTGCGGATTTTTTTTTTTAAAAGGAGATTGATAAAATCAAGATAAATTTAATGAAGGTATTATAGGTTGGTCAACAGTGATGGTTTGTTTTTGATTTTGTGCGCACAAATATTGGCCGACGAACAATGCAAGTAAGTCAACAACAAATATCAACGAAGCCAAACTACAGAAGAAAGCGAAAAGTGGGACATCGCATGGCATAAGACCAGACTGGTTTCATGCCAACTGGCAGGGCAATATTTTCTCTCATGCATCATGCAAACACACATTTTTTAACAATGGCACGGGATTCTACGGCGCAAAATTCGGATTAACAGATTCAAGGCCAAATTTACCATCGGATTGGTGCCTTCTTGCCAGCAAATGAGGATGTACAGCAATATTCGTAGGTGTAATTCATTTTGTCGGGGGATGATCAAGTCGATTGCCTGTACAGTGGGCAAACAGGAGTGACGAAAAATGTCATTCGACAATTGCACCTATTATAAATGCAATCAACGCTTTCATTACAATGTTTAAAACGGCGATAGAGAAAATGAACTTAGAAGATCGCAGATTTGTTTTCAAACCTGATAATTCAACTAAGGTGGCGTTGTCATTTTGTTTTATTAAAAAGTTATCACGTTCATTACTCAATTTAACATCCCCGTAGTTGATTTCGTGTTTTAACTAACACCATGTTTTATTTAATCAATCGCATTCATATTTGTTTGATAACGGATGTGATGCTTTCTGTGATGCTGTGCGTGGTTAACCCAACACGTTAAATTTATAAACAATCACTTTAAAATTTATTTGATCACTTATATGATAAAAAAATGATGACAAATTTTGTCAATCAAGCACGATACGTCATGAAAAAGGTATCATTTATGATTATTCCAATAGCAACGTTTTCGGTTACAAACTTTCATGTTTACTTTTCAATGTTTGTGATCAACGTCAAATGTTTAGTTGTAGAACATTCGCTATCATTATAATACTAGCACGCCTAATATAAAACAGGAAGTTCTACCTTTTTTCAAATATTTTTGAAGTGAAACTTCTTATGCGACTTCCAACTCAAGGTCGCGTTAAACGTTTAACGATAATAAAAGCATTGGATACATACTCAAAGGTGTGAGGGAGGGTGAGGGTGGCGCACATTGCACAAGCACGTTCATATGAAAAGAAAACTGCGTGATTTTTTCTCCAAATTAAGTGAAACGAAAGAGAAGCATGCGAGGTGAATATGTATGGAATCAACAGCGACAATGTGTTTCTGAGGAAATGCGTCATGCAAGGACGATTTTGAGTTTAAAAGGCAAACATTGTCATATCGCGGACTCCGCTTACTCCGAACGATTTGGCATTTAAGCGTCTAAGACAAATAATAAGTCGCAATGATAATCGCTGGATATTTGTAGCATCAATCTTGAATTCCCATGTTTTTCACATGGTCCAATTGTATGTGGCGTGCTCACCTGTGGGCAAACCACTTTAGTACAAAAGCGGAAGGTTGGGCGGCACGTCAATCATTGCGGTTTTATTGAAATACATCGATATTGCTATACTTCAGTTATTTCTATTGTATTTAACATTACTTTTGAATAAAGAATTTTAATTGACGGAATTACATAAAGTAGCATGCGCTGTGCGTTCTTGGAAATATTATTTTCCTTACATTTATGAATTTGGGCGGAACGGAGTCATTTTACTCACCACTCGTAACTGATCTATTTATTATTCTTCGACTACACTACACCACTGTAAAAAGAAAGAATCAAAAAGAATTTCTGCCTGACAAGGACAATGCATTCAACTCACTCACAACTGGCAAGTAATGACGTTGCCAGCAGTAGTACTTTTTACTACGTACGTACATTTTGTTGTTTTTCATGCTATCAGACATATAACATCTGAACTGCTTACCGAATTTCTTTACAATTCTGAGTCAGGCACTGTATAACTGTTGCACAGATAAGAATTCTATATCCTTTATTAAATCCGATATTTTAGTAAATCTCAAGGAATCATGTGAAAGAATATCTTTATGGAGGTCCGAAAAATGCAAGTAACACATTGCCTACAATAACTTTTATTTGACAACACCGTCCGACATCTTTGAATTTAATTTGAAGTCGATAAATGGAGTGTTTGAAAAGTACTTTAAATACCTACTTTAAAAGCAAAGAAACAAAAAAATTCAGTTAAATTGTAGTTGTGAAATTCATTACGCTTTTATAACGGGCTGTATTACAAAAGTTCTTAATAGGTTTACTGTTAAGAATTTTAATAATTTCTTAAAAAATCTTAACATAAAAAAAAATATACTGAAAACTTTAGGCACTGGTAAACTAAGGACAAATACCACGAGAATGATTAAAAGAAGTTCCACCATAATAGCCCGAAGAAAGTGTTTAAGCCATCCGAAAAATCTTTGCAATTGTGAGTGCCAAGGGAAGATGTCACTTGTCACCCCAATGAAGGGCAAGGGGAACTCACTTAAAACTAGCACCCCAGTGAGTCGCAAGGGGAGCTCACTCAAAACAAACACCCCAGTTAGAGGTAAGGGGAACTCACTCAAAACAAGCACCCCAGTGAATTTAAAACAGGAATTATTAAGATACTTCACAAAAAAAAAAAAAGGAATAATAGATCTCTAAATTTTCTAGAAATAGAATTTACTAATTTTGTCGTAGGTACCTATAACTACCACCTATTTTTCCTGTTCAACTTCTCAGTCCACTCCAAAACATGTAATCCAGTAGATTGTCGTTTTGGTTAATATTTTTATGGATCCATTTTCCTGATATCTTATGTCTTACATCGACTGATTGATGAAAAGAATATTTTGAAAATATAGACATAAATAATAACACGTTCAATTTGGGTCAAATTAGTGCTTGATTATTAGTAAGGCCGATTTAGGGAAGATTTATTTAGCTAATGCCCGAGATAAACATGGCGTTCACAACATTAACATTCTACCCTACGGTTATCCATATTCTGTCCACTCCATTTGTTTGTTGGGATTGGTACATGCATTTTGGATAGTAATCGCAGTCTTTGGATAAGCTGCCAGACGTAAGTTGATTATTGTTGTCCCTAATATCTTCCTATAACTAGTAAATATTCTAGGTACCTTTATATTGACCCAACATATTAGAAAACAAATTACAGATAGCACTGCATTTCTGCACAAGCTTACCAAAAAACAAAAAAAAATCCGAAGGCAGTGAAAGTGGTTCTTAACTCTTTGCCTTCGCCCATTTTTAGTTAAATATTTGTGAATAATGACGTAGTAGTTCAGCGAAAGTAATTTTTGCCATTTTCGTTTCTTTAACATTATAAAGGGTGGTTAACATTTTAAGGGCCGATATTGATTTTAAATAAAACACAAATTATTTAGGAAATTATTGTCATTTCTTTTTATTATTATAATATTGGTATGGTTCAATTATGTATGGAACAAAATATCGGCCAAATGGCCGTCGCGACCTCGGCGGCACACCTCCAACCGATGGTCCAAATTTTCGATGACGCTGAGGCATAATTATTGAGTTATTTATTTTTATTTATTTGAATTATCTCATCCTTTAGTTCTTGAATTGTTGCTGGCTTATCGACGTACACCTCTTCTTTCAAATAACCCCAAAGAAAGAAGTCCAACGGTGTCAAATCACATGATCTTGGCGGCCAATTGATATCGCCACAACGTGATATAACACGGCCATTGAATTTGTCGTGCAAAAGAGCCATTGTTTCGTTAGCTGTGTGGCAAGTGGCACCGTCCTGTTGAAACCACATATCGTCCACATCCATATCTTCCGATTCGGGCCATAAAAAGTTCGTTATCATTTCACGATAGCGAACACCATTCACAGTAACTGCCTGGCCGGCCTCATTTTTCACTCTTTGTGGTGCATTGGTTTTTCGACAATCACTCTTGGATTATCATTCTCCCAAATGCGGCAATTTTGCTTATTGACGAATCCACTGAGGTGAAAATGTGCCTCATCACTGAAGATGATTTTCTTCGAAAATTGATCATCCACTGTTGCCATTTCTTGCCACCATTCTGACCATTGACGACGCTCGAAATGGTCAAGAGGCTTTAGTTCTTGAGTCAATTGCACCTTGTAAGCGCGTAAATGTAAGTCTTTATGCATAATGTTCATCAACGACGAGCGTGAGAGGTGCAAATGTTGGGCGCGACGACGAGTTGAGGTGGACGGACTATCGCGAACAGCAGCAATATTTTCTGCAGTACGAGCTGTACGAGCATGCACTGGTGTTTTCACATCTCCTACAGACCCGGGTTGCTCAAATGTTTGCACGATTTTTCCCATTGTACGCACATTTGGACGATTAAATTGACCGAAAAAATCACGAAGTGCACGATATGTATTTTTATTTGAACGCCCATTTTCTTAATAAGCCTGCAAGGTATATAGAATACATGGTATGATATTCCGGAGGAAAATATTGGTTCAGTTCTGCGCATGTACGTCACGTGTATCACATATTTTGACACTTCAGAACAAATTAGTTCACATTCATGTACTTTATATTAGAATTGTGGATTTTTAATTAATAAAAATGTGATTTGCAAGATATAGTGGCGAAATTATTTTAAAGTGAGCTGATGGTGGTACGATACCACTTGTTGCAACAGCAAAACAACAAAGAAATCTAATGTTGGCAGCTGTTATTCGCAGTTTTATTCTTTCAATCAAACCTCATAACCATAATGCATAAAAAGTCCTTTATAATCTGCGAAAATATTAGAAATAAAAACAAGTACATATCAGTTTTACAATTAGTTAAGCGTTTTATTCATTTTTCTTTTTTTTGCAGTGGTATTCGTAATTAATGTTTTGTTAAGAATTCGAATCTTGAAGAACATTTTGCACCGAAAAAACAACTTTTTGATCGCGCGATCTAAATCAATAGGTTCGGCAAGGTCTAACAATGTTTTTATGTAATTTTGTCCAGTTTTTAGACCAGTCAAGTTATATTCATTAAAAATACTTTCAAGAAGTCGTACATATTTTTTCGATGAAAATAGTGTTGGGTTTTCGAAGTCCACCTTCACTGACTTGATCTGTCCATGTGAAGGATCCGGTCGGTTGTTCTTCAGCATAATTTTGCAGTAGATTCGGTATCTTCGACTTCAATCGGTAAAGAATATAGCCTGATAAGTATTCCAATGCATCGAACTCCAAGTCACTGATATCATCGCTGGGCTCGTACCCACAATCTTCTTCGATTTCAGTTTCATCTTCCACTAAACTAAAGAGCATGCTAGATGTTATAACTGATTCGGATGCAATACCTTCGTCTATTTCGGGACAACTTATCGTGTCTGCAGTATTAGGAACATTTATTAGTCCATCACTTACATCCATTATATGTTGCTCACCACTTTCCGATTCAATATTGGCAAATTGTGAAACCAGTGACTCATTTCGTCCGAGCAAGTAACTGCGAAGGCGGTATTTAAATTGTAAAGCAGAGGGATGATCATAAAGTCCACCCTTAGCTCGCATAACGCCGAAGAACATTTCAAGTGGATCCTGATTCAGTCGGTATGTCAGAAGGTATTGAATGTTATATTCATGTTGCAGGTCATTAAATAGCATCTTAAGTGCACTAACGTTGGTGAGAATGCCTTGTTGAAATGGCAATAGTGATTTGTGTTGCCCAATGCGCATGTTTTTTACTGTCTGCTCGATTTCGTTTAAAATGCGTTGTTGCTCTTCGATTTCCAAGCCATAAGCTGCCATCCTAGGACGAGAGTCGATTCTCGGAACTCTTGAATTGAAGACATCAAACCAGTCGTTTACCTGTTAGCAGGGAGATAAATATTGTATCAAGACAGAATAACTAGAGCTTTTATTTGAAATATTACCTGCTTAAGTAAAATAGCTACTTCTTTCCAATATTTAGATCTCATGGGACCTATAGTGCCCATTCGTTCCAAAGCGCAAGAGTTAGTATGGGAAAATAGTTGCGTCGCAAACTTTACTCTTTGCCTCTTTCCGAATTTGACCGTAAGGTGAGTGGTCGTCAAACGAGAAGCAATCTTTAGGTCTGAATTCGACTGTTTTTCTAGTAGCTCATCTAGGGGATCTTTTGTTAAAAGCTTGCCATCACAAACAGTTCCAGAATCCAAGAAATGATTCCTAAACAGTTTTATCAAATGGGGTGTGTCACTAAAGACGTATATCTTTTTTGAGTCATTACAAGGATTTGCAAAGTATGGTTTACTTTCACTTATTCCCATCTTATTCCAAAGGCCTCGATTGCTTCCTCCTAGATCCGAAACTATAGCGACAACAGAATACTCCATTGAATGCAGCTTCTTAATTATAGTAAAAAACATGGCTTTCGTTAGACTGGAGTCATAATTGTAGTAAACAGGTTGTTTCCAATTTTCAAATATGCCTCTCGCCATTATCACTTGAACGTAATTGGCTGGAGCCAACAATGTATCACTTTTTTGATCGTAATCGTATGATTTTTGGATTTTCATTTCATCTGCCATGAGGGTACAAACCTTTTGATAAGGTGTCAAATTGGCACTTCTCATTAATGCGAACACAGAACTCAGAAACCCAGGATTGATGTTCACCTTTGATGCCCAACTTCGTAGAGTTGGTACGGCCGGAAGAGGATATTTCCTTTTTAGTAGTAACCTGTAAGCTTTAGGGCCAGACGAATAGATAGCAATAGCTTGTGAAATGTCATAAACATCCCATTTTATACGTTTATTGTTCGATTGCATCTTTCGTCGTTGTCCTGGAGTAAACAAGTTATTAATCCAACTAATTTCCTGTTTAAGCAATTGGTTTTCTTTTACTATTTCCTTGAGTCTTTTGTTTTCGTTTAAAATGTCATTTAATTCATTACTAATTGAAAGCAGAAAATAGGTGTTATAATTAAGTAAACATATGTTTGTAAACATACCTGTCAGTTGTAAGGCTTTCTTCCAAATCCTTTGTGCTTGTAGATTTGTCTACATTTCGTTGGAATTCTGCTGCTTTACTATCATCGGCTTCATCAGTTTCATTGTCTGTTATAATTGCCGCAGGTTCATTGGTGTCCTGGGTTACTTGCTCACTTGGAAGGGTTTTTCTATGAAAATACAAATTTTTAATTAGGTACTAATTACGCATTTATAATTTGTTCACACTTAAAACTCACAAAATTTCGCGCACAATTTTTTTTTGCATTCCGCCTTTCATAATTCTCCTGGCGCTTATTGTCAGAGTCCTTGGAAGTGAAAGGCAATTCCTCTGTCGGAATAGCGTTTTGTTTTAGCTTTTTACTGTTTTTGGGTGAATAGTTTAGCAGCTCATGTTTCAAGTTTCGCGTATATTGGTCACTGTTAAAATGTTTCGAGCAAACAAATGCATTATTTGCATTAAACTTGTCTTTTCTACCACACTTTTTAATCCACACTTTTTTCATAGATTCATCCTTGGGAAATCTGAAAAACGACAATTTTTCGCGCCCGGGAACCTTGTTTTGCTTTCGTTTCTTGTCGTTGTTATTATTACAGCCGAATATCGCACAAATAACCATTTTATTTTTATTTGTTAAAAAAATATTCCACAAAAACCTTAAGAGAACGTCGAACTTGCACTGAAATGTCAAAACAGTGTGATACACGTGACGTAACAGTGTGCGAGTGAGATAGGATGCGGACATGCGCAATATTTTACCATGTTATTCTATATACCTTGATAAGCCTGAATAACGTTAACGCGTTGCTCGATTGTGTATCTTTCCATGGTTCAAATTGAGAAATGTCAAATGAAA
This sequence comes from Cheilosia urbana, assembly GCA_946477585.1. Taxonomy (NCBI): domain Eukaryota; kingdom Metazoa; phylum Arthropoda; class Insecta; order Diptera; family Syrphidae; genus Cheilosia; species Cheilosia urbana. The sequence goes on from OX297853.1 coordinate 41,166,313, forward strand.
TGCAGAAAAAAAAACCGACGTTTAGGTGTAGTTCACATTCAACATCGGCCCTTAAAATTTAACCACCCGTTATTATATGGAGATATGCAATTCCCGCAGAGTAAATTCTATTATCGCAGAGAACATGCCTACTAAGTTTCGAAATGGACACTTAGCCTTTAATTAAACGAGGTACAATGTATAAGAATGTATAAATCACCTTCATTCGAATATATTCCCACCCTTATTTCGTGTATAAGCAGAGTTAACCAAAATTATGGATTGCTTTGTACCAAACAGCTTAATGGTTTATGGTGTTACAAGTAATAAATCATCTAAAGAAAAGGTGATAAGAACACGAACCCCGTAAAAAATTCTCATTGGGTTTCAATTTAAAAGGTAGCACATTATAATAAGGGTACGACTGCAGATGAAAGCATAATACCTATAAAATGTAGGATACGAAATTCTGTTTATATTTTGCATGTTTAAATTAAACTTAAATTCGACTAAAGCCAATGAAGCATATTTTACGAATCCTTACCTACTATATACATAGAAGAAATATCAAAACCTTTTTAAAAGGGACGAGAAGTAACCATCCAGCAGTCCTGATTATGGCTCTTTTGCTGCCATTAGGGCAAGTTCCACCCCTTATTCTCATTGCGTGATGAAAGAAGATTTCCATATGACTAATATACTAAAAATGAATGCCAGGGCTCACTCGAACTCAACGGTTTAATAAATCTCTTTTATAACCTTACTATATGTATTTGATGCTTATGTGTACAACAATAGCGCAGTGGGGCTTAGGGAATGAAAACTGTTAGACCAATTCACAAAAGAGGCGTGCCTTTTCAATTCCTGCAAATTGATATGTTCATTATGGTGAATGGAGTCGAACCATTTAAAAAATAAACATTCAAGGATATGGCTAAGAAATGCTAATACCGGAGGTTGTAAATCTTCTAATATTTTTATCCCAAGTCAGCTCGGCAGCGTTGAACGTGCTTTGTTTGAAAAGTTGAAGCCTGCGAGCATAATAGATTTAAACTGCTGAAGCAAGTACCGCTATTAGTTAACATACGTATTTGTAAAAACAGCAGTCCTTTGAAATTTTAACTTTACATAAAGTAAATGGAGTTGAGTAAACACAAGGAGAAATTGCTCTTAAGTGATTTTTTTTTATATTATAGGAATAAGTAAGTTAATTCATCACTTTTTTTCAGAAAGTTCTTTATTACACTCGGCTTGATATATTTGGGAATTCTGAAATTACAAAGTTGCTGTAGAGGCGGGAAATTCCGACCTAAGAGTACATAACTCTGATCTACTTTGCTACAGAATACGTAGTGTTGTTAAAGTGTAGAATTATAGAGTGCATTATATTGTGGTACAGAATTGTGTACATTTTTTTGTAAACAGGGTTCGCCTTCCAATATTTTTCGGGCAACATCCTATCCACGGTAGCGTTTGTGATATTTTTGTGATTGAGTATTTGTACCTAAACCATTATTTAAAATGCTTGTTTTGCTGAAAAATAAGAGTTAAACTGTAATTTCTTTAAAGTAGACAAGCATAAAAGCTGATGAGTAAGGATTTTGTGCATTTAATGAATACCGACCTAGGAAGTAGAGAAACAGACCTAAAGTTTTCTTACCGCATTCGAATTCCACTTTAGTTTAGGAAATCCATTACGATATTCTCTGTATTAAACGTCAGGGTAGGTAAGGTGGGTGTCTTGAGGGACATACTTGGACGTAAGTAGCAGGTTCTTCGTGATACCACAAGAGTGAGAGGAGGGAGAAGTGACTTGAAAAAGTATGGGTGATGAATTGTCCTCGTGGAGACAAAGGGTAACAGAAACAGACTAAGACCAGCGTATATAAATATTTATTTAGATTTTTTGGCATCTAGTTCTGTCCAAATTTACACGAATGAATAAAAGTATCTACAATATATGAATGACTGAAATAGCAGCAGCGTCGCGTGAATTATTTAGATGGGTGTGCAAATTCTTTAAAATTATACATTTTTTAGAAATATCAATTAATTTCCTGAAAACACGTCCCATTTATTATTTTCTCAATCATTGTTTTGCTGTTTTTGATATCTTATTTTGTTTTCAAAATAAAATAGAGAAAAATAAAACTTTCGCATACAAAATCAAAAGCACCGCACGAAACTGCAACCCCAATCCCCATCCCCAACCACTTAAACGAAAAGCTATGTTCAACTATTCATTCAGCGGCTTTCGTGCACAGCTTTTATTTGCACGAGTATCGATGTAATAGATTGTATATTTCACTTATGACGCTTTACGGAAACAGAACAGAACAGATGCAAAAGAAGAGAAAATGAATATAGCCCGTGCACAGAAAACCTTCGCACGAGTTCACTACAAGTTCATCAAAGTAAAGCGATTTAAGTTCGGGGGCGTGCGGGTAACGAATGACGATAGGGATGAATACTGGAGAAATAATGTATAGTTTGGAGTTGGATGAATTTATTTGATGAAATCAACAGAATGGTGCACAGCGAGTTTTTGTACGAGTTATTTTTTTTTCTCAGCGGTGAAGGAATTTTGAAAGAAGAATTATAATTTATAAAGGATGAATATGAATAGGTATGGTGTAGGCTGTAGCTGTTGGCTGTGTTATGGAGGTTTTATGGGTTATGGAATTGTGCATATCATTATTTGTGTGTTATTATTATTAAACAGTGTTTGATGCGGGACTTATTTCCGTTAGAGCAATGCACACCTTGCACACCCTGACGAGACGCCACTGTGAAATAATAATTATGTAATTAAATAGTGTGGCTGTGACAAGAGGAAGAATGTTCATGTTTGGTCATTGTGGGAGTTGCAACATTTCTGAGATTTTCTGGGTCTCATCCTGAAGATGAATACAAGAATAAGTTTTTTTTTTACATTCTGATCTTTATAGGAGTAGTTCTGATGATGTATCTTGTTCCCTAATGAATGCCACCAGAGTCGGCTATACAGCGCCCTGTGCAAGATTTACAGAAAGCGCCCTTTTTTCATAGTTGCGCACATGCATAGGTCTTTTCCACGTCACCCAGGAGGTAGGCTTTAAATGCGTTTTTTTATTGAGTCCTCGGATCTACCTTGTCATTGGATAATGATAACTAGTAATTGAGAATTTCCTATTAATTGTTTTTGGAAAATGATGATTCGGAATTTCCCAATAGTTTAGATCATTAAAAAAATCATCCGTTTTTAATTAATTTAATTAGGGCCACTTCTCCTGGGCCTAATGTTTTTTCCTACCTGTATCTCATCGATATTATTTAAATTACTTACATTACATGAGTTACATTTACCCCATCTGCATGTTTATCGCTGCAAAGTAAAGTAGGATTTTCAGCACGCAAACACAACCACTGCTATGAGTTTCCGAATTGTCAAGTAGATCGTAGTTGTTGTAATTGCGTGCAGAAAATCCTACTTTACTTTTTTTTGCTGAGATCGAAGCTGAAAAAAACGCGCCTAATGTTAAACATGAATAAACCTATTTTTAAAGGGGAGTATTTTTTTATATCTTTTATTGATGTCCCTTTTTTACTTATAAAAAGAAACACCATTGTGTTACGTTTTTTAGTACCTACTACTTCTTATTCGAGGAGGTACTGGTTTGCACCACCTAACAAGCAAAGAAAAAAAAAGCGAACGAAGAAAATGGTCTTTATTTTTGTCTATGATCGCGACAAAATTGATTTCAAACAGTTCTTCAGCTTATGTTTCAAGTTTTTTTTTTACATAGAAATCGTAACAATTTCAAGATTTTTACATTTTATTTTACATTATGTATGTATTTTAAGAGATTGTTGTAAAGTGCTTTAGGCTTTAACTCAAATATATAGTTATTTTTGTTGCTACTGCTGCGAACAACACCCTTATAAAAGATATGGTCGATTTTCGACCACAAGCGAAACTAGTAATAAAATAATGTGCAGAATCAAAAACCTGCACATTCAAACACAAACGAACATTTGACAGATTTTTACCCGACTGGACACAGAGAGGGTTATGTGTTTCACGCGTATCCTATGAACGTTCCTACGTGACAAACGGGCACAAACGGGCCGATTTTGAAGAGTTATGTGTCAATAAATTGGTATTTCTTTCCCGGAGTGCCATAGACTCATAGGCTAAACAAATACATAGAAAAATCGAAATCTAAAAAAAAAAAAAAATTGATTTAAAAAGGGTTGGGGTCAAAATTCTGGATGGGTCAAAATTCTTTTTACAAAATTGTGCTTTGAAAACTCTGTTTTCAAAATTTTGCTTTTCAAAATTCTGCCTTGCGTTTTAACACTTTCCAAACCTTTTTTTTAATCCTCTCACATATTTATGCATAGAGTGTAGACAAACAATTTAGTTTAGATTGTTGTTGTTTTAGACATTTACTCTTTAGGTACCTAGTATTTTTTGTTATCCCTTCGTGAACGTGTGCTAAAAGTGTTAGATATACTCATAATGAATGTTTAAAACGTTAAATCAAATAAAGGAAAAAATAAGTTGTGCGCGGATGGATGGGGATGGGTAAAAATTGAAAAGAAAATGAGATTTATTTTTAAAAACAACGAATAAGAAGAATTCTAAAAATGAGCCCAGATTTTAGCCATATTGACTTTCTTAAACGAATATAAAAAAAAATGTAGCGCTCTGGCTTTGTTTAGTTTCTTAATTGTTTGGTAATTTTAAGTGTGAAATAATTTGCTTCTTCTGGATTTTGTTCTTAAAATTTATTTACTTGTAATATATTATTAAAACCTGAAATGCATAATATATTCCTTATAATAAAAAAATATTTTTTTTTTCATGTTCGTATTCGTTTTTGATTTAAGCAGATTAAGCTGAATTTTATTGCTTAAAATTTCAAAAGCAGAATTAAAAAAAGCTGAATTTCGTAAAGCAGCATTTTTTTTGTGAGGATACAGAATTTTGAAAGCAGAATTTCGACCGGATCCCATTTAATAAACCAAAAACCCCGACTGGCTGTAAAAAAGATTTAAAAAGATAGTTACGTCGGACACGTCACTTCCCCTTACATTTAACGGCATACGCCTTTTCGCTTAGTCGACATTTTGTCGGTCAACGGCATTTTCCTTCTCCACACCTCCTATTACAAAAGTAAATTCCACAACGGTTTCCCACGCCATTTCTGCATACATGGCAAATGCAATCCTAAACGGATATGCCCCCTTTCCCCTCTACCCAACATAAGCACGGTTACTCGAAACCGAATAAGTAAATCATGATAAGCGAGGTTTCATTAGAATTAAGTTATATTGTTTAGATCAGTTCTTATTCTACATCTAACCTGAGAGGTGCAGCCTTGCTTGGACAGCGGCCTCTCTTGTTAGCCATAATAAAATAATAAAATAAAATAAATAAAGAAAAAAAAGAAACCGTTTGGTTTTTTTTTTTAAACAAACTGCGATTAAGCAGCATGTAAATGGCGCAGTCGGTAGTGCTCGAATACGCGAATATTCTCCGATAGTATCGCGGTTAATATTTATTATTTAATTCGAGCGAACTCAAAATCGCTCGTTTCGATTAAGAAACGCTAGGCAAACGTGTGTAAAAAGTGTGTAAGCGCTTGTTTCGATTAAGAAACGCAAGCCAACGCGTGTAAAAAGTGTGAACGCTTGTTTCGATTAAGAAACTCTAGGCAAACGTGTGTAAAAAGTGTGTAAGCGCTTGTTTCGATTGAGAAACGCAAGCCAACGCGTGTAAAAAGTGTGAACGCTTGTTTCGATTAAGAAACTCTAGGCAAACGTGTGTAAAAAGTGTGTAAGCGCTTGTTTCGATTAAGAAACGCAAGCCAACACGTGTAAAAAGTGTGTGAACTTCGTGCAAGAAGAACGTTGAAGAAAAAACCTCAAAATTAATAGACAACGCAATCGGCATTTCGATCAACAAAGAATCGACAAGATGGCACAAAATAACATCGAGCAATGTCTCATTGCACTGACCCAACTTTTAGTGCAAAATAACCAAGCATCCAGCGCGAGATCGAGAATAGAGAAAGAAATCCGATACCTCGCAATATACCAAGGCGATTCGGGAACATTGCCCTCGTTCGCAAACTCCGTCAATAAAATATTGGAAAACTACAGAGAAGAAGACAGACCACAAGTCTACGAAATCATCTATAACACAAAAATCCAGGGACCGGCGAAGAATCTTCTAAACACAAATCCACCCGCGGATTGGGACGCTTGCTTAGGAAAACTGAAAAAGCACTTCAGACCCTCCAGAGATGAGATGACGATAACTAAGGACATCGGGGGACTAACTGTAAGTAATGTTAAAGAACTTGATGTTAAAATAAGGAATATAGTAGAAAACATAAATGAATTTGCCGCCTTTAGCGACAACAGTGAAACCGTGTTAAATATCTTTAATGGAATGTTAGTACAGAGAATTAAAGAATTATCATCTGGGTCATTAGCGTATGCAATCATGTCTAAGTATGATATCACAGAAATTAGAGATACAGTGCATAGTTTTATAGGACAAGATCAAAGTAATTTGAATTATAGAATGTGTAATAAAAATCCTCAAAAACTAAACGACGGATACAGAGACCAGAACAGACGGCAATCTTATGAAAGTAACACAAACCTTAGACAAAGCGACAACCGTAGGCAAGGTACTAGTAGGCCAAATTATGATCCTCAATGGAATAATTATAACAACAGATCAAACCACAGTGCACAACAAAATTTTAATAACTGGCAAAATCAAAATCCTCAACGGAATAATCATAACCCAAATTCCAATAGATCAAATCATAATAATAATAATCGCAGTAGTAACTCAGGCAACTTTAGGAATAATAACGAAGTAGAACCCATGGATACTTTATCCGGGAGCCACGCAAGACGAGTTAACAATATAGAAAGTAATTCGGATTTTCAGCAACAAAGCCTTCAGGGAAACTACCCTATATAGTAGTTAAAGCCAATAATAACACCAGTCTACGGATCTTAATCGATCCCGGCTCAGAAACGAGCATTATAAACACGGGGATATGCCACCCTAAATGGCAAATTCGATTAGAAAAACCGATCCAAATCCAGACAACAAGCACCCCTATCTTGGTAAATAAAAAAGTTAAAATTCCATTATTCAAGGAATTCGGTAAAGACAAAACAGCAGAATTTTTAGAATTTAAGTTCCACGAAGTTTTCGATGGATTGATCGGAAATAATATCCTTCTTCCATTGAAAGCAATCCTCGACTTCAAAAGAAAAACCCTAGTGGTAGATAAAACAGAAATACCAATTTTTTTTAATAAATTTGAGGAATATGAGAAACAAATTCCACAAATAGAAATCTATTATAATGAAATAAGTAGGGAACCCATTTCTGATCAAATCAGAATCGAGCACCTCAATAGCGTAGAAAAGGCTGAAATAATAAATCTTGTTTCTCAGTACTCAAGTATTTTCCATCAAGACGGAAACGACTTATCTTTTACTAATGCGATTAAGCACAGTATAAAGACGGTCAACGATGTTCCGATTTACACAAAAAACTATAGATACCCTGAGATTCATAAAGCAGAAGTATCTAAACAAATCAATGATATGCTTCAACAAGGCATTATACGTCAAAGTAACTCTCCATATTCTGCACCTATATGGGTCGTTCCGAAAAAGGAAGACGCATCCGGAAAAAAGAAATGGAGGATAGTCATAGATTATCGAAAATTGAACGAAGTTTCAATCGACGATAAATTTCCAATGCCAAATATGGATGAAATACTTGGTAAATTGGGAAACTCTATGTATTTTACAACCCTCGATTTGGCTAAAGGATTTCACCAAATCGAGATAGCGGAGGAAGACATAAAGAAAACAGCATTCTCAACTCACAAAGGCCACTACGAATTTGTTCGAATGCCTTTCGGGTTGAAGAACGCACCCGCTACATTCCAAAGACTAATGAACTCAGTCTTATCGGAATTCATTGGAAAAATCTGCCTTGTATACCTAGATGACATCATAGTCTTCTCGACATCTCTAGAGGAACATATAACTTCATTGAGAAAAATATTCAAGCGACTACAAGAAGTCAATCTAAAAGTACAGTTGGATAAAACTGAATTTTTAAAAAAAGAAACTGAATTTTTGGGACATGTCGTCACTACAGAGGGCATCAAAGCAAATCCGAATAAAATTTCAGCAATCAAAAATTATAAAATTCCTACAACAACGAAACAAATTAAAGCATTCCTTGGAATAACCGGTTATTACCGGAAATTTATAAAAGACTACGGTAAAGTAGCAAAGCCAATGACCTTGTTTCTGAAAAAAGGAGCAAAAATTGACACAAATAATAAAGAATACGTAGAAAGTTTTGAAGAATTAAAAGCACTAATTATATCTGATCCAATTTTAAAACATCCGGACTTTGATAAATTATTCACACTAACCACAGATGCATCAAACTATGCAATCGGTGCGGTGCTATCACAAGAAAGTCACCCTGTGTGCTTTGCCAGTCGAACTCTGAATAACCACGAAGTAAAATACTCCACTATCGAAAAGGAATTACTGGCAATAGTATGGGCAACACAGTACTTCAGGCCATACCTTTATGGGAGAAAATTCATCGTAAGAACCGACCATCGACCCCTAGTCTGGCTAAGTTCACTTAAAGAACCGAATACCAAACTGCAAAGATGGAAAGTTAAACTCGAAGAGTATAATTTTGATATTCAGTATGTTAAAGGAAAAGATAACCAGGTCGCTGACGGGTTATCAAGAATAGAGGTTTATCACAACGAAAATGTGACACACCTCAATGATACCAATGACGGAGAATTAGATGCACAATCATTAGTTGCCACTATCCACAGCGCAAATGAGGATAGCAGCAACCACATTCCCATTATGGAAACACCAGTTAATCTTTATAAAACACAAATTATCTTGCACAAGACGAATAACCTAAATAACCATAAGATATATACCCCATTTCATAAAAGAAGAATAGTTATCGAACTTAAAACCTATAAAGAAGATTTTATTTTAGATATCATGAAGAAACATATACCTCCCAAAAGAATTCTAGGAATTTATTCAACAGATGACCATATTTTTGCACAGTTTCAGGAAACATATCTAAAATATTTTAGCAAAAATAAGTTGCTTAAGGTTATCAAATGTAGTAAATTTTTAGGTGACTTAGAGGATCAGGAAAAAGAACTCATAGTAATTTCTCAAACGCACAATTCATTAAACCATAGAGGTATTAATGAAACTTATTCAGAAATAAAAGACGTGTACTACTGTCCAAAACTCAAGGACAAAATTCAGAAATACATTAATAATTGCGAAGTTTGTAATTCTGCGAAATACGAAAGAAATCCTTATAAAATCCCCTTAAAATTAACTGAAACACCAACTAAACCAAACCAGATTATACATATTGATATTTGGGATGCCAATATCAATCTGATGTACGTTACAATGATAGACAAATTTTCCAAATTTGTAACAGTTCACGAAATAAAACATAGAACTTGGCCCAAGTTATTGAACACTCTAAAATATAGGTTTGCAAATAATGGCATTCCGGAAAGAATAGTAGGGTAGAGGAGGGAGGCTTTGACACCCTAACTGTCTATTAATTTTAGTTTTTTAACCAAAAGAGATATTGATATCTGTTCGCATTCATTTGAAGTGGAGGGTTATTTCTTATTATATTAAAAAGATTTAAAAGGATCTTTGCACATTTTTCCAACTTATGACTAAAAAACCAACTATGGAGAAATTGTCGAAACCTCCCATCATAAGGGAGACTTCGTCAATATGTAGGGAGGATTCGACATAGATTGGGAGGCTATGACAATGTTGTGTACTTGATCATATAAAATAGCAAAATAGGTAAATAAATGCAAATGCAACATATTGTTTTAATTAATGAAAAATTGTACTTTATTATTCATGAAAAAAATGCACTTAGCGAACACCTAAGTTAGAAAAATTTATAGAAAAAATGTATTTGCTCTGTGCCCGAGAAGTGCCTGCTGGTTGTTGAGGTGCCGGTAAAAGTAAATCGATGTCCTGCTTCAAAACCAATGATTTGTCCTCAATTAGAGGTTTAACAAAATATTTCGTGTTTCTCTGTCGTCGGAGAAACTTAACGGCACACGCAGAGTCGGTAACTTCAGTGACAAGTCCAACATAGTAGAAATCATTTTTATCGGTGAATTTTACTAACACAAACTTGTCTTCTGTGATGTTTAGTTTAGTTCCTATATCCAAAATTTCTGGAAGCTCCGTAGACTCTTCCGACAAATTTAAAGACCTATCAGAGCCCGCTAGACTAAAAGCTTGAATCAGAAGCCATTCTTTTACTGTAATTTCAAACCATATTTTTTGGCTGCACTTGACGGTGTTTCAACTTTTTGAATTATGTCAGATAAGGCCTTTTCCATACTTATCTCATCGATGTTTTTCTCGGGATATTTCCTTTTATAAAAGTTTGGCATTTTTAACTTAAAAAAAAAAAACGGATTTCAAGGAGTTAAAAGCAAGAGGGAGGGTTCGACACTTTGCCGAAACCTCCCGTTTGCTAATGTCGAATCCTCCCTCAAGCACTTTATTTATTGTAACCGGAAAAAGTCATTAATATTACTAATTTTTGTTAAAAAATATAAATACAATTGAAGGTACCGTAAACAATTTTAAGTTTTTAAAAACCCTGCACAAATCGTCACAATATTTCGGAAGACACACACTATATATCACAAGCTGAAAATAATAATTTTTCTCTGCGAAACAGGTTTTTGCGTCTATTCACTTCCACGTGTTCGATATCAATTAGTATTTTTTACACTGCAGTCGGGCTGGTTGGAGTAACGCTTTTTGCATAGGACGGGAGAGAACGATAATAAAGTGGCAACGAAACACTCGTATGACGAATCCTCCCATGTGTCCAAGCCTCCCCCTTCTACACCGATGGTGAAACTGGATTTTCATCAATAATCATTAAAGAGTACCTCAAGGAAAATAATGTTGATTTACATATAACGACACCTTACCATAAAACAGGAAATTCGGATATCGAAAGATTCCACTCAACTCTTAACGAGCATATAAGAACATTCAAGGCTGATAAAGAAAATAACGATACTCTACGCAATAAAGTCCTTAAAGCGGTTACAATTTACAATAAAACCATTCACTCTACGACAAAAAGAAGACCCATCGAATTTACAAACGGAACAATAACAAATCAGGAATACCCTAAAATTATAGAGACGATTAACAACATTAAAGAACGATACATAAACAAATACAACAAAAACAAAACTGACATAGATCTTACAAAAAACAATCACTCCTATTTTAAAACTAGAACCCATAATAAACTTAAGCCTACCCATATAAAATCTAATCCCACAGTCATAGACAAAGACCACGTTACTGATAGTAAAGGGTGTAAGTTCTATAAAACCCAACTTAAACGAAATTATAAATTCGAACAAACCAATTAAAACCTTTCCTTACAGACACTTTTCATCATTTTATTGACAATCGCGGTAACAACGACAGACGGACAAAAACTTGACGCACAAAACTTAAACACAGGACACGGATTCATTACAATTAGAGACGAAAAAATTCCGGTAATAATAAGTTATACGAAAATACTTCACAGTATAAACTTAACCTCATGGATGAATAACCTAGACGTTATAGAACATAATATAAACAAACTAAATCACCAAAACGAGTACCCTGCAATAATACATAATTATAAACTTTTATCAGAGGAAGTAGAAAACCTATTAGAAAACCATCATAAACAAAGAAGAGGACTAGTTAATATCGTCGGTAAAGGACTTAAATACTTAGCAGGAACAATGGACTCTGACGACGAACGAGAAATTAGAAACAGTTTAGAGACTAACGAACAAAATAACCGAAACTTGATCAACGGACTTAACGACCAAATTAGGATAAATCAACACTTCAACGAAGCCGTTGACAAAATTACGAAACACATTTACGAACAACAGCTAGAAATAAAGGCCCAATTACTTAACGTAGGCAACGCAATAAATAGAGAATCTTCAGAAATACTTAGTATGCAACAAGCATTTCAAATTCAATATGATATAAATTTATTAAGAGAACAGGTTAGAAAGGTAAAAGAAAATTTACTTCTTAGCAAACATTTACATGCTGCTTAATCGCAGTTTGTTTAAAAAAAAAAAACCAAACGGTTTCTTTTTTTCTTTATTTATTTTATTTTATTATTTTATTATGGCTAACAAGAGAGGCCGCTGTCCAAGCAAGGCTGCACCTCTCAGGTTAGATGTAGAATAAGAACTGAACAATATAATATAACTTAATTCTAATGAAACCTCGCTTATCATGATTTACTTATTCGGTTTCGAGTAACCGTGCTTATGTTGGGTAGAGGGGAAAGGGGGCATATCCGTTTAGGATTGCATTTGCCATGTATGCAGAAATGGCGTGGGAAACCGTTGTGGAATTTACTTTTGTAATAGGAGGTGTGGAGAAGGAAAATGCCGTTGACCGACAAAATGTCGATTAAGCGAAAAGGCGTATGCCGTTAAATGTAAGGGGAAGTGACGTGTCCGACGTAACTAAACTATCACCAAAAGAAATAACAAACTTTAACATAACAATTAGTAAATTAAGCAACATTAAAAGCACTGTTATTATACACAATGACCAAATAATATTCATATTGTTAATCCCTAATTACTCAGATGTAAATTTCTATAAAATTTTAATAGAACCAATTCCTAATAATAACAACTTAGAACTAGTAACACCGTATAATCAATTTATAATAGATGATAACCTCAGTTATGAATATATAAATGGAACAGTTAAGTTCAAAGACTTAAAAATTATAAATGATAACTGTATATCCAACATTTTTAAACTAAATCCTAAATGTAATTTTAAAGAAAATAAGGATATAGAAATCAAACAAATTCATAATAATATTGTAATAAAGAAAAACATTCCGTATACCCAAATTTTGCATAATTGTAATAATTTCACGTTAAATGTTATGGGTAACAATTTACTTAGATTTGAAAATTGTAAACTTAATATAAACAATATAAAGTACGAAAACTTTGAAACATATGATAACTTTATCGTACCTAGTTTTAATAATGTAACTATCAACAAAATTGTAACAAATCTTTCCATAGAAGATATTCAAACGAAACACTTAGAAAACCGTAAGCTTATAGATGAAATCAAAATTAGAAATATGTCACACTTATCTATAAATATTGGAGTCATGTTAATAATAGTAACAATTTTAGTCGCTTTAATTTTCGTTTTAATTACGAAAAATAAAGTTAATAAAACGAACATTAAAGTCGGTATTGAAAATATAGATTCTTCGGAGCAGAATCCTAAGGGGGAGGAGTTACGTCGGACACGTCACTTCCCCTTACATTTAACGGCATACGCCTTTTCGCTTAGTCGACATTTTGTCGGTCAACGGCATTTTCCTTCTCCACACCTCCTATTACAAAAGTAAATTCCACAACGGTTTCCCACGCCATTTCTACATACATGGCAAATGCAATCCTAAACGGATATGCCCCCTTTCCCCTCTACCCAACATAAGCACGGTTACTCGAAACCGAATAAGTAAATCATGATAAGCGAGGTTTCATTAGAATTAAGTTATATTGTTTAGATCAGTTCTTATTCTACATCTAACCTGAGAGGTGCAGCCTTGCTTGGACAGCGGCCTCTCTTGTTAGCCATAATAAAATAATAAAATAAAATAAATAAAGAAAAAAAAGAAACCGTTTGGTTTTTTTTTTAAACAAACTGCGATTAAGCAGCATGTAAATAGATTAAAACAATACACTTTCAAGTACACCGAAAAAAAAATTTGTAAAAAACAGCCGTAATATTGATATTTTTCATTGACAAAATCGAGCTGATGTTGAAAATATCAATTCTGATATGACTCCAATATTAATTTCATATACGTTTCGAATGTAATTTTAACAATGAATTCATGTGGAATTGATATTAGAATTTTATAATATTTTAATATTATAAATGTGAAATTGATATGATACGCATTTACTTTTGATATTGAGAACATCGATTTTTGATATTGAAATTGTGTAATCGATATAATAAAAACGTAAAATGAATATAGCTTTCATTTATTTTTGATAAGAATAATTTAAATTTTGATATTAGACATTTTTAATTTCATTTGATTTCATTTATTTCTGATAAGAATAATTTAAGTTTTGATATTTAAATTGTTTAATTTATATGAAATAAATGTAATCAATTTTATATTAGAAATGTAAAATCAATATTCATTTTTACTTACTTGTTTTAAATATCGATGTTCTAATTTTGTCCAAGCGGTGTATTTCAAACCTTAATTCATAAGTTGACTTATTTTGCAATAAGGTTTTGTATTTTTTTTTTTTTTATATAATCCTAAAATAGGTTTAGACGACTTTGTACGTCTTCAGTAATAAAACAATTAATAACAATTTGTTTTAAAATATATTATTTCTTATTAAACATGTTCCATCTGGAAAATAGTAAACATGAATTGGAGGACTTTTAAAGTCGGCAATAGCTATTATTTTCAAGGAGATACTTTTGGAACCTACAGAGTAAAACTGATCGTGATCTATAAATTCTCTATGTTTCGATTCATATCGATAGCTCCATAAGTATTTCAGAGGCCCAGACTGTCTTTTTACGGTTACATAATGGGTTAATCTCTGGGTTTCTGTAATTAAATGATTTACACGATAAAGTTACAAAGATTACCAAAATACGTAATAAAAACTTACACAGAAGAGCAGTAAAAGCTAACTCCAATCGAAATTCCCTTAACAGCTCAAATAATACACGATTCTTCCGGAAGGGATTCTACGGATTCAACCTCCAAAGAATCCGGAAAACTTTGAGGGTTTCCGAGATCATCAACCTCTATTATTTCACTAATGTCTGCAAAAATAAACTGGTCTTGATGTTCATCCATTAGCTCTTTTTTTTAACACAAATTCACGAAATTAATCGAACTGATGTTTATTATCACTGTGTTTTTACAGATTTTTTTTAACACTTAATTAAATATTACACAAATTGCAAAATTGCACATTAAATTAAAAGTTAACACGGAAAACACTCTATAAACAAACCGATCGCTACGAGTAAACCACTGCAAGTGTAACTGCAGTTTCAATTTCAGACTCGTTTATTTCGTTAGCAACTGCCTTTTTACATTATTCATATCAAATACCTATGTTGGTAATATCAAAAATTGCACCGGTACCGGTATTTTGGGGCTTCGGCTTATTTTTACATGTCTCACATAAACAGTACATTTTGTCAATATTAAAAACACATTAAATCATATTGGTTTTTAATTTGTGAAGTATATTAAAATTAAAGCTTATCAATTTTACATTTTTAACATCACAACAATATGCGTAATGTAGAATTGACATTAAATCATTATATTACAGAACATCATACAAAATTTGATATTGCTTATTGATATGGGAATGTAAATCATAATTTCAAAAAATGTAAGCTTTTAATGTAAATCTGCCATGAAAATTATTAATCTGATATTTTTAATATTAAAAAAATACATTTTTATTCAATTTTTGAAATTTTCGCATGAAATTGAAGTTGATATGACAAAAATATCAATTTGGGTGTATAACGAATTGTTAGTCGGAGGCTGCGCATATTTTTGTCAGATTGTGTAGGCTCTATACTCTGTTCAATTTATATTTTCAGTACAGGGAAGATAGGCTATTTGCCTTTCACCCTTACTATTATGGATTTTAATAAGCTGTCTCCATTTTAAAGCTCTCACATGGTTGCCATAGTGAGCACTATAAATTGGCATACCTCTCTCACAAATATCTGTAGGGTTACCAAATACCAACCCTTTATTAAGAAAAAATGGTTTAACTGCATATTAACAGATCCTTCAGATATACAAAATAATTAAAGGAGTGCCTAAAAACTTTATGGCAACATCCCACATAATCAAATTCATTTATTCGCTCTCAAAAGCTTTAAAAAGCACCAAAACCAAAAGTTCTTTGACAAAATTCAAAGAAAAACCCTTAATGATATGCCAAAATTGACATGGTAACATTTCTCTGATGTGCTTCAGTCACTCACACTGCTTATTTTGGTTGATGATGATGATAATAGCAAGCGAACGCAAGACGATCGTGCTCATTCTGCCCGAGGCTGTGTGGCAGACGGGTTGTGGTAGGATGAATTACAACAACAAATTCTTTGTACAGTACAGTGGTTTCGTTTTTATTTCAGTGGCAAATCTTTTGTTTGAGTGCCGTGAGAGTAGCTACCGGCACCACTGGTAGAAAAAAGGGCTTCCCATAAGGCCTGTACTGAAAATATAAATTGAACAGAGTATAGGTAGTATTCGATTGTCCGGCCCTGGGTCTATAAATTTCTGAACAATAGAATTGACTAATGTCAGCGCACCTGCGACCAAACTCTAGCAATATCAGCGCACCTAAAGGAGAATGATTACCAAGATATCTACTTAATTCTTCTTCTCTTTTACTTTTAAAGCTCTCACAGGGTTGCCGTAGTTTGTATGATAATTCATAATTTGCCATAACTAAGAGAGTAATGCTGTTAGGGCTACCATCTTCCAATTTAAAATATAAATACTGCTGAACGAAATAAATTCCATTTATCTTTTTCCTTTTCCGGTAGGATAATAGGCGCGTTTTTTTAAGGGTATCACCAGTAGGCCTAATCGCTTTATATACACAAACAGGCAATTAGAACACAAAATGATATAACCACGACTCGATAACATATCCTAAACCAATGGTAAAAGGACTGCACTATAGTGCAGTTGTAAATACATTTTTGAATATAGTTTAGATACCTAGATTACATATTTTTTAAAAAATGATTACCCGTCAATGCAGTACTTCGCGGAAACAGTAGCAAAAAACAGGATCATAAAATCCTTTCAAGGCATTTGCTTTACTACGGAGGAGTGACCGGATGTGGTAAAACCCAACGATTGAAAATAAACAGTATAGGTTTACCTGTCTTGTCATTTTGATATTTCAGTGAAACAAAAACTCTAAAATATGCCAAAAATATGCTCTACAAAGTGAAATATGCATTTATACCCAAATATGCAGAAATATGCCCTAACTAATAGGGCTGAAAATATGTACTTAGTTTTGTATATCAAAATATTTAATACAATATCCTCCAAAAAAGCCATGCTTTTGCATGAATCCGGTTGTCCTAGTAATCACTATTAATTTATCGCCATATCACTTCAACACACTTATGATCACTTGTTACGTTAATAAAATGAATGCATTAAAAAACTTCACGGATAAACCTTTTTTCTAAAAGACAACTTTTAAGAAAATGGTTAAACTGAATATTATTGGATCCTTCAGAAATACAATCAAATTAATCCGAATGGCAGCACCTCACAATGTTGTTCTCAAAAGCACAAAAACCGAAAGTTCTTTGGCAAAATTCAAAGAAAAACGCTTAATGATATGCTTTCATTGATATATGGTAACACTCCTCTGATGTGCTTCAGTCACACATACTGCTTATTTTGGTTGATGATAATAGCAAGCGAATACAAGACGATCGTGCTCCTGTTCAGTGCTACCAACCGTATGATAATTATGCTACATGTATGATAATTTCAGGTCTTGTATGATGTATGATAGCAACCCATTATCATCCGCAAAATGTATGATAATTTGCACATTCTTTAAAAATTGTAGTATAATTGCTTTTATTCTCACAAAAAATCTATTGCTACTCATTAAAGGTAAACAAATTACACTTTTCAATAAAAGTGAAACTTGTCATCACTTACCAACCTAGTACTTAGCACACTGCGGCACTGGACTGACTTGTTGCCTGAATTCTGAATACCTGTCCTCTGTGCAGGAGCAACACAAGCCCCATGGTACCTACCTCCGTATCATAAGTCACTATCACGTATCACTACTACTCATACTCGTCTTACAGTGTTGCCCCCTCAACTGGTTGAAAATGTAACGTGGCGGATTTAAAGTGTAGTAAGACAATAGGCGTGTATTATTGGAAATCTATCTTAGCAAGGTAAAATAAAGTAGAATCTTCAACCCGCAATTACAACAACTACGGAAATGTCAAGTAGAGCGTAGTTGTTGTAATTGCGTTCGTTCCAAGGAACTGTGTATGATAATTTGTTGTCTCGTAAGATAATTCGGAGCCAATTGTATGATAATTCATGTACAAGAATATGGCAGCACTGCTCCTGTTCATTCTGCTCGCGGCTGTGTGGCAGACTGGTTGTGGTGGGATGTATGCGAATTTCAGGAAAATTACAACAACAAATTATTTGGTATGCCAGTGGTTTCGTTTTTATTTCAGTGGCAAATCTTGTGTTTGAGCGCCGTGAGAGTAGCTACAGGTACTGACAATTTTTCTTAGACAGAGTATAGGTACCTTAAATTTGACCTCGGACAGACCATAAAATACAGCATAGATAAAATATAAAAAAATAAAGAAAAAAAGAAGAGAAAATGCCCACGAGCTTCTGGCCCTGTTGCCGATTAAGGGCGTGGTGGTTACCGTGAATCTACATCTAACTAGCCTAATCTGTATCTAAACAAAATCCCAAAAGAAATAAAAAAAATGAATAAAACCTAAAACCTAACTTAAACTATCCTAATCAACATTTACCCTAACCGCAACCAGTGCTGTCGTTTTCAGAGTTTTATTGGTAACCCAAGCCAAGTTTTTCAAACAAATTATCATTTTTATGATTTCTATTAGCATTGCTACTATAGCTATCTAATATCCACTGCTGCAATTGGTGGAAATAGAAAAGTAAAGGAAGATATGGTATTTTCGATTGAAGAAAAGAATTGCTCCTTCTATCAAAATATCAAATCTAGAAGTGTTTTTTTATGTTTTCATTGTTTCATTGAATAAAAAAGGGCACTTCCAGATACAATTGTTAAGACGAGAAAAGTGTGAGGGATATATTTCAATTTTTAAATAATTGCCATGATATCACCTAAATACGCTTCCAAAATGTCGGATTGCAATGTTTGTTGATGTGAGTTCCAACGAATTTCGGGTGCAATTCTCTCGGTCTACAATGAAAAACGATAATAGATAATTGTAAAACGAAATTATTTGACAGACCTAGAGATGTGCAATTTATTCGTTATATAGGGATGTGATGAAATTGCATTTTTTACAAAATTATCTTACGTATTAGATTGTAAAAGCAAGGGGATCATTTCAGAGTATTGGGTATCCCGCAGTATCCAAAGCCCTGCGAGAGTATATATCCAAATGATACTATAGTATCCATTTCGACAGCACTGACCGCAACATTCCTCCCAATTATACCTTGAAGGTAAGGGTTCGCCAAGGTACCGAGACATGCCTGTTCTTGTTGGCAGAGGCTGATCAGCTTACCCTTTTTGCGTTCACAGGCCGTAACAGCTGCAGCCTATCACAGTACCTCCTGAAGAAAATGGGGATATGTATTACATCAACAATGTTAGCGAATGCGTTCTGCCAGAGGAGAGGAGAAAATCGAAGAAACTTATGCTAGAGATAGTGATAGATGGGGTTGCAATCCTTTTTACAGCTAGAATTAATTAATTCGTCAGATAAAAAGTGGCACTAGTAGTGGATAAAACTAATAACACTTCATACTAGAATCAAATCTGTAGAAGTGTTGAGGCTTCATTCTTGCATAGTACATAGTACAGATAGACATAAATTGTGTTTCGGACAGTAAAATCTTAATCTCGAAAGCGTTTCATTAATTTTCTCCTTTATTCAGTTCAGAGCCTTTCCTCGCATAGGGCTTTTATGTACCTACGTAATTTTAGTTGGTAGTAGAATACGATTTAGTGAATACTCTTTTAATACTCTTTTAATACTTGTAGCATGCAAGGATCTAGCTATATTAAACAGGGGAACAGAGCCAACCTTCGTGGATGTGAGGCGGGAAGGAAGTGATCGATGTTACCCTGTGCAGTAGCCACATAATTGAAAGAATATCAAATTGGAGGGTAAGGGATCAGGCTACATTGCCGGATCACAGAGCCTTTTCATTTGATTTTCGCTACGGGTCTAAAAGAAAAAAAGATCGGAAATACATCAGAATTCCGAAGTACGGATAGGATTCAATACCTTGAAGTATTGGAGGAAAAACTGAATGTAACAGGATTTGGAATACCGAAAAACACTTGGTATGTAGAATCACAGCTGAAGCATCTGCAATCAGCTGTTGAAGATGCGTATCGAGTGGCTTGCACACCTACCTTAGTGGAAAAACAAGATCCAGCGCCTTGGTGGTGTCGGGAACTTGAAAAGCTAAAGAAGGATGTGAGGAAGGCCTTCAATCACGCCATGAGGAGCGGAGAACCCGCAGCATGGGATGAGTATAAGGCGAAAAAGAAAGAGGTGAATGTTACTCTGCGACGACGTAAAAGTGAGTCATGGAAGGACTTTTGCTCGAGTATGAGGAGTACATCTGAAGTCAGTAGACTACAAAAGATTGTCTCCAGGGATCCAGTTTCCAAGATCGGACTCATTCGTAATAGAGATGGGGAGATGTTGGAAACACTGGATCAGACAAATGAGGTCCTAATGGAGGTACACTTACCAGGAAGCTATAAGTCAGATCAGCCCTGGGCTCCAAGGAAATAAGGAGCGAACAGGATGGATAGGACGGAAGCAGACCGGATCGTAACACCGGAAGCGGTCAAGGGTGCGATAGCAACATTTTCACCTTCAAAATTTCCAGGTCCAATGCAATGGGGAGTAGACATAATTGCACCAAGGCTCAGGAGTATATACGTTGCATGCCTAGCAATAGGCTACATCCCGATTACATGGAGGGAGACAAATGTGGTCTTCCTTCCAAAGCCGGGGAAAAAGGATTACACCGAGGCAAAGGCCTTCAGACCAGTTAGCCTAACATCCTTTCTGTTGAAAACAATGGAAAGGGTGGTTGTGGACTATATGGAGAGTACTGTGCTTAACATGTATCCTTTAAATAGTACACAGCATGCTTACAGGGCAGGCATGTCTACAGAAACAGCGCTACATCAAGTAGTACGCGTTGCAGAAGAAGAGCTAAATACCGGGGGCATTGCGATGACCACCATATTGGACATTGAAGGTGCCTTCGATAAGATATGCTTTGAAAGTCTGAAACAAGCCTTGGAAAAACGTAGGGTTAACCCATTGGTGGTAAGCGATAAATATTCAGACGGGAACCTCAAAATTCAGAGGAAGGGTTAGTAGAGGTTGCCCGCAAGGAGGTGTTCTCTTACCTACATTGTGGAATATCACTGTACTCTCTTCTCGACAGACTTGAGGCGACTGGCATTCATACAGTGGGATATGCCGACGACATAGCAATAATGGCCAGAGGCAGTTTCATAGACGTCACCGCAGATATCATGAGGAATGCGCTCAGAGTGTTGGAACGGTGGTGTCTGGAACAAGGGCTTTCCGTTAATGCGGAGAAAGCAGATTTAATAATCTTCACAAGGAAGATGAAAAATCTGGAATTTCGACCCTTAGCACTTTTCGGATCGGAACTAAAAATGGCCAAGAAGGTTGATTATCTCGGAGTCTATCTAGATACTAGACTTACTTGGAACTTGTCAAAAACGAGATAAGGGAGCTGAACATGCCTATGGATGGGATAACAAGGGTGCGTATTATGGAAAGGAATCACAAAACTCGTATTGAGAACGGATTACTTCCAGAAAAAAGGAGTGGTGAAATAGTGATTTTCACAGATGGATCCATGATGGATGACGGAGCAGGTGCCGGTATCTATTCAGCAGGGCTTGAACTAGCCCGTCACGTTAGCCTAGGGAATTACACTTCTGTATACCAGGCTGAGATGATTGCATTACTGCATGCGTTGGACTACTTGCTTGAAAGTCAGGTGGAGGGAAGAAATAACCTTATCTCACTGGGCAATCAGGCGGTGATCAGATGCATGGAACAAACAAACATCACAACATCATTGGCATTGGAATATGTACTTAAGCACAATAAGTGTTCATCTAAAAATAAAGTAACACTGACTTGGGTACGAGGACACTTAGGGATCGAAGGCAACGAAAAGGTGAACTCCCTTGCAAGACAGGGGTCAACTGAAAAGTTGCTGGGATCAGAATCATTCTCTTCAATTGGCAAAGGAATGGTAGAACAGCTGATTCACAAATGGATCACGGCAGAACACCTGAGAAGGTGGTCGACCGTGGAATAATGTATACAGGCTAAAATGGCAATGGCCGAACTGCAACACTCAAAGAAGGGTTCTAAGCATGAGTCGAGGAACATTGAAATGGGTGGTGGGACAGGACATGGTAATTTCGGGTATCACTTAAGGAAGATGGGCCTTAGAGAGGATGATACCTGTAAACTATGCCTGCAGGAACCTAAGACAGCAGCACATATACTGTGTCAATGTTCGGCGTTGGCTGGCAAAAGATTGAGGATCTTGGGACATCAATGGGTCGAGACCCAGTCGATGAAACAAATCTCCCATAAACAGATGCTAGCGATAACACTAGGAATCGAGCTCAGGGAAGAACTCTGGAGAAATCCAGAAAGTCCCTCTGGGTAAGATTTATAGTGGTAGAGAGACGAAAAAAGACCCGACAATGTTGGTCTGATTCGAATATCTCTCGAAATCTATATATATATAATACTTTATAGCAACGGTGAACCACTGCGCTATGTATGATTTCGTTGGCAATATAAACAATACCTAATGCTTCTTAAAATAAATGCAGTCACAGAACGCTGCAATATATACCTACATCCGCTGAACGTTTTCGTCTGACTTTTTATCTTTCATTAGGGTACCTATGTTATTCCTACGGTATAGCAATACAACGAACTCAGAATGGGTATACGGTACACCAGCCCTTCGCAGGACCAGGAAAAGAGAATGCTGCTCGAGATAAAAGAGGAAAGGACTGCCCGCAGTTTTGCGGTTCTAAACTATTTTAAATTAATAAATTTATTTCC
Organism: Cheilosia urbana; assembly: GCA_946477585.1. NCBI lineage: Eukaryota > Metazoa > Arthropoda > Insecta > Diptera > Syrphidae > Cheilosia > Cheilosia urbana. Next base: position 41,189,437 of record OX297853.1, read on the forward strand.
CTTTTTTTATGGGAAATAATATTCGTGGCACAAAGATATAGAAGAGAGAAAATTCCACCCAGGCAAAATTCTTGTGCAATAAAAACACACAAGTCCTTAAGCAACTTCAATAAAAAACAAAAACAACAACGACAGCAACGTCAAACAACATAAAGCGAGTGGATTGTTTGTGCTATTTTCGTTGGTGGCTTCTGTTTTCACGTTCGTCTGCAGTAAAGGCCAATTCTGGCAGAAAGTTGAAAGGTCGTGCCCTGCCCTTTATTGGCATCAATTCAGCATTGCAATGGCAAACGTTCATGCCTCATGGTGCTAGGAAAGCACTACCTAAGTTGACTGAACGTATGGAGACACTGGAGTGAGGTGAAGCAGAAAACTTCCCTATAGACAACCTATTTCAGCATAGAATTGTAATGTTAAAGTGAACGTTTTGCTAGTTACTTATCTGCGATTTCCGAGTGGTAACGTACCTACGGATATTAAACTGGCGCTGCTGGAGAACACAATTCGTATAAGAATGAATAGAGTGAGCTCCTGTTGTACACTGAGTTTGTGCTGGCCCGTGGGAGATTTTCCATTTTTGTTTTTCTTATATAAATACCGGCTGGAAAAGCCATCTTGGAGAGGGCGCATTTGGTGGGTAATGAAGAGAAAATGCCAGGTTAATAATACAACGTTTGACTTCGTGAGGTCTATTTGTGAATGATTGGGATGTTAATAATATGAATAGATCAAATTTAATATCAACATCAAACGAACGGGTTTGTAGTGAACGTCATTGGGATAAAATAATTAACAGAAACATCTATGCTCTGCACAAAAAATTCTGAGAATCAGACGTTTTTAATTATTAGCCTATTAGCAGTTGTTAACGTTCCAGGCGGTCATCACCCCGCATTAGTTGTAAGAATTCGATTGTTTACTTTTAAGTACTGAGCTACTTTATATTTTACTTCTGTCAGCACACACCAAGCATTATTATCCATTAAATTTCCATACCTCATATTTTTGCTGACAATGCACTCTTGCCCATTCACCTCTTGCATTTATTGTTTCCCTCATGCATTGTTAGCACCTTTGCCCAATTCATTAATTGCCTTTTATGTTTAGATAAGCAATATGTGTAGTATATAAGCAAATGACTCAATAAAGAAAAATATCACTCCTTCACTTATGACAATTCAACTAGTTTTCGTTAACTCTTGAAAAAAGAGAAAATTAAATTTAATTACCCGTGTGAAGTCCCTTGTACCCTAGTAGGTCGCTGCAGAAATACATGCATTAACGACTAAAAAGGACGCATACAGGCCTTCCGTGAGCATAGCGACAACCCCGAAATCTTAAAACAGAGAGCGCTTAGCAGGCATCTAAAATAAAAAACATACAATTTTATCTAAAGAAGAAAAATCCACACTTAAGGATAAAGAAGGATTTAAGAAATAATACACAAATCCATATTTAACAAATCTAAACGAACTAAGAAATTCTGCATTAATCAATTATAATTTAAACTCTGCCACTAGGTGTTTGTCTATTTAATATATAAAAAAATTTATTCACTCGCACTCGCAAACACACCCTTACGCACGCTCTCAATCGCTTTAAGAATGGATGAGCTTAGGAATTCGGTCACGCAGCTCACGGGCGCGGTAAACTCCGTCCTCGAACAACTTCGAGGGCTGTAGACACGAATTGGTAGGATGGAGCAATCCGGCTCACTAGAGGTAATTAATTCCGTGAATAGCCAGTTGGGAACGATCGGAAATCGTATCCAGGCAGCTTTGACAGGTATCCCCGCTCCCCTAGCGGAACAAGTAGAACCACTACAAGGTCCGAAAAATGAACAAGGCCTAAAGGACATTTCTAAACTTCCGGATTCCGTCAAAGAACTTTAGACCTTCGACGGAAATCCTCTCCACTACGTCTCCTAGGTCCACAGTGTCGAGACTGTGTTGAAGGACTACGAAATAGTTCGTAGTAAGCCCATATACAGGGCAATACTCCAACACATCCGGCAGAAGGCCAGAGGCAAGGCCGACTCTGCCCTAACTTAGTCCTTTTTTCCAAATTTTGTTTGAATTCGATGGAAAGTGGTGTGCAGCTCGATGTGTTATTTACTGACATCGTAAAAGCTTTCGACAGAATCAATCACTTTTTATTGATACGAAAGTTAGCGAAACTTGATTTTCATTCAAACATCTTAAATTGGCTTTCTTCTTACCTTCTAAAAAGGAAACTCATCGTTAAAGTCGATGGGTTTCTTTCGAATGTTGTAACCGCAACTTCAGGTGTTCCTCAGGGAAGCCATTTAGGTCCGTTGCTATTTTTACTATATGTGAATGAAATCCCTAAGTTTTTCAAAAAGTGTGAATGTCTCTTATTTGCAGATGATTTCAAAATGTTTTTTTAAAGTCGCCAACCTCTCAGATTGCGTATTATTTCAATACGAGATTGACCTATTTTTGCGATGGTGTTCTGAAAACGACTTGGAGCTCGGTCTGTCCAAATGTAAGGTTTGCTCGATTTCTCGTTCACAAAGTCCGTTGATTCATTCGTATGTGGCTGGGAATGTTCCTTTTACTAGAGCATCTGAGATTAAAGATCTTGGAGTTATTTTCGATAGCAAGTTAAGCTTTAATTTACATATTGACTACATCGTCTCTAAGTCCTTCTCACTACTTGCTTTTATTAAAAGGAACTCAGAAGATTTCCGTGATCCATTTGTTCTTAAAACTCTCTACTGCTTTTTAAGTAGATCCAGATTAGAATACTGTTGTGTTATTTCTTGGGATCCTTTTTATAATGTTCACTCATCCGGAGTTGAAAGCGCTTCACTCGCCTTGCTCTGAGGAGATTCAATAGGGATTCTGAACTGCCTTCGTATAAAGCTCGCTGTTTATTGCTAGGCCTAGGTTCTCTCGTTGTAAGGAGAAAGATGCAGTCCTTGGTGTTTCTAAAGGATATTGTCTCTTATAGAATTCATTGTAGTGAACTCATTTCTACTTTACCATTCTATGCTCCAAGCAGAACGCTTAGAGAAAGAAATTTACTTTTACCTCCTGCACATAGAACTAATTATGGATTGTCTGAACCGATAACTCGGTACATCTATTTGTTCAACTCGGTCGATAGTGCCTTGGATTCGACCTCAAAACGGGATAGCTTTAAACGCAATGCTCTTGAAGTATTATCTTCTAATTTCATTTAACTTTGCAAACTTATTGTTTTTGTTTTTTTTTTCTCTTCTTTCTTAACAATTTAATTTTTATAATTTATTTTTGGATTACTGTACTTATTCAACATGTTTATTATTAGATATTATTGCGAAATCTATGAAGGTTATTTGCCTTGTAGATGAATTAAATAAATAAATAAATAAACAATTGATTGAAAGTCAAATATAGCTTAAATATGTTACAAATAAGGATAATTGATCAATTATTTACAATGGGTTTTGTATGATTGTAGCAATCTTAGGCATTTAGTTCGCATCAAGTGGATAATCAGTATAACCACATCTTAAATTAAACGTGTTCTTAAGCTTAACAATTTTATTTTCTATCGATTAAAATCTTATTTTGTGAAACTTGCAACTTTTTTTACATGGCAGGTTGCGGAATCGCCCCATACCTAGCAACCGTATAACAAAATTGCCTAGAAAATTACCTTATGTAATATAATTTTGTTATTCGTAGAAAGCAGAGATTTTCTATTAATAAATGGGTACAACATCGTTATATCTATTCCTATTTTCTTTACTGTTTTGTCGATATGGTCCTTAAAGTTAATCTAGTATCTAAATGGATGCCAAGATATCTACGTTTGGTTAGGTTAACGGGTTGGTAGAGCAGGATAAACCCAACTATACCACACCTAGGTCCTTGTGGACCCATTGTTATGCCCTTATTTAATCGTTAGTGCTGTAGAAGGTTAGCTCATGTCTCTCCTTCTTGTGTTTACCCGACGTCGTCCAGCCATCCTGATGTCCTCAAGAACCTGTTAAGATCAGAAACTGTAACATCAGAAAGTTCTCCTAAGTCATGGAAGTAATAGCTTCCAAGTGTTCTATTCCTCAAGTGACAGAGGCTCGGGCAGTGACAGAGGAAGTGAGGTGTGTCCTCATGAACCTCTTCGTCCCCGCAGCCTCTACATATATAGTCATCTTTGAGGTTTCTTAAGAGGTTATGACCAGTTAGAGCCCCTACCAGCTTAGACAGCGATGACCTGTCAAACCTGACAAACGGCCTGTCATATAGTGGCCATAGCTTCCGAGATTTCCACCAGTTATTAGATTACATATGAATCTTGTTCTCCACTCGTTCTCTGAGATTACAGAGTGGAGGCTTGATCGACTGTAATGCTCTATCATGATCCATTGCAGACTCTTTTCTCGCCAGTTCATCAGCTATCTCATTTCCGGCTTTGTAACTGTATCCAGAGACCCTGCAGAGATTAGTAGAGTGCTGCGAGCAGAGAACCTTGAGCTCTTCGCGAAAGCTATGAACTAGCTTGGATTTTATTTCAATAGCAGAAATTGCCTTTATATCCGCCTGGCTGTCAATGAAATGGTTATATCATTACGTGGTATTACCAACAATGACACCATTCGGGCTGCTTCCGCGATTATCAGAACTTCTGCTTTTAAGACACTCCTGCTGTCAGGAAGCCTAATGGAGCAGTGTAGATTTAATTCCTCACAGAATATACCGGCACCGGTTCCACAGTTCATCTTTGATCCATCTGTGGATGGATATCGATTTCCCCTTTGTGGGTTCATCTGCATCCCATTCATCTCTACTCGGAAAAGTGTAGGAGAATGGTCTATCAAAGTTGAGATTGGGAGACATATAGTCAGAAGTGACAACGTTCCCAACGTATTTACCTAGAATTTGCCCTAAATTGCATGGGTACTTTTGGTAGCAGATTCTTCCATGTAAAGGTCCAAAGGAGTCAGATTGAGAATTGCCTACAATCCAGCTGTGGGTGTAGTTCTCATCGCGCTGGTTATCCCTATACATGCTAGTCTTTGTATCTTTGTCATTGACTTGAGATCGGTTTCCTTGCCCGCGGATTGCCACTAGACTATGCTGCCCTATGTGAGGATTGGCAGCACGATTGTCGTGTACATCCACAGGATTATTTTGGGGTTTGGTCCCCACCTCCTACCGAAGATGCGGTTACATGCGTAGAAAGCATTAGCTGTTTTCTTCACTCTTTCATTGACGTTCGGCTTCCAATTAAGTTTCCTATAGAGGATCATACCTAGGTATTTTGCCCTATATGTCACCTTTAGAAGTATTCCCTCAAGACTTGGTGGCTCGAATTGTGGTATTATTCTTTTGTTTGTAAAAGGACAAGCTCAATTTTTTGGGGATTAGCCCCGAGGCCGCATTGCCTTGTCCACGTACTGAGTGTTCTTAGTGAATTACTAATGGTTTGTAGGAATTTTCCTTTTACAAGCAAGACTACATCATCTGCGTATGCAGTTACCGTGACACCAATATTCTTAAATCTCATTAATATCTCACTAGTATTATTAATGACAAGCACCCAGAGTAAAGGGGAAAGGACCCCTCCCTGCCGAGTGCCCCTAACTGCAGTTACTCTAAGTTCAGTGTCACCTATTTTCGCGATGATGTTCCTTTCGCTAAGTAAGTTTATTTAATCAGATTAGTGAGAGATTGTACAACATTTGAATTCGGTAGTGCTCTCTTTACTGCGCACGTTTTAACATTATTGAACTAACCTTCAATATCTAGGAACGCTGCCAGTGTATATTCTTTATCTTTTAATGACTTCTCTATAGTGCTAACGACATCATGCAATGCGGTTTCCACACCTTTGCATTTAATATAAGCATGTTGAGCGGAGGAAATCGCACTGTCATCTAGTCGACCACGTATAAAGACGTTCATTAGTTTTTCGAAAGTTTTTGGAATAAATGAAGTCAGACTTATCGGCCTGAAGTCTTTGGCGGTGATGTGACTAGATTTCCCCGCCATTCGGAATAAAGACGACCTTAACCTCTCGCCAGGTTTTAGGAATGTAGCCGAACTCCAGACTGCGAATGAAAAGTCTTTCTAAGATCGGTTTAATAATGGTCTTAGCTTTCAGGACCATGATTGGAAAAATACCGTCGAATCCAGGGGATTTGAACGGGGAGAATGTATCAATTGCCCAGTTTAGTTTATCTTAGGTTATAAGTTCTACCGGAATTATCGCTAATGTGGTATTAGAAATAGACTGATTAGTTTGATTCGTAGTACAACTCGGAAAATGAGTCTGCAGAAGTAGACTGAGAGTCTCCTCACAGGACTGTGTCCCAGTACCATAAGTATCCTTGAGACATCCGGGAACTGCCGATTCTCCGCACAGGATTTTTCGAAGTCTAGCCGATTCTATGGTGATTTCGATATCACTACAGAATTTGCGCCAGGTTGTGCGTTTAGCACTAATTATGGCCTTTTGGAATTTCCGCTGGCCGACCTTGTATATATCTCAGTCTGTTTGGTAGTTCTTGGCCTTTGCCAAGTTGAAGAGAGCTCTGGTTCTCCTTCTGATTTTAAGGAGATCCTTTGTCCACCATAGTGGAGACTTCCTATTCTTTATTGTCCGTAAATGACAGGCTTTATCGTATGCTTTAATTAGAACTATGTTTCACATTTCAGTTGTTGCATCGATTTCATCTAACGTTCCCATTTTTTGTGACTTCAGTTTCTGGCCATTCTTAGCTACTTCTGATAAGAATGCTTCCCAGTTAGTCATTCCAGGATTTCTATATTTGCCCAAACGGGCAATTTTTTCGTCAATGAGGAATTCTATGATTCTGTGGAATGAGAAGGATGGTTCTGTTGACACTTCTCATTCCCGCACAGTGAGATTAAGTGAGTTGCTATATAGAGTTATATCTAAAACCTCACGCCTATTTCTTGTTATATAAGTTTGTTCGTTGCCAATATTGGCTACTAAAAAGTAATTTTTTGTAATAAATTCTAAGAGAGACTCACCTCGGTCGTTGATATCGGTACTTTCCTGAGCGTATGATGGGAGTTTGCATCGCAGCCTTTTGTCGCGCTCTGCTTCCATAACCAATGATTTGGTTAAATCGGAAGGTGGGTTGGTGGATTCGTATGGCATGTATATTGCCGCCAGTACAAGAGGCCAAGTTATCTAACGGAGGGTTCCCAATTTATGTAGCTTCTATTAAGCTGGAGCAGATTGCAGGAAAGAAAGCAAGGCTTTCTCTTTCTAGTGAAAATAGCTTGAGCTTTCCTTTGATATCCTATACTTGTTAGAAATCAAATAAATTGCTTTAGAAGGGAAAGGTCGTATACTCACCTATTTGAAGTTAGTCTGCACTTTTTCTAGAATGAAAAACGTTAAATGCAGTTGGATAGGCATTCTTTTGTAATTGTTTGTAGTGAATTTTATTTTCGTTATCGCTTAGAAATTTAGACCATTTTAGGCTTCCCTTAAGTTCCGAATTAATTGTGTCCAGTAATGCAGGCTGTCTTCTATTTTATACCACATGTTAAAAATGGTGCATAAAACAGATATGTACGGTGACCATATTCGCCGAAAAAAAATAAAGGACAATAATTATTTTGCTTCGAATTATTTTGTATTTGTTATTTATTTGTTTACAAAAAAAAAACGTTAATGTCGTTTTCGATTTTGGCTTTTCAGATGTTGAGCTCAGATTTCAAATTTCTGCTGTCAAATCGAATATCGTATTACACCTAACCTAAATTCAACATTTCTGGAAAAAAAAAAACCCCAAATCCGATGTTGCGTTCCCACTGAAACTTCAACATTTCAAATGACAGTTAGTTTCAGAATTGATTATTGATCTTTTTTCTGTTTATAAATCGGAAATGGTTGAACCTAAAGAATTAATTTTTTTAGCTTTATTATTGTAAAGAATTTAAGTGCTAGTTCAGGCATATTAAATAGTTATATTGCTGGACTCAATATAGAGGTATGTAACAACTTCCTTCTTTTTTGTTATAATAACTTTTACGATCCATATTTATAATTTGAATAACTTGAAAGAATTGATTTGTTGACAACTGCTTTTTTTTCTTTTGTAAGTCATCGTCTTCGATTTGCCACTAAGATACAGTTTTTTGAGAAAAAATCAATTTCCTTTGTGATCGGTATTGCTTTTTATGTTGGATTTGCCAAAAAATATTAACATTATTATTTAAGTCTACAGGAAAAAAATATATAAAATGTCTTTCTTCTAACTTTTCGTATTTTTGAGAAGGGTGGATAGATTTAAAAACATCTTTGTTTTCATTACGAAAACCTCTAATTTCTAAGTAGGGTTTTCCCAAACTACATTTAGTTATAAGAATAGCTTTAACAGCATAATACATTTGTGATTTGTCACTGCTCCAAGGATTATTCATGATTGAAAATACTCTTCAGTTGGTGCACTAGACCCCGGTAGGCACAAACTGAAATTTAAGGTGTGCAGTGCATGCACTGAAGCACTGAGGGTGTGAACCCAATTTCAAGTACCTAATGTATGTATATTATACGTAATATATTTAATTAAACTAATTGCAAACAGTTTTTAGTCAGTGTTTTAAAGGACAGTTTCAAAAATAAAGGACAAAATCCGTCCTTTATTAAAAATAAAATAATATAGGACAGGGGTTAAAAAGAAAGGACTGTCCTTTTAAATAAAGGACGGATGGTCACCGTACAGATATGGTAAGTTTCATCGTTTGTAGTTCAACAGTTTTTGAGTTATGGGGACCTTAAATTAGAAGCCTTAGTTTTGCTTAGATTTCATATAAATCATAAACCGTTAGGCTGATTGCTAAAATTTATTGGTACAGATTGGTACAGTGGAACACTTTCGAAGGATAAAACGGTTTTATGGAATTTGCAAATTTCTTTTTCAAATGGTTTTAACGGGTTGAAATTTTTTTTTAATGTTTCTAATTTTCTAACGGTTATACTACAAACGAAAAAAAAGCCACTATAAACAACTACAAACCAATGCCTATCGAACTTCAAACTCAGTTTTTCATTTTAGAAAAAATGCGGGCTAACTTCACAAAAAAAAAAAAAAGTTAATTTAGCTCGCATTTCGCTTTAATTTCATATAAATCGTAAACCGGTAGGCCGATTGTTACAATTTAGATACACGCGATTTTATTTTTCCTGCTTAAATTGCATGTGAATTCTTTTTGGTTGGTACAATTTTCATATTTTTGGTAAATAGAGCATACATGCTTTTTAACAACCAACTAGTTTTTATCGTTTGTAGTTACCCATTTGAAAAATCGGTCTGCGCGGACGATTTCACCCATTTTCTTTAATTTTGAATAGATCATTATCTATTGATAAAAGCTCACTTTTTTATTCCATGAGATACATCTAATAGAAAGCATTAGAAACAAATAGATTTCACTTTTTTGAGTTACTTAGTAACGGAAATATTGATATGAGTTTGTATGACAAAATAGTGTTTGCTTAGTTGCATCTAAATCTTGTTCTTTGTGATAAAATCACAAAATTTGCATTGGATGAAAGGAGTGCAGACTTTGCAAATATTGTGTTTTTGTTGTTATAATTTGTTTAAAAGGGGTTAGTTTTTAATGTTATTCGAAGGAATAAACAAATTTGTTGGTTAAAATCGGGGTTGATTGACTGGTTGTTGTTGCTAATTCACAAATAGTGAATCCTATCGATGGACAGGGATGAATGCTTGGCGCAAATGTGTTTACCGTTGTTTTGTTGTTGTGTTGAAATCCGTTTATGGATGCAACTCCAAGGGGATGTATTTTTGTACTTTAATTGCGTGTAATTAAGTAACGCTTGAGTTAATTCAGAAATTTTAAATGCAGTTATTTAAATTGGGATATATCTATGTTTCAAATACAATTGGTTTCTCCCTATTGGAAATTCGGAGTTATAGGTGCAAACGCAAATGTCCTAATATCTCCGAAATAAGACATTTTTGAGAAAAAAGAATTTTACTACAAACAACAACAAACGATTTCGAGTGCAACTGGCTAGTTTTTATTTCAAAAAGCCAAAAGTGTGGGCTGACATTTTTTTCTAATGCTTTCTAACGGTTAAACTACAAACGAAAGAAAATTCACTACAAACAACTACATAACGAATGTCTATCGAACTGCATTTCAAGTGTTTCATTATAGAAAAGGTGCAGTCTAACTTACTCTACTCTTCTTTCTTTTTGTATGTGAGTGAAAGAAAGTAGGTACACATACGCACTATCATTTTAGAGTAAGCATTATATTGTTTTAGTAGATATCGAACAGAATTTCCTTTTGTGCAGTGAGAACTGAAAATTCTTTACTTATTCCTTAAGGGTGTATAAGGAAAAATTTTGTTCTACATGTATGCCTTTGTGCAGATTATAATTTGTTCTTCCCAAGGACGAGTGTTGAGGAGGTTTGAAAGCAATACTTCGTAGAAACGTTAGAGGTACCTACTTATTACTTCGAGAGTTGTTTATATATATCAAGAAGTATTAGCGAATCTGTCATTAACAACTGTTGGCCTTGTTGAGAATGAATGTTCTAGTGTACATGTACATCTCAATAGTGCTGTTGCTCGACTACTTTCCATAACAACATTTATAAGATATAAACCATTTGACAGATCGCCCTGTCTTTAGTATCTTGACAAATAAACGCGCTCGATAGGATTGTGAATAATGAATGGATTCCACTTATGATGATGAATACGATTCCTTGTCAGTGATTATGCCGGGAAATTTCACATTGCATTGGCAGTGGATAGTCGGAGGATGAAGGCATCGATCTCTCCAGTCTCCACCTTCTCGAACTCAATAAATTGCTCCGACGGTGCTCCACATCTGCGGAAGACTAGTTTGCATTATATCGTCAGCCACACAGCAGGGCGATATCCGCTAAGAAAGTGAATTGCATGTACGATGTACTGGTATATGGGTATATGCCATGGTCAATGCCTATTAGAGCGGGTGGGCTTGTATATGTCTTACGTAGAGGCAGGATAATTCACAAAATCCATCGGAAAATTTATGGTAGTGATATGCACGGCTATCTATGCTTTTGCCTTACTTGTCTGTGCGTGTGTACGTTTGCTTTGGAATGGGATGGAAAGTTTATAGTATGTGGGATGCAAGAGGCAGACTAATGTCAAACGGGGATAATATTTATTGATAGATTTAGGGCTTTATATGTGAAGTAGAAGCTTTGATATACGTAAATGCCTACACAGGACCTGCAGTAACATCCATAATATGCATAAATGGTGAATTATTATGAACAAGTGACCAAAAATGTGTAAGGACCATTCGCACGAAATTATTTATATTAATCAAAAAGCCTTTGTTCACACCAGGGATGTGTTTATGACGATTATATCAATCTCTGAAGGATTAACGGACTTATATGTTCGATTGAGTTTATCTATCTTCTATATCTATTTCTATATATATAAAACAAAGTCGGGCTAGTAACACTTTTATAACTCAAGAAGGGCAGGACCGATTTTGATAATCTCTGATTTGTTGGATTCGTCTCCGCTCCAAATAGCAGAATAACTAAAATAAAATATCGGACGGATTCGCGTAAAAAAAATGTACACAAAAAAAAAAAAATCGTAATATGTATGTATGTACGAAATAGTTATTACATTTTACGAAACCGTTTGTTATTTTTAGCAGACGAACGCCTTTGTACATGCTACATTTGTATGTTTGTACAATGTACGAATGAAAAAAAATATATATATATTTTACAAACACATTCGGCCTTACCAATAATCAACTTTAGTCTGGCAGTTTGCGCAAAGACTCCAGACTTTCCAAAATCGCTTTACCAATAAACAAAAATAGTTGCCAGAATATCGCTAACTGTAGGGTTAAATGTTAATGGTGAGAAAGTCATGTTTATCTCGGGCATTAGCTAAATAAATCCTCCCTTACTGTCATTTTGAAGAGTAGTGTTGCCCAGCCGTCCAAAATCACGGTACTAAGTTTCGTAATAGGAGCAAATTACGCTGGTGTTCAGCCTGGGCGTTTACAATTATAAATAAATTTTAGTAAATTGTAAATGTTATATAAATTTATTCGTTGTAATACAACAATGCAAATGGTTTTTAAGTCTAACAAACACATATTTGTTCAAATGTATGCAAAAAAAATTAAAAATATTGCAATTTTGTTTTACTATTTCTAAACGCTTGAAGCATATATTTCTGTGTTTTTCTCTGTTTTATCTTGTTTAAGCGCTAGTTCTTGGCGGCGTATTTTTTGCTGACGATGTCTAGAGGAAAAAGATTGAGCATTATTTGTAGAGCGGCGGTAGGAGATGTCCTCAGTGTACCCGTGATGCTAATGCATGCTAGGCGTTGAGTCTTCTCAAGTGCCTTCCGGCTGGAGATCTTGTCCAATGCCGGCCACCATACGATTATGCCGTAAAGAACAATCGGTCTGTTTACCGCAGTGTAAAGCCAATGTATTATGTTGGGTCGGAGGCCCCATCTCGAGCCGACAGCCCTTGTGCAGGAGTAGAGTGCCACTAGGGATTTCCTAGCACGTTCGGTAATGTTTTCCCTCCATAAAAGCTTGCTGTCTAATATTAGCATAAGCATAAGAATTCGCCTTGCATGCCCATGGGAAAAGTGGTGCCCTTAAACAATTTTGGAACTAATTGGTCCGGGAAGTGTTTAAGGACCCCGACATAAAGTTGTTGCTCTAATTCGTTGTGGAAGAACTTTCGAAATAGTCGAATAAAATGGACAAATTCCAACTCGCCAACGATTTTTTTAGTTCAAGGACATCGCTATCATGTGAATAATACACACACTGCATTTCAACAGATGTATGTAGATAATACTTCACATTCATCGCTCGCCTCTTCATGCAGTTGCTTGCTCATGTTAATAACATCATCCGCACTAAAATGTTGAACGTAGCGCGGAACGTACTCCGTCGAGGATTCATCGACTGCCGTGCTTCCATCTTTCTTCATAATTAAAAGACTAATTAATTGCAAAAAAGTTTATTTTTAGAATGCTGACATACGACTAGGAAATAAGTCATACCTTTAGGGTATCTATCACATTGTCAAACTAAAGTCACAATAAAGCTACCTACTTCCAACTTAAATCAGCAAGTAATATCCCCATCTGAGTCTCACAGTAACCTTAAAGCACAGATAAGAAATATACAGATGTCTCATCCATATGGGAAAAGATGATGTATGAAAACGAAATCTACTTAAAAAAAAAAGCTTTTTCAAAAGCTTCATATATGCACAATTGTTAAATGAATCTTTGCCTCTTTTTCTTCTCTCTTCTTCTTTCCATGCATAAAAAAACCGCACACAGAAAGTACATTGCTTTCTTCCTGCCTTTTGCTTCAATTCACACAACGTTAAGAACATTTTTTTTTTTTTTTTGGTTTCTTTATTTTAACTTGCGGTTTGTGCGTAGGGGTGGATCGTGGTTATCGTGATCGTCATCATTGATTTAGCACAAACTCGTATCCATGTTAAGATGTTTGGTTGTTATTTTGTTTGAATTTTGATGTGCAGTGCGTATTTTAGGATTAGGATATTTTAGTTCAGATTGTAGATATCCTGCTATTCTATATTTATTTCCTGTTGAATATTTAGATTTCCATTGAAAATTATGTAGGAACATTATAATATGCTACCTAGTTGTTTTTAATAAGCAACTTCGGCCTGAGATAACCAGTCAAATTGTACATTTTAATAAAATAACCTTTGAAACAGAATGCTCTATTTCTCGCTTTTATCGGTTCAATGTTTAGCATATAAATTTGCATTTCCTGTAAAAACCTAATATTTTGATCATTCCGTGTAAGCGCAAGTTTTCCATTAAGAAGGTCAAAAATATAGTGACCAGATTTATTTGAAACAAAAGCGGGGCACATTTCCAAAATTTCGAAGGGAGTAGAAATTAGGCTTTGTTTTAGTAAAAATATAGAATAGTACGTAAATTAAACGTCAAATGACATAAAAATAAATAGTTGGCGCAACAGGTCCGGAGGGACTCTAGGCCTAGCTTCTCACTACCATTCGTTTTTCATTTTTGGAACGAATGGAAGGGATCTACAATTTTATGCCGACTCCAAACGGCTAATTGAGTAGCTCTTTCAAGACGGTTAGGTTGGGTTAGGTTGGGAGGGCAGTTTTGCAACCAATGCAAATTTCACCCAGAAGCCATGAAGGCCCATTGTGAGTACCCTGTTTGTACATGTAAGGACATGTGGCTAACAAAACCTCTTCGTTCTGTTGAGGAATAGTTTTATGTCTGATAGAGGTACCCTTGCCAAGTCGTCCAAACTTTCGAAGAACCTAGTTCCCATACAGGATGAGCGGCGTTCTTGTAAAGCTGGGCAGTGGCATAGAAGGTGTTCCACGGACTCTATTTCCTCCTCGTCTCTACAGCTTCTACAGAAGTCATTTGCAAAAAGTCCCAGCCTTTTAGCCATGTTTCCTATGATACAGTGTCCGGTTAAAACCCCGACGAGCATCCGGATTTGGCTTCTATTAAGGGAGATTAGGAGCTTTGATCTTTTGGTGTCAACCACAGGCCACAGACTTCGGGTTATGACGCAACCGGTGGTGTTGCTCCATTGTTCCTTAGCCAGTTGTGTGGTGACATCTTCAATAAAAGTCTTAGCAGTGTTGAAAGGCGGTAGCACCTCTCCGTCCGCAAGTTGAGGGTCCATATCAGAGCCGTATCTGGCCAATTCGTCCGCCTTTTCGTTCCCTTCCACCCCAACGTGTCCCGGAACCCAGCAGAGTAGAATTGAGTGATGACGTATAGCCCTGAGCGCCACGAGGCAATCTGTGACACATTTCGCATTGATAAGATTGGAGCCGATAGCTTTAAGTGCTGCTTGACTGTCCACACAGATGGTTATTTCCATTGCTGGTAGTCCCATCGATAAGATAGTCTGTGCTGCTTTTTTAACCGCATATATCTCAGCTTGGAAGACACTGCAGTGATCAGTCAGTCGGAACGACTGGCTAATAGCAAGCCTTTCTGAGAATATGCCGGCTCCTGTTCCATTTTCTGTTTTTGAACCATCCGTGTAGACGGCTATACCTTTAATGATGGTACTGGGTGATTTCCAGTCCTGCCTTTTGGGTATAGTGATTCTAAAATTTTTCTCGAAGTCATATCTGGGTTTCTCGTAATCGGTGAGTGACGTGAGTCCCTTCCGATCGAAGATTTCAAGTATGCTTGAGTGTCCGCAGTAACCAGGCTTCCAAGTTTTGTTCTCTCTTAATCTGAGAGCGGCTTTGGCTGCCACGTTCTTAGTGAATAGCTCAATGGGTTGCAGGTTCAATAGTGTTTCCAGACCTAATTGTGGTGTGGATTTAATTGCGCCTGTTATTCCCAAGCAAGCAATTCTCTGCACCTTGTTCAGGTTCTTAAGATGGGATTTGGTTTTAACCGCCTCCCACCAAACAACTGAGCCGTAGGTAAGAATGGGTCTCACAATCGCGGTGTACATCCAGTGCACAATGTTCGGTTGCAAGCCCCAGTTTTTCCCAAAGGTTTTCCTGCATGCATAAAAGGCATTAAGTCCTTTCTTCATTCTTTCTTCAGTATTCCGTTTCCAGTTAAGTTTGGAGGTGAATATCACTCCCAGGTACTTGGCCTCGGTCGAAAGATCAAGTCGGACACCTTTAAGCTTCGGTGGGTCCCATTTTGGTACCTTATATCTCCTGGTGAACAGAATTAGTTCGGTCTTTTCCGGATTAACCGCAAGACCGTTGTGTTCCGTCCATTTGGATAGTTCTGTTAACGCAGATTCCATAATATCTCTAATGGTGGAAAGGTATTTTCCTGTTATTAGTACTACTATATCATCCGCGTAGGCGACTATCTTGATACCTCTGTTGACAAGGGATGTAAGTATTTTGTTAATCGAGATGTTCCACAGTAGAGGAGATAAGACTCCCCCTTGTGGTGTTCCACGATTAGTACTTTTCTTAATCGCACAGTCCCCTAGGCTGCTGTTAATAACTCTGCTGTTAAGCATAGTCTTAACCCAGTTTGTCAGAAACTGTGTTGAACCTGATTCCTCAAGTGAGGATATACTGGTTCTTGTGTTCAGGTTGTTGAATGCACCTTCTATGTCCAGAAAGGCCGCCAACGTAAATTCCTTGTTTCCTAGGGATTTCTCGATTGTTTTCGTTACTTCATGCAGCGCTGTTTCCACGGATCTGCCTTTGACATATGCGTGTTGTGCACTACACAGAGTACCGCTTGTTTCGAGAGTGTTCCTAAGGTGCAGGTCCAATAACCTTTCTAGTGTTTTCAAAAGAAAAGATGAGAGGCTAATTGGTCTGTAATCCTTGGGTGTGGAGTGACTGGGTTTCCCTGCTTTGGGAATAAAGACCACCCTCACCTCTTTCCAGCAGTCAGGAACAAGTCCGAGTTTCAGGCAACCACGAAAGATTGCCTGCAGCCATGGGACGGTCCTTTTACTGCTTCTTTGTAGCATGGCAGGTATAATTCCGTCCGGTCCCGCCGACTTGTACGGTTGGAAGGATTGAAGAGCCCATGTTATTCTGTTTGTGCTAGTGCAGTCATTTATGGTAGCCAGTTCCTCAACCGGAAATGAGGAAAGGCTGCCATCAGAACTGTGTAGCAGCCTTCCTGGGATTGTGCATCCCGGAAAGTGTGTTCTGAGGAGCAGGTCAAGAGTCTCCTGACTACTAGCTGTCCAACAATTAACTTCCTTACAGAAAAAGACGGTTATACTCTCGGATGTTTGTCAGACGTTCGCGAGAGGTGACGCAGTGAAAATGACATATTTATTAAAAAAAAAAAAAAATAGACTTCCATTAAAGATGGAGTATACATGGGCTCATTTTCTTCCTTTAACAGCTCTTACGTTGGTTTTATATGCGCCAATTTATATGCAAAGGGATAATAAATAAATCATAAAATTGCTTTATTTTAAGAATTGTAGAAACATACACACATTTTTACAAAAGTTATATAAGCGGGACATTTTTTGCAAAAGTAGGAAAAGCGGGACATTTAGCGGGACAGATATGGCCGCGGGACAGAGACCTCAAAAACGGGACTGACCCGCTAAAAGCGGGACGTATGGTCACTATAGTCAAAAACCTATTTATTTTTCTTATAAATTCTTCGGTTCAATTTCAAATTGTGTAGGTGATTTAATGACGTAATTTTTGTTGTGTTGGAAGTGAGTTTTTTATCCAGACAATTTTTTTTTTTTTTTTTTTTTTTTTTTCAAAATGCCATACAACAGAAAGTAGCATATTATGTCCTTAATTGGGGCAATGCAAATTTAAACCAAAAATCAGAAAAACGGAACGATCCCGAGTTATGAGTGTACGTACGGACGTCAGTCTTTATATGTAGCTGTACCCACCCGGCTTTGCCCGCACCTTTCACATTAAGTCACATTGGTCACGTTTCCCAAAGTGCTTTATTTGGACAGTGTCCATTAATAAATTTAATTACACAACTTGAGAAATAGCATTTCCACGCTATGGGAGGTGCCACAAATAGTTTTCCTATCCCGGTTATGTTTTCCAAAGTACCACCTATAGGTTCCAAAACTATCCCGTCTTTCAAACTGGAACCAACAAATGAAATCAGTAGAGCTGTTTCGGAAATCGGCGACAGCGCCATCTATCTAGTACATAGTACTTAGCTTTCTAATTAATTTTTGAGATAGAAATGTCAAAATAAATATTTAATAGGAAGAATTATTGGATGCCAAATTCAATCACATTCCCCCATGCTTGGTAGCAGTTGGCAGCATTGATTTTATATTTTTTGTATGTGTTTGCATGTCACACGGATTCTAAATAGACATAACGCCGATAGGAAAACAAAATGGCGAATTTAAAAAAAAAAAAAAAAAAAACGGGGCCAGCGGCAAGAGGATTGTGAGTTGGGGCTTGGGGGTCTAAGTATTGTCTCTGGTACGTTGTGGTCCATGCTTGGGCCTATCACCCACAGACCCTCTTTCTTCGAAATTATTCACTACACGATAAATAGTGCGTTTTTTTGGCACTCCCAAAAATTTCACGTAACTTTCTCATCATCCAACTAATCGATGATTGATTTTGATAAAAAATTTAACGATTAAAACACGTTAGTTTATCGAATATTTTTCCATAATAAATTTGCCACGGGTCTACTTCACGACTGCCAAATATGAACTTGCAACTAATGTTTACCAAAATGGCGGCAAAACAAAGTAGTACACCTTCCCGGCGGATACCCTGTATATATAGAGATTACATAATTATTTTCATTCCTTTGCTCTTGCTGTGTCTCAACCACAAGGCAAAAAGGACTCTCTTTTATTAAAAATGCACATCACTTGAAACCAAATAACATGAAAAAAAAAAAAAAAGAAGATTTCTTCTAGAGTCTGGCATTAAGTGATTCGAAACGAATTATGTCTGCTGCTGCTTATCAATATCTGGCAGCGTGCTTCTGCTCAGCGTTGCCACTTCAAAAAAAAGAGGAGCGCAGTAGATCAATAAAAAATATGCAGTAGATTCGATCTTTCCGCAGTAGATAATCACTTTAATATTGTTTTTATAAACGTTTCATTAAATAAATTAACATTTTGGAAATACTAAAGCCCAGGAGAGTGGGCTCTATGGGTGTCCAGCAACCGTTTCTGACATTCATTTCAGACATTCATTGACATTCACGTTAAGTTTGTTTCGTAGTTTATTTTTTAAATGTCTTACAATCGAAAACTTTCGCTCTGCAGCTCAAAATCCCGTTAGTTAAGCAGAAAACGAGAAAATAATAGAAATATAGACAGAGAGAAATTGGTTTCATGATCCATGAGAAGGTTTATCAAACAAAAAAAGTGCAGTAGATTGGATTTAGTGGCAGCAGATTTTTTTGCGAAAAATGCAGTAGATTTATTGCTGTTGCAGCAAAGTGGCAACGCCGCTTCTGCTTACTTGGTGTATTATTATATTTTTGTTATATTTCTCTTTCATTATTCGGCAATTTATAATTCCTTGTCTCTTGCTTTGTCATAAGCCCATAAGAACAAGGCGTAAGGGAAGGGGGCAAGCTCTTTGCCAACACAAATGAATGGAGCGAAGGAAAGGCACTAGGAAATAAAAGAGCTTTCTTCTCAACGCTTATTTTGAAAGCTCCTTGTCTGGTAAGGCGATGAAAAAGGTTGTCTGGTAAGGAAAAAATATGCTTCAAAATTTTATACAGGCATAAGACATCTGTATATTTATTGTCTGTGCTTAAAGGTACCCGCGGTTCATGTTCTACACAAAAAATTATTGGGTGGATAATGTTCAAAATAGCACAGTTGATTTTGAAAACAATCAACTTGCTTAAAATTTCCATTACTTGTCAAAATCTCAAAAACTGGAAGACTGGTGATTATTCGCGTACAAAATAATAAAAAGGGGGTGCTTTAACTAGCTTGACTTTCTTTATTCAATTTCGGGATAAAAAGAAAACGTGCCCAAGATGGTGTATGGCGGCTAGTAATGTCGATGTTTTTATACCAAGGGAAATTACGAAAGAAAGTACAACCAACTTCGCTTGGTGAGATCGCCCCCTAGTGTTAAATAGAAGATAAGGTCGGATCGCACCAAACTAGTTGCTATAATACAATTCATTATAATAACTGATACCGAGTTGTGATTTTGATTTAAACATTACCAGCCGCCTCGCCGCAATGCGGCTAAATGATTTCATACTTATACTATAATTACAAACTTTCGAAATTATTATACTGCAGATACAAGCTCAAATTAATTAAACTATTATAGTGTGGTGCATTCAGTAGATATAAGCGTTATTTTAAATTCAAGTGGATAAATTGTGATAAAAGATGTCCAACATAGTTGCAGATACTCTATTTAAAGTTTATAGATAATATAGATAGTTTATAGATATTTCATCTAAAATAATAATTTAGATTTTACGTAGCGTCTCATTAAGTTTATAGATACTTCATCTTAAGAAAAAATAAGATTGTGGATTATTGGGGGCTACAATATTTTGATGAAAACTTTAACAATTTGTCTGGTTAAATCTCCAAATTTCGTTTTTGTTGTCACTAGATGGTCTTTAGAAACTGAATCCGGAAAACTGTTCGGCTGCACTCATACTCCGGCCAATGGAGTCACGAAGATCAATTCCACCGTAGAGAATTATGTTTAAGGTCAAGAGGGACTATGCCAACGAGTGCCGAGATCTTCGGGATTATCGAGAGACCTAGTATGCTTCCACTGGGTGTTTCCGATGTTGTCCACTATAATGGTTTGGATAGGAATATGCGATTAGCTTTGAAAGTCTTCAAAGTGCGAAGGAGCTTACTAAGCCAAGCGAGCACAATTGATGAGTAAATGCATAAAAATAATTTATAGGCCTCGAATGGAAAATTGGGAAGATAAAACTTATCGAGTTTTGACAAAAGTACAGCACCACACAACTCTAAACGCGGTAAAGAGATTTGTTTAAGTGGCGCTACCTTTGGTTTATATTAAAAAAATAAAAGTTAGAGAATATGGTGGAATCTTTATTAATAACTTGTATGTATAAGGCTGCAGAGAATGCGTGCTTAGATGCATCACAGAATCCGTGAAAGCGAACACAGGATGAAGGTTGATAACTAACCCAACGATGCATTTTTAGACATTGAATGTCTGGTAAGATTTTGATAAGTGTATTCCCGCGTTCAGCTGATTCTGATTTCAGATATTCATCCCAATCCGTACCGTCGGACCAAATCTGTTGCATTAGGATTTTTGAGACCACAATTACAGGTGCGAGCCAGCCAGCAGTATCAAAGAGGCGTGCTATTTTCGAAAATACTTGTCGTTTAGTGGGTAAATTGGAAGGTTGATAAGGTTGAATAGTGAAATAGAAATAATCGCCTTTTGCGTTCCGGCAAATTTAAAACCCAGCTGATGAAAGAGCCTCAACCAATTCAGATTGCGCACCTGTACGAAGATCATGAGCACCTAAAATCAAATCGTCCACAAAGAAGTCTTCCTCAATTATTCTTACAGCGATAGGAAACTGGTATTTAACATCTTCTGTCAATTGGCGCATTTTACGAAGTGCAAGATACGATGCACAGTTGACACCGAAAGCCACAGTAAGCAGTTCATGGTCTTCGATTTCAGAATCAGACGATTCACTAAAAAGTATTCGCTGGAAAGCGGTTTCTTCCGGATGCACCCAGATTTGGCGATACATATTTTCAATATCGTATAATAAGCGACTTGAGATCACGTTGGAGAGCAGGTCCAGGATGCAGAAGGTCGCTTAGACGTTTTGCATTGCTGGAAGAACTGGATCCCTTAAGACTACGCGAAATTTTGTGAAAACGCTTTCTGGTTTAGGTAAACACTGCGTAATGTGGCAGAAAAAGGAGACAACGTTATCATTTACCTTCTCTATTGTCTTGATTTTACGCATATGGCCTAAAATAAAATACTCTTTGAAAACTTGTGAATAGGTAGTGTGTAGATCGGGGTTTTTAATGAGAGATTTTTCAGAACACAGGAACTGATTTGACGCAATATGCCGTGAGAACCCTAGCTTATCATTGTCATCAGATTCCGTTTTAAATGGTAATCGCATAGTAAATACATCAGGACTCCTTTTAACTGTACCTACTTCGGTAGAGATTTAAAAAAAAAAAAAAAAAAAATGGTCTGCAGCAGAAGCAGAGGGAATTCCGGTATATCTTTTAGTTCCCAAGATTTTTTTATTTGACTTAAGGGTCGAGTATGAGCAACTAATAGTGGCAGCAAATGAGTTGAAATGTTTAGGAAGAGGGCCAGATAAAATCCAGCCGAAAACAGTATTTTGTGCCACTAGGGAATTTGAGATGATTAAAACCCCAGGTCTTATGATTGTAGGGTAGAGATCTGCCCCCACTAGAAAATCAACTTGCGATGACGTGTGAAAGGCGGGATCAGCTAGCTGAAGTCCCTCCAACTGACTCATATCACTTAGCTGAAATGAGGCGGCAGGAAGATGACCTGTTAGTTTTTTGAGGACGATGGCTTGAGCGAAGATAGGCTGATCTGGAGTTTCCTCATTAGCGAGTGAAAGCGAACACATTTTAGAGGCCGTAGCAGCACATGCGAATAAAAAAATTAAGTCATGATGAATGATTTTAATCAACGCGGTGGCAAGTAGAACCGATTTGCCGTTGACAGTAAAGAAGGTTTGAATGTTCGGATTGGTGAACCCTTGATGTGAAGTAGTCTGTATATTTGAATGAGATGGGGTAGAGTAAATAGAGTGATTATTGTCGATATTGTTTGGAAGGTGTATTTGAGGTGAAGGATCTAAATGTGAAGTAATATGCAATAGCGTTTGGTGGCGACCCTTACAGGTATTGCAGTTATATGAGCTTGTGCACTCGTTGTTTAAATGGGTTACTGCTAATAAAGTTGTTCAAATGTCAGCCAGTATGCGGATTCATACTGGATGACTGGAACTGTTTTTTAGTTCCTCCCACAAATCATTGGTTAGTGGAAACTTGCTCACTATATTATAAGCGGCATCTTTGGCTTTCGACCGTAAGTGAAAAAGTTTTTGAACCGCTCCAAGTCTGGGATGTTGCCTGTAAATAGCATCGAACATGTCCCGAAAGGAAGGCCATGAGAGGTAGTCACCATGAAAATCCTCAGTGTCACAAGGAGGGAGTTTGAAGCACTGGAAAGACGTTGTACTATTATCTGCTACGTAAACGGGAGAAACGTTATTAAATCAAGTGGAAGACGGGTCCTTATTAGATGAAGAAGAAAACGCACCGGTATTAGAAGAAGAAGCATTCGAGTTAGGCTTCTGTTCCTTAATCTGTGAAATTATTTCTAAAATACTACCGAGACAATTAATGCATGTTTCGTTAGAAAAGGCGTATTTTGCTTTTACAGCGCCAATATCAAGATCTTCCTTTTCTAATTCAGAGGCATCGCGAGTGCATTGAGTGAAGGTACGACAGTTTCAGTTTACTCCATAATTCCTTTAATTCTATTTGGCGAGCTTCTAAATTATATATATTACTAGCTGACCCGGCAAACTTCGTTCCGCCCAAATTTGTTAATGTAATGAAAATAATAATTCCGAGCATGTACAATGCCCTTGCTAATTTATGTAATTCGGCCAGTTAAAATGCTTCATTCAAAAGTTATATTAAATGCAATAGAAATAAATGACGAAAAGCAATGTTGATTTGTTTCAATCAAACCGCAACAATTTTGACGTTTCGGCCAACCTTCCGCTTTTCACTAAATTTACCATGTCGTCGCTTTAAAAGCAAAGTGACATAAGTCGAAATTTGTCATTTTTGAGTTAAGTATACAAAAGTGATCACAATTTTTTTCTTTTTTTTTCTGCCAAAACGGCTTAATTCTATTCCTTCTACTTTCCACGTTTTAAAAAAGTGTCGTTTCGATTTCCACTAAAAATCCCAAAATTTTTTGTTGCAAAATGACATTTTTTTAGTTGTGCGTCGCGATTGGCTGTGTTTTTTTTTTTTTTTTTTGTGGCAAAACGGCGTATTGCGAAAAATTTCAAGCGACAAAACGACACTTTTGCAACTCATTTGAAAATAAAAACTTAAAAAACTATCAGATTTTTGGCAAAACGTCATATCTTTTTTTAAATATTTGCCTTTTTGTACAAATTTATATACTATCTGAAAGAGGGAGAAAAATACTTCAATTGTATGTAAACGCACTTTGTATATTGTTTTTAATTAACTAGAAAACAATTTTTTTGTGTGACGCAAAACTTAAAACATCGCTCCTGAAAATCATACATTTTGGACTTATGTCACTTTGCTTTTAAAGCGACGATGTGAGAAACATGGTAATTCAAGATTGATACTACAAATGCACAAACATCCATCGATTATACTTGCAACAAATTATTTGTCATAGTGAAAGCGAGACGCACATGAAATCTAAGTCGCTTATATACGAATGGTTAATCGTTCTGAATAAGCGGAATCTGCGGAATGAGAGTGTTTGCCTTTGGATTTTCCACTCAAAATCGTCACTTGCATGGCATTTGAGTTGGGATCCCTTACTACCAAATCAAACGCGTTCTGTTACAAAGTCTCGGTGTATTGAGGTTGCGCAGCAAAATTATAACTGAGCCGACTTTCAATTGTATAGATGTAAGCCCGGAACATCCAAAGAATTCAAAAATTCAACTAATCCCCATAAAGTTTTGTTTTCACGACAGATAATAGCATATGTCCTTCCTTGGGCCCATGCGAATTTAAACCAAAAATCATAAAAATTGAAGAATCGGTTCCCGAGCTATGAGTGCGCACATACGGACATCAGTCTTTTTTATATGTAGCTGTACCCACCCGGATTTGCTCATACCTTTCGTATTAAGGCCTGCTCACATTTAGCAAAGTCCTTTATTTGGACAATGTCCATTAATAATTTTAATGCTTCCACAACCCGTTCTCCAATCCCGCTTATGTTTTGCAAAGTACCATCTATAGGGTCCGAAACTATAGTATATTTCGGTAGAGCTGTTTCGGAGAAAAAAAAATAGTTGGCGCAACAGGTCCGGAGAGACCCTAGGCCTAGCTTCTTACAACCATTCGTTTTGTGTGAGTTTTCATTTTTTGGAACGAATGGAAGGGATTTACAATTTTATGCCGACTCCAAACGGCTAATTGAGAAGCTCTTTCAAGACAGTCATACTCTCGGATGTTTGTCAGACGTTCGCGAGTGGTGGCGCAGTGAAAAAAACCGTAAGTTGGAATTCAGGTTTTTGCGGGATTCGAACCCCGACCCCTAGCATAGTAGTCCAATACACTAACCACTAAGCCACTGCGCCTACCTAACCCAACAGCGCCACCTATCAGGTCCAAAAGTATCCTAGCCTTCAAATGGGAACGAAGAATATACATCCACGAAATTTCATTGAAATCGGTTGAGCAGTTTCGGAGATCGACAACAACGCCACCTATCGGGTCCAAAAATTTATCTTTTAAGACTGTACCTAAAATACACCAATACGAACAAAACAAAAGAAGAATCATAAAATTTGGCCCAGTAAGAACATTTTCCTTGGTTATGTTATTTTTGCCGGATATCGAATGGAAATGTTACTTACCTATTTAAAATTGACTAAAAACTAATTAGGAGTTTTCGTCGAACAATTGTAGAGCTAAATGAAATATGAATTACTGAAATGTCAAATTCGAAAAAGTATAGACAACCAACGCCAACTTATGGTTAAATTTAATGTTGTTGCTACAATTTTGATATGCAGGGAAATCTAACTTTTCGTAAATATCTCCCAGCGCCACCTATCGGGTCCAAATTTTGCCTAAAGCTTTCTATTTTTTTAAGTGTTATATGGTGTAAATTTGACCCAAATCGGTCCATATATAAGAATTTTCAAAAAAAGCGACCCCAGCGCCCCCTATAGGATCTAAAATAAACATAAACCATCCGGAGCACCACACAAACATATGGTGTGAATATAAGTGGGATAGCTTAAGTGTTTCAGCCGTTATGGTCGGTCATACATACGCACGAACGTTTTTATATATTACGATAGACCCAAATAAATAAATCAATAAATAAATTCGAAACTGTATGTTTTATAACCGCGATTTCTTCAAACGCGAACTGGCGCTACAATTGCAAAACTAATAAGCACTTATTAATAATAGAAGTTAGATCTTAGATGTTATATTCTGAAAATTGATTTACCCGTATTGGATACCTTTAAATTGAATTATCCCCATTAAGTTCTGGCTCTGAAAGACTAATCAATTTATGGTTGTCCATGTCCATATTCGCCAGAACTCAGGCACTGCAAACAATTGAAGAACGCAATATTTAAATAAATTCCTGCTTGCTTTAGTTTGCATAGAACAGTAAACACTCTTTGAATTGGTGCCATATATATGATATCCCTCCATCTAGTATGCGCACAGACCACATCCGTTAACCAAAATCCACCTGCTTCAGCCGTTAATATAATCGATTATTTCGTCCATTATTGAAACTGGAGCAAATGCCAATTGGGTTTTAATGTGTGGTCGGTTATTGAGTATCGCTGGATATGGGTCAAAGAAAAGGACACACACCGCAGGATTATATAGATTATCCCAATTGCACACACAATTAGTCACAAAAGCGTCCACAATGGGTGGGCGGTTATCCAAATTTCTGTTCCGTATTTACATAATTTCCTCTCCGACTTCCATCGTATTGAACCAGTGACATCCCGGGGAATATTTAAAATACCTTGCATAGTCCGTTTAGGTAAACCAGTTCTGAACTATTTGCAGCATTTCATCGCGTAAAGTCTAACTCCGAAGGTTATTCATGGATTTGGTTTGTTACGGAGAAACGAATAGGAAAAGGTTGAGGTATAAGGGTAGCGAGCAATTAAACGCGCATTCCATTCACCTGAGTTCAATCGTTAGAAGAGTTCACGAATTCCAGCAAAGGGTAAGTGGGTAGTTGCGGATAGAATTTCGGAAAATATTTCTTTAATGGATGGCTGCATAGACATGCATTGGATATTTTCCGGTTGCTGAGGGCAAGGGTCGGTGCTAACAAGACATTACAAAAAGTTAGATATGTAGTAAACTCAATTTATGTCCGTTATGATGATCAAAGAGCCAACAAAAATTCGATAAAAGTAAATAGATAAATAGATAAAACTTTTATTATTTTTATATTTATGTATTACATTTTTAAGAAAAAGAAAATCCTTTGGCCATGGGTTGACTTTAATCTAAATTTACAATTCTTAGTTTGGAAATGTGACCCATGAAGGTTATTCATGGATCATGGACAAAATGGTATACAAATCCACCGAGGCTTCAGCGTTAAGGTGCGTATAATATCTTGCGTGATAAGCTTTTTACTGGTCGTCGTTCAGGAACCAAAAATTAAAAGGCAGTCGATACCTTTCTTATAATGATTTCATTAGAAATTCAAGACATTATTTGCCGGCATACAAACCAAAAAGCAGCTAGCGAATACAGAAACTGAAATATTGCAAACCCTGACAAATCTCCAATGAAATGGAAAGTGTTAAATCAAAAAGAGGGCGTATCTTTGAATTCCGCTGGTGATGGGATGTCACAAATAAAATTTTGAAGCGGTGAATAAACTTTAGTGCAAAAAAGTCGTATCGTACAATGTCAGTATGTCGCTTCATTTCAATCGAAAGGTTTATTCGATTTAATTCCGAACTAACACGTGCCGATCGCATGGCATCTGATAAGGCAACATCTATCAGAGATGTATTTGAAATGTTATCTGAATCCATTACTCTAGAAGTTTAGACGATCAGCTGTATCGATTCAGAGGACTTGATAAGTTCACAAAATATATCTATGCCGTCCAAGCCAGCTAACTATGGAATTAAACTTTGGTGGGCTTATGATCCCGCAACATCCAATCTTCTTAACGGTCAGGTTTACACCCAAAAAATCGGTACAGCAAGGGATGCAAATCAGGGATGTTACTGAGGTGGTTTTACCGGAGTCGGAGTCGGAGGCGTCATCCCAACCTCCGCGGAGTCGGAGTTAAATCGGAGTCGGAGGCGGAGGATGCACGCAGACACAAATTATTAAAATATAAAATTTGAAAAATCTATTTTTTTAGAAAATCAGATACAGAAGAAAAACAAAAAAATGCAAAATTACAAACGAGTAAGAAAACTTGAAAATGGGTAAATTATATTTTATAAACAGCAATTTAGCTGCTTTGTCACCATCCAATCTGTTGCGTAGTGGGCTATAAATCAAATCAGCTCCACTGAATAGTTGTTCGCTCGGAACGGACCCTGGTGGAGCTGACAAAAATTGCCGCACGATTGGCTTCAAAACATGGAACTTTGTATTTACTTTCCATCACACCAGAGGATCTTCTGTCCACTTGAGAGTTGAGACGCTTTTCTCTATTGTATTCATTTAAAAGCGCTCTCCAAATAAAAAGTTTGTTGTCCGCAGCATAATCAGTCTCGGAACTATCCTCCTCTTCATCACTGTTCATAAGAATATCGGCAAGACAAGAATGGAAGCTCACTGAAGTGGTTTGAAACGTTCGAGACTGAGAACTAGTGGTGGGCTCATCCGATTCAATTCTTGACATTTTAATTACAGGGGAATCGCAATCCTTTCTTAATATAATTTTCGAGTCAATCAGTGCAGTCAAACTTATCAAGCAAATTCAATAATTGGGATTCCACCTGCTCTTTAACAACTTCATTAAAAATTTTTTTTTTGCAACGTGGGTCTAAGTACGTAGCAATTGCAAATAAATTATTAGTGTGTACTTCACAAAATCTTGTATTTAAGTCATTAATTAAACTTGTGATTATTTTCACATTGGCTTTAGTTTCGGATACCTGCATTTGAAGATTCTGTTTGAGCACGTGAAATAAAGGAATTACAGAAGAAATACAGGTTTTGCTGTCACTCATATTTCTAGTGACTTCTTCAAATGGCTGTAACACTGCCACTAATCCATCAAGGTGTAGCCATTCTTCCGGCGAAATTTGTGGAATTTTTTGCTTGCTAGCATATAGGCAGATCGAATCCTTGATCTTTATCAAACGTTCTATCATGTAAAAGGTACTGTTCCACCTAAAAATAAATAAAAGCGGATAAGATTAGAACAATTTAATAGTTAATGATTATTTTAGTAATACCCTGTACTACAATGCTGTATTACACCCAAAGGTTGCTGGTTAAGTTGCTCTTTTTGAATTCTTTGTATTTCAGACTGTGCAATAAGTGAGTGGCTGAAATGTGGCGCTATGTTCTTGCATTTAGCTATTAAAGTTGTGGCATAGTTGTCTTTGCTCAAAGAATTTCGAGCACAAAGCTGTAGTTGATGTTGTACTGTGCAGTTTACATCAGGAATATTAGGTAATTCCATTGCTCCCACCATATTTGACCCACCATCACGAATGCAGCAGTGAATTGTGTCGTCTTCTATTTTCCACTCATCCATCATGTGCTTAGTTTCTTCAGCGATTATATTCCCAGTGTGCCGTTCATACAGCGGTTGAAAATTTATGTAAGTTTTTCAGTAATGTGGTAATTTTATTAGCAATTTTAGAATATATTTCGTTACAAATATTGTCGGTAAAAAACTGGCGCCCTCTCATATTATAATTTGGCACAATATTTTGCACGAGCCGGCGAAATCCTAGACTTTCTACAAAACTGAAAGGTAGGTCGTCTAAGGCGACCATTTCGGAAATTAATTTATCAATTTCTTTAGATTTACAACGCGACACATCCCATTTTTGCTTCTTATTTAAGATGTCGTGCAATGACACCTGTTTTTTAGCATCTTCTAATGGAGTTTTTGAGAAACTTTCACTAAATAACTTATTGTTTTTCTCAAGTTTCAAAAGTTCTTCGTATTTCTCAGCATGCACCGACTTCAAATGACCTTTTAACGCTATTTTGGTACCACCTGCACTTCTCCTGGAGTATTTTTTTTTTTCACGAACATTGCACTTCGCCGTATCCGAATCAATTTCACTGAAATAGTTCCATATTACACTTGTTTTAGGGTTCATAGTTAATGAAGTCTTAAGTTAAAAAACGACAAGTTATCCAAACCAAAAACTATCAAAACACAATAGTTCTTACTTTCTTTATTTATTGTTGTTCACTCTTCAACCACTCAACTAAGAATGCAACACAATTATTGTCCCACCCCCTTATTCGTCGTCGTTGCATATCGTATTGTAAGTATCATCCTGTGCAGATACAAATATCCTTTACTGTTTACTCATATGCATCCTTATAGCTTCTTCTTGTGTGCCGTCTAGACACTGGCATCGGGTGTATAGCAGTACCTACATCCTGCATGCAGAAGCAGATGTCCTCGCTCGCACGATCGTTCGTGATTATTGTCTAGACACCAGGGTTGGGTGTTTGCATGAGTTTGCTTACACATCATGTAAAATAAATAAAAGAGTGAAAAGACAGTCGTGCGTAACATGTCGCAACTCGATAATTATATGTCGTTCAAATTCATCGATCTTCACCGATGGTGCTCCGATAAACCTCCGATGTGATTATATCGGAACCGAAGGCGGAAACGGAGGTGCAATTCAAATCGGAAGTTCCGACGTATCGGAATCGGAGTCGAAGCTCCGCATCATCCCTAATGTAAATCAAGGTGAGCATATCGATAAAGAGCATACAAAAATACTGGACGAAGTATAACAATGGACAACTTTTTTACTACTGTTCCACTGGCCTTGAAATTATTGAGTTGAAAACTCTCGGTCGTCGGAACTTTGAAAAAATAAAAGAAAAATAAACAAATGATGCTTGCCCAATGAGTTCAAGGCCTCAAAAAATAGAGAAGTTTTGTATACAGAGTTTGGATTTAGCCAAAGCGTCATAATTTGCTCCTATGTCCCTAAAAACAATAAGGCCGTCGTTTCAATATCATTTTTCCACAGCAGTAAGTCAGTTTCAGGCCAAAAAGAAAAACGGAGGATAATCCACTATTATAACAGCACGACAGGTAGTGGATCCGATGGATAAAATGTTGAGCCAGTATACAACCAAACGTAGGACTTGCCGTTGGCCTCTTGTCGTATTCTAAAATTTGATCGATACAGTCGCCGTTGCTGCGTATATCATTTATGCTAAGAATAATCCGCATGGACAAATAGCTGTAAAAACAAGTGGAAGAATAAATTTCCTTGAAACCCAGATCACGGAAAAGTTTATTTCAAATGAGTAGGTATACGCAAAAGATAACAGTGGTCGTAACCGTCATAAAGGTGCATTCGGTATGTGTTATGAATAATTGTTTGAGAGAATAACTCTTAATAATAACTCGTAAACACAGTTAATTTGGTAGGAATGATAGCTGTTACTAAGGATGAGAGCAGCTCGTCAGCTCTAGGAGCAAAAAAGGAGGGAAGAACATCGGCTTCTCCGGAGAAAAAAAAGAGAGCATGAGAAGCGCACGATCGAGGATATAGAAAGGTGTTACTCCAGGAACAATGTTCGGAAGTTTTACCAAAAGGTAAAAAGAACGTGTCATGCCAACAAGACCCGAACGGAGACCTGTAGAGACGAACAAGGAAACCTTGTAGTAGAGTCACAGTCGGTGCTGAGGACATGGAAAAACCATTTCTGCAGACTGTTAAACGGCGAAGACGACACAAATTCCGCTGTTAGGCAGAACGAACCATTCAACCTGGACGATGACAGCCAAGATTTCCGTCCACCTGACCAAAATGAAGTGAGGATAGCAATATCTAAGCTTAAATCCAACAAGGCTGCTGGTCCAGACGGCTTACCTGCCGAGCTCTTCAAGGCAGCCGGAGATGACTTGGTAGAGTGCATACACCAACTCATCTCCAAGATTTGGTTAGAGGAAAGTATGCCTGATGAATGGAACCTCAGCATTGTTTGCCCGATCCACAAGAAAGGAGACCCTCTAAACTGCGCCAACTACAGAGGCATCAGTCTCCTGAACAATGCGTATAAGATCATGTCTGCTGTATTGTGTGAACGCCTGAAACCATTCGTCAACAATCTGATAGGTCCCTATCAGTGCGGTTTTAGGCCCCGTAAGTCCACGACCGATCAAATATTCACACTACGGTTTTGATAAAATAAGCAACCTCTATTTAAAAGAATTACCCAAGGCTGGCATCAGTTTTATAAAATTTATAATTAATGCTTGCTTGAAAATAAAATATTTCCCCGATTCTTGGAAACTGGCAAAAGTTATCCCAATCAACAAACCTGGCAAACCTCCCGATAAAGTCGAAAGTTACAGGCCGATTAGTCTGCTCAGTAGTTTAAGTAAACTGTTAGAAAAAGTTATTAAGGAAAAGTTAATGCAGTTTATTATTGATAATAACATTTTTCCAAACGAACAATTTGGTTTCCGGAACTCCCACAGCACTACCCACCAGGCATTAAGATTAGTCAAACATGTTAAAGAACAACGTTCTCAAAAAAAATCAACTGGCATGGTTATGCTTGATATAGAAAAAGCTTTCGACTCTATGTGGCATAACGGCCTTGTTTTTAAAATGATTGGTTTTAATTTCCCCTACTTTTTGTGTAAAATAATCCAAAGTTTCCTCAGTAATCGTTCCTTTAGTGTGTTTGTTAATAATGTCCAGTCTGAAATAAAATACTTCAACAATGGGGTTCCACAAGGTTCTGTTCTTGGACCTATATTGTACAATGTTTTTACATCAGATATGCCTAATCTACCTTTTTGCGGTATTGCTATCTACGCGGATGACACTGTTGTATTTACAGCGCATGAATATCCTCTTATTATCGAGAGAAATATTTCCAATGCGCTAGATATACTTTTAAGCTATTTCACTAAGTGGAAAATAAAACTAAATATTAAAAAAATTCAAGCTATCTTTTTCACTCGAAAAAGAAAAGCATGTTACATTCCCTCGAATCATTTACAAGTAGCTAATGTGTCAATCGAATGGAGCTCTTCCGTAAAATACTTAGGAATTCATCTTGATTCAAAGCTATTATTTAATCAACATGTGCGCGAAACGCTGAACAAAATAAATATAAGTATAAGACTCTTATACCCCTTTATATGCAGAAAGTCACTGTTATCAACTGAAAACAAAATTATATTACATAAAGTTATATTTCAGGCAATAATTCTTTATGGATGCCAGGTTTGGGGTGATTGCGCAAAGTGCCATATAGCCAAGTTACAGATAGCACAAAACAAACTTTTAAAAATGATGCTAAATCTCCCATGGTATTTCTCTACAAGAGTTTTACATAAAAGAGCGAATGTTGAACTGATCTCTGAAAGAATAAACTCCCTTACGGAAAAATTTAAGGCCCGCTGTGGTTACTCTGACAACACACTAGTAAAAAATCTTTTTTCCTAGTCGTTTTTTGTTTTTTTTTGTTTTTGCAATATACCAAAGCAATTTATATATAGTTACCTTTTATAAGAAATTACTTGTATATTTATTTATTTATTGATTTATTGTATATTTATTTATTTGTTATATTGTATATATATTTATTTATTTATTGGTTTATTTATTTATTTATTTGTTATATATATATATTTATTTATTTATTTATTTATTTATTTAATTGTTTATTTATTTATTTATTTATATATTTACTTATTTATTTATTTATCCATATTTTTATTTATTTACTTAATACTTTTTTTATTTTTTTTATTTGTTGTGTACTTATATATTTATTTCTGCTTTAATGAGGTTTTTTTTTTTTTTTTTCTTTTTTTCCTCAATTTATTATTAAACATATGTATAATCTATCTTGTTTACCACAAATATCAAACTATTTCAGTAGAAAGATGCGATTAGGTATCAAATCTCTGTGTAAGGCAATGTGCGGTAATTCAGACCATGTAAACTTATTGTAAATTATCTGAATAAACTTATATCTATCTATCTATCTACGGCAGATCCTGGAAAAAACCCAAGAAGTCCAGATCGATACTCACCATCTTTTTATCGATTTTAAGGCCGCATATGACAGCATTTATAGTGACGAGCTATACAGGGCCATGTCTAGTTTTGGCATCCCTGCCAAACTTGTCAGATTGTGCAGAATGGCGATGGAGAACGCTCGCTGCTCCGTAAAGGTCGGAAACAATCTCACCGAGACCTTCGATGTCAAAAAAGGATTTAGACAAGGTGACACGCTGTCATGTGACTTCTTCAACATCATTCTTGAGAAAATTGTGCGAAACTCACAAGCCAACACCAGAGGCACAATTTTCTATAAGTCTGTGCAACTGCTTGCATACGCTGACGACATTGCCATTGTTGGCACAACACAGCGAGCTGTCACTGGTGCGTTTGCAAGTATTAGTACAGAAGCGGCAAAAATGCGTTTAGTGGTGAATGAGGGTAAAACAAAATATATGCTGTCAACAAGAAGGGACACACAATATCGAAGAATCGGACAGAACGTCACGATAGACAGCTATAACTTTGAGGTAGTTAGGGACTTTGTCTACCTCGGCTCCGCTATAAACTCTGATAATGACATCTCATCAGAAATCAAGCGAAGAATCACACTTGCCAACCGCTGTTTCTTTGGCCTAAGACGGCAATTGATTAGTAAGGCCTTGTCAAGAAGCACTAAGGAGATTCTATATAAGACCCTCATCATCCCTGTCCTGCTGTATGGCGCAGAAGTATGGACCCTAGCAAAAACGGATGAGGATCTTCTTGGTCGCTTCGAACGCAAAATTCTTCGAGTGATTTTTGGATTTGGAGCGAATGGACTCCAACGCTCCGACCCGGAGAGTCTTCGATTCCAACCCGGAGGGACAACGCAGTAGAGGAAGACCTCGCCTTAGGTGGCGCGCTCAAGTGGAAGGGGACCCCAACGAACTTGGTGTGCGCAACTGGAGGCAGTTAGCCAAAGATCGCGCTAACTGGAGAGGCGTATTGGTTGAGGCCCAGGTCCACCCCGGACTGTAGCGCCACCTTAGGTAAGTAAGTAAGATAATTATTTCGAACTACACCTCTAATTCATCATCAGACTCTTTGAAGTGATTGTTTGAATAGTTTTTTTGAATTCTGGCAGTCAATTATCCGTATATAATTCCACTCGGGAAGAAATTTATGTTTTCCCCTGTCAGGAAATGAACTTGTATTTCAATTTTTTCTCCAATTGAACAACTGACTACCACTTGTCCCAAAGTAAATTTTACTATTTGCGTATTCATTTCAATAATTCAGTCACTGAGTAGGAAGGGTTTCAATATAAGTTTCACACTTTTCAAGACATTTCACAAAAAAAAAAAAAATGCAAATATCTACCCGGGTAGATACCATCCATATGAAGGTTAAATCAAACACTCGTTTTCTCTCCTTTAGACAGTCTATATCGAATTATGGCTTCCTGTAACCAGTTAGTTTCCTTAAGTTATAGAGTTGACTTTGACTTGGAATTGAAAATTAATATTATCCTCCGAATCGTCTAAATTTAGTGTACCATTTGCATTTTCTTGAGAAAAGCGATTGTTGAAATTATTCCTATATGTACCTGCAGTAGTTTTATCGCATTTGAGCCTAGGAAGAAGTTTCATATTTTGCATGTAATTTCTACTAATTGTATTCAGCTCAATCGTAACGATAATGCGTTGATGATCCGAGCTTTCACCTCAAAATCAGGGGTTGAATTACCGCATCCATGATCGAGTAATACGTGACTGAATTTGTTATTGTTTTGCTTGTAAAATCGACAAAATTCAGTGACGTATGGTTCGCTCACGGATGCGGTAATTCGGCCCCTGTTATCAAGGGGCACCAATCTACTTCGGCAAAACACTAAAGCAGTAATCAATGACTGAAGCACATTGAGATTTTATGTGCGCATTCTCAGATTAACTGCATCCATTTAAAAATTTAAGGCCCATTAAATCTATGAGTTCTAAAATGTGTCTTCCAATAGTATTTAATATATAATAGGTCCTTGGATTTCCGTTCAATTCCTTGAGTAAAGTTAATTTCACCTCACAAACTATCTATCCTGCCATTCAGATCACAAAGTACCTATCAAGAAATCCATACTTTGGGATGAATATAAAAACTCCTTTAGTGCGTCGAATTCTATTTGGCATTTGTCGCCATTACAGTAGATACGATGATAAATCGCTCAGACAGTATTTCCGATTCTATATAAATGTTACGTTATTTTCTTATTTGAACTCGTTTGTTTACTTCAAAGTAGCAGCCTTCTGAATTCTGATGCTCGTCCTCTCTTATCGACTTTTCTTGCGGGCAACCATTTAAAGTCGTAATTAATAAACTTATTTTCAAATCCTCCTCTATTACAAATGATTAAAAAAGGAACACGAAAACCATTTCATTAATAAACCTAAAGAAATTTTGGGAACAACTTCTTATAACTAAGTCCGCATACATTATAAGCAAAAATGCTTTCTAATATATAAAAAAAAACTCGTATCACGGTGTTTGCAGCCGTACTCCTCCCAAACAACTGGAATTTTTTTTATGAAATTTGTTGTGTATATTTGGTTGGTATGAGAATCGGTGGTAAAGTATATTTTATACAGCTAGGTAATTAGCGTGTCCATGCCCACAAAATGCTTGCTTCTTATTTTTGTATTTCTTTTAGATTTGGCATCAAAAAATATCTATCACCCCAAATCTTCCACTTTCCACTCCAATCCACCATTGTTTAATCGCAATTCGGAGGTGGATTGTGAAAATTTCTGAAAATTAAATATTGTTTGGGATGGAGATGGTGGTTAATTTTTACCCGACTGAACGCAGGGAGGGTTATTGTATTATTATTTTATTTTATGATCCTAAACATGACTTCAACTTTCATTTTAATTGTTTTGGGGTTCGTTTAATTACCTATATGAAGGGAATCACAATGGGTCTTATGATGGCTTCCTTCCCTAACTTAACCTAACCTAAGCTTATTCCATTCATGAAATTATATTTTTTTTTAGCGGTAAAGGAGGAGACTGAAAATTTAATTTTGTATGGAAAGGAAGCAGAAAAGCAGTGGGGTAGTTTTATGACCAAAACATTGCCTTCATGAAACTGGATTCATTAATAATTGCGCTACTAAATTTTTGTTGCAAAATTATGTGTCCGAATTTCAATGAAGTTGTTCATAAATGTATGAACGATTCTTACACGCGTCGTTTTGGTGCACTAGGGTTGAATGTGCCATTTATGAATGATAAACTTAAATGCATGAAACTATTCATTGGTTTTATGAAGCAACCCTGTTTTATTATATTATTTCATTGAACTGCAAACTATAACCGTTATGAATAATGAGTCCTTTTTGCAAAATTGTACAGTTTCATTTCTCAGCGTAATAACTCTAGCGTTGTATGACCAATAGCCTTAATTGTAAGAATAAATTCATGTTTCATAGGACTAATTGTTTGATCTTATGAATGATTTCATTCGAAGTAAGCATTTTTTTTTTGTCGTTTGTAACTTTTTAATAGTCTGCATGAATCTTTTCATACCTTGCATATTTACTTTATTTGTTTTAATTGTACATTTTCTTTAAATTAGAAGCTTAAACAATCAAAGTCGAATGCAAAGTTTTTGCTGATTTGTATTCACTCGTAAATCATTCGGGATAGAGTAAGTATTATCATTCTTAAACACATGTTCAGGTACCAAAATGTATACAAAAAATATTTGAAAAGTTTTCTAAGATTTAGTTTATTAAAATTGTCTTTTACTAGCATTATCTAAAACTTTTCTTGTTCGGCTGAGTATAAGAAGCGAAGTGGATATCGTTTGCTAGGCTTAATTTTTTGGAGTTAACCTCCTTAAGGAACGACTTGAGTTATAGGGCCCGGTACGGAAATTTTATGAGGGGCAAAATCAAGTGTAACACTCGAGCTTGAGGGCTAACGATAGTGTGTTACACTCGAGCTATCGTAGCGATAGTTTAAGTTTAGTTTCGATAGTATCGATAGTTTCGGAATAAAATTATCGATACTTATCGATATCGAAACTGAGTTTTTGCTCAATCATTATGTTCATAAACGTCATAAAGTCATCAGCATCTGGCGGATTGTGCATCCATATTTTTTTGACTGCAGAAAGCGCGGGAGGTGAAAAATGATAAAGTGCGAAAAATGTATGATTTATTGGCAATTGTTTTGTGTTTTCACAATTAAGTTTACCTTTTTTTAAGGGAAAAAGAAGCTGCGACGTGGAATGTGGCGAAAACCAAACCATTGTGTTGATTTTTTTTTTTTTTTTTGATTTTTGTCTGACGTTTATGAACATTTAGTGACTACTTAAAATTGTACTAGAGCAGGCCTGCACACGTGCTGCAGAATAAGTGTATTCATTAATGCTGTAAAGACGATTGTACCAACGCAGATTTCCGACCTTTATGAAAACACCCTAAATTTCCTCACTCGCTTTCTCACACCTCACGAGTATAATATATTTCTAAATCCTCTCTATCTAATTATCAAAGCCGAATGTACGGCATATGCACAGACCTATCAACACCCGCCTACCCGAAGACAACAATTTTTCTACTTTTTAGTCAATGTCGTCGTTAACTTTTGAATCAGTTGAACATGATATTGTATGTCAAGTTAATCACTTGTCATTGAAAGTTGTAACAACAAACATATATCTATTATCCCACATCTTCTTAGTGATTGCCTCTCTGCAGTTTTGAAGTTGTTTTCTTGGAAAGAGTTACCCAAAACTTAACCCTTACATTCTGAGTGATGATTACACTTTATTTCTTGGTACTTTCCGTACCTTCTGTAGACATATAAGGCGAAGACGATAAACCAAAGAACTTAAAAACTTCTTATTTGTATCCTATAAAACTATTATTTTACAAAGGCTACGCTGAACCCTATGGCGGAGGAAGAAAACTTTTAAATAAATCAAGGGAAATTGTTAGGTGACTTTGATTGCACTGATTTGACTTTACAAAAGTTTATATTTGAGATTTCTGCTTTCTAAGGCTTTGTCTTTCCTCCTCTTTGGAGAAAGGGGGCTGATCAATCTAATGATGTAACAACTGATTCACCTCGGATTCGAAGGAAGATTGTGAATCAGTGATAGGAAAGGTTTATACTCAGAATCCATCCCTATTTACTGTTCTGTCGTTTTATTTCCATAAAAACCAATAGTGTGCAGTCTTGATTGCGATAGAGGTTTTTTGGTTTTGTATATATTAGGCTAGGTACAGATGTTGTAATACAGGCTATACATAGTTAAAGTAAAAAATGTGGTAGTTGCAATTAAAAGTTTTTAATTCATT
The DNA here is from genome assembly GCA_946477585.1 of Cheilosia urbana. Lineage (NCBI taxonomy): Eukaryota > Metazoa > Arthropoda > Insecta > Diptera > Syrphidae > Cheilosia > Cheilosia urbana. The sequence continues at coordinate 41,228,279 of OX297853.1, forward strand.
TGGGATTAGTCTATGAACGCGAATTGGAGCATGCACATCGAAGGGACGTGACAAAGTTTACTTTAAGTTAAAATGAAAGTAATTAGACATTGGATGAATTAGGATTTACATAAAAGTAGTTTGTCAGGAGTTTCCGAGGCACACGCTACATTTATAATCAATTAAGCCATTTTTTTGGTTTTGATTTAATAAATGGAAGTATTCACACTTTTGATTTAATTGTATTGAAAATCGGAATCGAAAAAAGAGTTGTTTTAAGAAACTCAGTAAGTATGTTAAGATTTCTGTGTTCGAATATTTAGGGCCGTTTTATTCACTCGAAGTTGAACACAACTTGGGGATTTTGACATATAAAAATCATAATTTAGAAGGCCACCGATTAATAAACGCAATTGCATATGCAATTAGCAGTCATCTTTCTAACCACTTATGGACACCTATCTACCTTTATTAGAAGATTGGATGCAGATCAGTGTAATGGCTACAACTCTGCTAGAACTGAATGTGTATTAAAAACACAAGATCCAATTCGAGCAAACCTTAACTCCAAAGTGACAGGGCTGCCACGCCTAGGGGGCTGTGATAAGATTCAAGGGTAATTGAATCTCTAATGGTGGCTTCTTAGAGGCAGCTCAATCCTCTTTCGTATTGTAATCGAGTAGGAAATGTATTGGGATCTCTGTGCCCATTCGGTCTGTTATATTCTCCCCTGCTCGTAGGTTCAAAGCGTTAAATAACAATTTAAGAAATGTGCGTCTTCGAAAGTAGAGGTTAAAGGCTTTGGAGTTGTAGAGAAAGTGCTGAAAGTCGCTGGAATGATCTATGGACTCCGATAACAAACCAAAATAGTAAGCTGATAAATCGTCCGAGGGGATTGACAATACGGTACATAAATGCGCAAAGAGGTCGGTCAAAACTGTTGACAATTTAATACCTACTCCTGCATTCCTTATATAGCTACTAACATTGCTTGTACCTATAATTGTACCAAATTATATACACATCTACAACAAGTTAAATGATAAATTTTCCTTTCACACTTTTCAATAAACTTCCGCTATGCTCAGACGATTGACAGATCTGACAATAAAATCAGGTTTACCAATGACACACTTTACACAGTTGGCAGATGGCAGGCGTTACCAGATAAATTAAGAATAGTTTTTCTCCATTCGGTGGTCAAGTCTTGATTAAGAAATGAAATAATAAAAAAATAAAGTGCACAACTGGGTCGAACAAATCTTTCACATTCGTCAAAAGTTTTGTTGGTTGTTTTCTTATTTTAATACGTAAGTAGATAACAATCTGAGAAGCAATGCTAGATAAAAGAAACGGTTCATAAAATATAGGAAAATTAATAGTGAACTCTCCGTAAGAGGCATTTGTCGCAGGTTCTGGTTAGAGAGTTATGCAAGCGCCTACTGGACTATTTTATAAGCTCCTACACAGTCAATTCAGGAATCACATGGCAGAATCACATATCCTATATCGCGAAATCGGCGTCCGCAAAGTTGAGCTACCTATTTAGAGCAAACCGTTGGTGCACAGGAGACAAATCGCTGACCTATGCTTGTTCTATAGGTACTTCCATGGTAGATGTTCTGAGGAACTCAAAAAAGGAACTCATTATCCCTCAGCTTGTGTTAAAAGGTGTCACTATTCCGATCTCCGATGAAGTCAAATATCTGGGAGTAATCCTCGATAGAAAGCTTCTTTGGTCCAAGCATGTCGAATCGAAAACCGATAAAGTGCTGTCAACTTTCTGGCAGTGTAAAGGCGCTTTTGGCAAGACATGGGGCTTATCTCCTAAAAGGGTCCTTTGGATCTATACGGCAATGGTAAGACCACTCCTCTCATACGCGTCGGTTGTATGGTAGAACAGGCTTTCACGGAAACGTGTTACTGCCTCTTTTGCCAGACTTCAAAGAAGGGTTTGTCTCGGCTGCACGGGGGCCTTCCCCAGCACACCGGGCTCCGCTCTAGACGCTATGATGAACCTCCCCCCCCCTTGATATTTTTATCATGGGGTGTACGCTGAAAACCATCTCTCGTTTAAAGAGAGGTGGCTTTTGGTACCACGCGCATTGGAGTTTTGAAGAACTTGTGCGAGAATTATCCTTTGACCCCTGTCTTATGGATATGCCCTCTGACGCAATGACTTCAGAAGTCCTACTGCGACAAAACTACCACGTCAACTTTCCTCAGGCAACGGAATGGCTTAGGCCAGACTCTGAGCCAGGGAAAGAATGCCATCGTATTTTTACGGATGGCTCCAAAACCGGACAGGGGTCTGGTTCTGGAGTCTTCGTGGAAAGCGAGAACATTAGACTTCAATACCCCTTAGGAAACCATGCGTCTGTCTTCCAAGCGGAGATTTTCGCTATCCTTATGGCTATGCGCTATATTGTGACAAACAGGTGGAGGGCTAGGAGTATATGCGTTTGCAGCCACAGCCAAGCTGCATTAAAAGCGCTGCTTAACCCTCTTACCTCGTCTAAATTAGTGCTCGAACTCAAGCTTTCTCAGAACTTGGTCGGAAGGCTAAATACAGTGTATCTTGTTTGGGTCCCAGGTCACACTGGTATCCTTGGAAATGAGATAGCTGATGAGCTTGCCAGGCTGGGTTCAGAGGAAGAATTCTTAGGACCCGAACCTGCGTTGGGTCTGCCTTCATCGGTGGTTAAGTCATCCATTGATACTTGGGTTTCTCGCGAACACGAGTGTCGGTGGCGTGGCTGTGCTGGGTGTGGGCAGACCAAACGAGTGCGTCCGGACATCTGCAAAAGGTCGGCGGCCTTCCTTCTGTCTCTCAGAAGAAGCGACTGTAGACTGCTTGTGGGCGTCCTTTCGGGCCACCAAGCTTTTGCCAAACACTTAAATGTTTTGGGCTTGAGCATCTCCACCATCTGTCCTGCCTGTGGAGAGGATGACGATACAGCGGAGCACTTCCTCTGTAGCTGTCCTGCCTTTGCTCGCATCAGGTGGCAGATCTTTGGGGCTGACGTGGTGAGTGCCGAACATCTAAGCTCTTCATCACTGAAGCTCCTTCTCATCTTTCTTCGAAAGACGGGAAAACTAAGTACATAAATGTAAGGTGTCTGTTTGGCAGTACAATGGACCAGTAGTTGTGTCTGAGTGCTCCATCGGATAGTAACAACCTCCGACAGAAAAAAAAAAAAATCCCTCGAAATGCAACTTTTGGGCGCCCAACAAGACAGGCTGCTAATGCTCATGACCATACAGTACACTTGACAACAGCGAGGACATCAACTTTCCAAAACTCCTTCTGTTACAGGACAAGCAAACTTTTGAACTCGCTTCCTGGGGATATATTTCCAGAAGACTACAATTTGCAGCAATTTAAGTGCGGAGCAAACATACATCTGCAGGCATCTCGGGGAGCTGTTGAAGCGTTATAGGTTCACCTTTCCCGGGAGAAGTATATATATAAAAAAAAAAAAAAAAAATATGTGTCTTAAAAATATCTGTATATGAACACAGGGCTTTTAGGTTAGGTAGTAAATTTTGAGTAGGAATAATTAAAAAAACTGTAGCCTTGAAAAATAAAAGAGGACATACAGAGCGTCGCTGTTTTTAAAATAAAATATTAATCACAGCGTTACAGGTAGTTACTTTGAACCTCCTAGGAATAGCCTTAGAGAATTCGAAGTACTTATCTATTCGCTGGTCGAAAGACTTATATTATCATAAGCAGCATTTCGGCTCTCCTTTTACACTGTCGAAGCTCTTACATTTAAAAAATTATTCGCAGTTTGAATTTAGGCATTTAAATTTTCAAAGGCAAAGTGATTAAGAATTTCAAAAAATAGGCATTTAAATTTTCATAGACAGAGTGATTAAGAATTTTAAAAATATCAAAAGTTATTAGATTAGGTACTTGTTAGAAAAATATTTTAAGAGTAGGATATAAATAATAAAGAAAATTACTATATATAAAAAAATTGTTCTGCTCCAAAACTGATTTATTCGAATTTTTTGAGAAAAACTAAGTACGAGATCTTATGTAGAATACTGATACCTATTATTTTTAATGTGTATTTTGATCAAAAGCATTGGAGCGTTTTTTTTTTGGCAGACAAAACAGTATACCAAATATGGCAACGTTTAGTTTGAAAAATAATATTTGTTAACTATATAGCTGAAAAACAATTATAAATTATTGTTCGGGACGTAAGCATTACTTGGTTCTTAAAGTTTTATCGATGTCGAAAATGGCGTTTTTGAGATATTATTAGTTTTTAAAATTATCGATTTCGAAAGTGAAAATTAAGGACCCAATCATTTTGAAAACATCAATTTTACTGTAAGTTAGCATTTTGGTCAAAATCGTTATTGCCGTTTTCAGGTAAACTAACGAATTAAACTAAATTAAAAAAGAAATATTTTTTTCAAAAATACATTGTGGAGTAATACAGAGAAAAACTGAGTTTGCTATTATGTAAGTAAGAAATGAACACATTACCTTAGAAATTAATTTTTTTACAATCGTATGGACTGTTTTCGAAATATGTCAACATTTTAAAAGTATCTATCGTTATTCGAAGTTTTAGCCAAAAACGTTTTTGAACAATTCAAAATTTTAGAAAATTTGTCTATGGGGCGTACCATAAATATTGCGGTGACCGTGCAAAAAAAAAAGACCGGCCCTAACTATAAGCCCACAAACTCCAAATCCGAAGTTGGATCGAAATACGCGAAGACGTTTACGCAGTAGGCCTGTGGTAGAGCGGAATTACAGACAGACGGACAGCGGAAATGTCAGATTTGATTAACATCTGGAGTTCGAAATTTGTACGAATACAATATTTTTCTCTTACTAGATACGTAATGGAGAAAGTTAAAAAAAAAAGCAACTGACTAAACTGTTGATATGAAGGATAAAGTCATAAAGATAAATCTATAGGCGCGACTTGGGAGTAAAATCGATTCGACCGAGACGGAAATTCCGTGGTGACGGCGGAAATTGGCCTGTCGCCATCGCCATCACTACGTCGCCGCTCTCGACTCCTAAACCACTCAATCGATTTCAATTAAATTTTGTGTGCGTATATTTGGGTGCAATTTGAAAAATAGGAATATTTTGGAACCGATAGGTGGTGCTGTTGTCGATCCCCTTAACCACTCAACCAATTTTAATGAAATTTTGTGGGTGTGTAATTCTGTATGTTTCGTTGAAACTTGGAAGATAAGATAGAGTTGCGTTATGAAAACTTTTTAAATGAAAGAATATTATCTACTGCGCCGTATTAAGATTATAATATTATAAAGATTTGGTTATTAAATTAAATTTCTCAACACAATTTAACTACAATATAAAATAATTTAACATCCCAATTTAGCGGGAGAAGTTTCACATCTGGAGTGTGTTCACAAACAAATTTTGTTTTTTTTTTCCAAAAATCCGTTGTACCTTCGATAAGTTAAAGCAAAAAAGTTTTCGAGATAAGTAGAGTTTTCAAAATTAGGTACCGTTATTTAATATTTTTTTAGGGAAAAACTATGTATGCAGCCATGTTAACCTCACTTACGTAAGCTCTAGTATAAACTTATTATTATTAGATAAACTTATTTGAATTCGTTAATTATGGGGCAAACTTGCAAGAAATAAAAAAAAATCCAAATACGAATTTTAAAACAAAAATGTTCAACCATTTATTATGTAGCCCTTAGGTGAAGACGAACAAAACTGACCCATTTTTTTGCGTTTTCATCATACTGTCTGAATTGGCTAAAATCGCTTATTCGAAATTTTGTACAAATACAATATTGTATTTCTCTTACGAAATTAACGAGAAATTTTCGTTGCACCCCGTAATGGACTGTATTTTACAAGCTATGCACAGCACAGTGCATTTCTGAACACTGAAATCAACAAATAAATTGTTTGGAATATAAAGGCGAATGGGCAGCCTATCAAATGTCACGCACTGACTCGGTTAGATAATGCACTACTTGTTTTGTAAGAATAATTATATATCACTTCCATGAGTATACTACCAAAACAAAAGATAATTTGAACGGCCTTGACAAAAAAGTCATCCATATGGATGCCTCTAGGTCCCAGAGGAAATCTCATTATTACCACATATCAGCGCGCCAAACAATGAATTCACCTGGGCCGTAATTTGTGTTTGTATTTTTGCCTACGTTGCTTTCATTCCTTAGGCTTCTGCCACGCTCATCATTACTTACCAACATCATTCAGTTCATTCCACATGAATTTTGCATGAAAATCCATCCACGTACATACGTACTATACAAAAGTGTGACGAAGTGGCTTCCAGTGATTGATCTTTTATGCCGCCTGCGTTCTTTTATTTATTTTTACGGATCGAATTTGATGTTTTCAAGTAATGACAGCGCCAGGGTTATATACACTGGTCTAGCAGTCATCCATGAAACCAGCACCCGCGCTGCGGCGTACAACCTTATGAATGAATTTCCTACAAAATTTGCACATGAGTCCAATTTTCTGTTTGGAAGGACTTCGATGGCTCATCCATATCAGGAGTGCACTGCCCTGTGACATTTTAGTGTGAAAAAAATATTTCATATTCTACCTTCGCATTATTATTTGCATACATATTCCAAAAGCTCAATACCTTTGAAGAGCTTGGGATGCAAGGAACATAAATCAATGTTTCGGAAGAGAACGCACTCATGTTGTACATTGAATTCGCCTATGCTTGATAGATTCAATACAAGCAGAGACACAGAGCTTATAAAAATTAAAAACACACGTCATAAAAAAAATGCGACTTCGTTTACTCTTATCTAATACAACTGAACAATCACTATCACAAATAGAAGGATTGAACTTTTGGAACCAGTGTTGCCGCAAGCTTTTTTGAAAGTGTAACAATTTTGTTCAAAAAGTGTAACAAATGGAAAAAAATGTAACAAACTGGAAAAAAATCGTAATAAAAAATCATCGTTTTTCAACTCAAAAAAATCTTTACTAGGAACTCTTTATCACATTTAAAAAAAAGCTCTTCATTGCCCTACCTGTTCATTTTGTGTTTAACAAATAAAATAAACAAAAAAAGAAAAAAAATTATTGACCACCGAAGTATATTTCGATTTCTATTTCACAAACTCTATTTACCACGAGATGTAGAACATTGTCAACGGCGACGCGGCGAGACAGAAAAATATTGTTGTATTTTCTCGTTCCCTCCCATTCCCATTCCCACTCGCAGTTTAACGTTTTGCACAACTTTTGTTCTGTGTAAACAAACAAATACATTGATAGAAGTTTGCTCGAAAGAAAAAAGTGCTGCCAGTTCAAATTTTCAATATTTTTAATAAGAAAAACAAAAAAAAAAAAAAAAAATAATGGGAAAAAATGTAACAAAGCGAAAAAGAAAGTAACATTGTAACAAAATGTTTGGGTAATTTATTTATCACTCTTCGACAATGCCAGTTTAATCCAAATGAAAGCATAACGAAATTCGACGAAACACTTACCTGCATGTCCATTTACTGCGCTAGGTTATTATATGAATGCATGGAAAATGTTTTTCAATTCATTTTAAGTTAAGTTGGTTTTGGTTTTGCTTTTGAAATCTAAAAAATTGGTTGCAAAATCTGTTTCTAGATAGAAAAGCGTCAAAAATCAGTGTCGTTTTGAATAGCAAGCTCAAATTTTCTTTTTCGCCGTTTTTCAAATTATTGATTCCTCTTTACCCATTATATTTGAGTATGTTCACTAGAACGATGTTTGATTTAACATACTTATGTACTCACTAAGGTGGCGCAACTGTCCGGGGTGGACATGACCTTCAACCAATACGACTCTCCAGTAATCACGATCTTTGGTTATCTTCCTCCAGGTGCGCACTCCAGATTGGTTGAGATACTTTTCACTTGCGAGTGCCACCTAAGATGACGTCTTCCTCTCCTAAGACTTTTTATGCCAGAGCGGAATTTGCTCTACGTGTCCTAGCCGTCTTAGACGACGGATGGGATGCGACCTCCTGAAATAATTAATAAATTAATTAATAATTGCGGCGTATCCTAGTTATTCCTAATTGAATGTGTCTTGTTCATAGTTCATATCTTTTTAACTCTTTTTTTTTACAATCAGAAGGGTTGTTTTTATTTTTTAAATTAACATTTTTATTGCTCTTCATTAAAAAAATCTCTACCGTGATCGAACCCACGCCAAGCTGACTAGCCAAATAGCGGAATCAACGCGGCATGCCGCTTTTTTTTTTACTTCTCCCGGGAAAGGCGAACCTATAACACTTCAACAGCGCCCCGAGATGCTTGCAGATGTACGTTTGCTCTGCACTTAAATTGCTGCAAATTGTAGTCTTCTGGAAATGTATCCCCAGGAAGCGAGTTCCAAAGTTTGCTTGTCCTGTAACAGAACGAGTTTTGGAAAGTTGATGTCCTCGCGGTTGTCACGTGTACTGTATGGTCATGAGCATTAGCAGCCTGTCTTGTTGGGCGCCCAAAAGTTGCATTTCGAGGGATAATGTCTTTGAGTTCCTCAGAACATCTACCATGGAAGTACCTATAGAACAAGCATAGGTCAGCGACTTGTCTTCTGTGCACCAACGGTTGTAGATTCGATGTGAGTGTAGGGTCTCCAATGAGTCGAACTGCTCGTCTCTGTATGCTATCAAACAGGTTAAGTTAGGGTGTCAATATACCTCAAACGAAAAAAGGGGACATACTTTACAAACCCCTAGCCTTTCAATACCCCCCCCCCCCTATTTGGTTAATCAAGGAAAACATTTGTACTGTGTATAAGTGGACATCACATACCACAGGTGACAGCTACAGATGTGGCATGTGCGTGTCGTTGACAAAACAGTGAAGAAATAAAATACATCGGAAAAGTGCTACCACTGTTGGTTTTTATGGGCGTACTTAAAAGTTATAAAATAAAGGACTTGTTTTTATAATGAAATTATAATGAAAAGAGAACAAAAAGAGGACAGAACAAATAAAGAGGACAAAAAAAGAGCCAAGCGAAAAAAGAAAGTGTAAAATAGATCGCTGACAACAAAGAGGACATGTTCTCTTTAAAAGAGATGTTCTGGAAACCGTAGGTTAAGTGAATGTTTTGGGGCCGAGCTCCATATATGGGAACAATATTCCAATCCTGGTCTAACCTGTGCTTTGTAGAGAAGGAGAAGTTGCTTGGGGCTAAAGTACCTCTTTGCTCTAAATAGGTAGCTCAACTTTGCGGACGCCGATTTTGCGATGTAGGATATGTGGTTCTGCCATGTGATTCCTGAATTGACTGTGACTCCTAGAAGGTGCATTCACTTTCCCCTATTTTCTTTTACCCTCCACATTCGCTTCCGATTTGACAGATCGGAAGAAAATTATCATTTCGACTTGCAACCTCACAGCGGCGGGGCGGCTGTATTTATTTATTCGATTTTGTTTACGATCTGGATACGAGGACACGTAGGGATCGAAGGCAATGAATGAAGGCGGACTCCCTTGCAAAACAGGGTTCAACTAAAAAGTTGCGGGGAATAGAACCATTCTCTTCAATTTGCAAAGGAATGGTAGAACAGCTGATTCACAAATGGATCACGGCAGAACACCTGAGAAGGTGGTCAACCGTGGAACAATGAAGATAGGCTAAAATGGCAATTAAGTGGCCGAACTGCTCCACTGAAAGAAGAGTTCTAAGCATGAGTCGAGGAACATTGAAATGGGTGGTGGCTTTGTTAACAGGACACTGTAATTTCGGGTATCACTTAAGGAAGATGGGCCTTAGAGTGGATGATACCTGTAAACTATGCCTGGAGGAGTCTGAGACAGCGGCACATATACAGTATCAATGTCCGGCGTTGGCTGGCAGAATAATGAAGATCTTGGGACATCATTAGGTCGAGACCCAGTGGGTGTGACAGATCTCCCATAAACAGATGCTAGCATTAACACTAGGGATTGAGCCCAGAACTCTCCAGAGACTCTCTAGGTAAGATTTATAGTGGTAGAGAGACGAAAAGAGACCCGGCAATGGTGGTCTGATTCGGATATCTCTCGAAATCTATTTAAACACTTCGCTTCAACTGTATAAGCACAAACATTTTCTAAGATACGTTGTTCATTTTTTCAAAACCTTGTGCCTTAATATATCATTTGTTGATGCTTACTGTTTGCTTATGATGTTGAGAAAATAAATCGGAAAGATTAATTCAAAAAGTACCGCTATTTTTTCCCAGGTTCTCTTGCAAAGCAATCAATATGAAAAAATGCTTTTTTTTTTGTGTCAACTGAATAGACACAAATATTGAAATTGGAAATAAAAGTTATTGGGATTAAATGAAACAAGTTTTCTTAAAATTGTTTTTTATTGGTAAATTTTAGTAGTCGATACTGCCGCCTTTATTCGTAATAGTTTCGTAAATTCGATCCGGCATGGAATCGTACAGCCTCTTTATGTAGTCCAGCGAAATTTCCCTCCAGGCCAATTTAATGACTGCAATAAGGGATTCTCTGTCCTCAAACTGACGGCCAGACTCATATACTGTTCGTACTAACCATCCCCAAACGTGTTCTATAAGGTTAAGGTCCGGTGAGTACGGCTGGCATTGAAGCAATTCCACATTTTGCTCCTCTATCCAATTTTTTACTAAGCGCGCCGTGTGGATGGGGGCGTGGTCCTGCTGAAAAGTCCAGCTTATGGATCCATAAATGCCTGAAAATTTAGGGAAATTTCTTTCCAAAATTGCTTTATAAATCAATGGATCTATTTTTGATGTTTGGAACTCAAGCTCAACAGTGCCATAGTAGCTAACAGATCCCCATACCATAACACCATACCTTCTCGACTATGATGCCGCGCTAAAAATCGTTCTTCTTTCCTCACATCGTGGAAGTAATAATTAAACTCATCAGGGCCATCAAAATTAAACTTCTTCTCATCCGAAAAAACTACGTGATTTCATTTTCCCAACTCATATGGAGTCTAGAAGCGCATACACTTCCGTTTCTCTTTAAGTGGTGGTTTCTTTTGAATTTTCATCCGTTTTAGATGTTTGGCACTATTAATAACCTTTCTCACTGTTGAAACGCTTGCAGTAATACCCGATTTCTGCTCTACTTTTCCGCAGAGTCGTAGGAATTGGAAGCACATCTTAAAATTGATCTTCGATCAACTACTGTTATTGCCGTTTTTTGACTCCCTTTCATGTTTTTTCCGTACGAAACTTCGTCCAATTTTGTCAGCTATAGAACGCCCGGTTAGTCCTTGTTCTTTTAAGAAATTGATTTTAGCTCTTTCAACACTATTTAGATATTTTGATCTACCCATTTTTTTTTTTAAATACAATTAATCAAAAATAAAATCACTTAAGGCACTTCAACTGTTGATCTAATGTGTCAATCTCCACAGAATACTCATAAGCAGTGAAAATAATGACTCAAAATAAAACTGCATTTTTTCATATACATAGAATACTTTTCAAGAGGGCCAGAGAAAAAATAGCGGTACTTTTTGAGTTATTCTTTCTGATTTATTTTCTCAACATCATAAGCAAACAGTTAGCATCAACAAATGATATATTACGGCACAAGGTTTTGAGAAAGTGGACAACGAATGTTAAAAAATGTTTGTGCTCATTCAGTTGAAGCGAAGTGTATATAGGTATATTGTCTACGGTCTTGCATTTTTCCCTTTTTGCATTAAATTAAAGTACAGCAACTAATTCGCCCAAATGTTACCTAACCTATTATTTTCTCAAATTTCCGATCTAGTTATTTCAGCATTTATATATTAATCGCCGACACGACTTCTTTCAGAACATATTTACCCTACTTAATGAAGAACAATTCCATTTATTTGTTTTACCAAATCAAAGCGTGCCACTCATAGATAGGTCGAAAAGAATCATAATTTTAAAAAAGTATTTGCAAAATAGGTTAAATAATTTTTTAAATTATCTTGGTTACAACAACAACAATACTATTATTTCGCCTTTTTTACTCTGCGGCCGGTGTCACTGTCACCGATGAATGGTGGGACGTGGGAGTCGCATTTTACTCTCTCTCAGTCGAAGTCCTGTCATGTGTCCTATCCTGTCTCCCTGTCTGTATCTCCCTCTCCTGTATGAATATGAATAAAAATAAAAAACCCAAAAAACGTTTGGTTTGACACAAGCCACAAAAGCCAATAGCATAAAAAAAAAATGTCAAATAAAATTCAAGGCGTAGAAGTAAAAAAAAAAAAAAAAAAACGTGGTGAGAATAAGTCTGTAAAATACCTAAATTTTCAACGACTTCTACCACTTAAGTGGTAGGTATTTCTACCACTTTTTACACTTTCGGAAATTCTACCAACTTGAACACGAAATCTACCACCTTTTACTCATACCTATTCGCTAATAATATTTATTTTCCATCATTGTATTAAATTGAAAATTGTAGCAACTATACTTACTGCTATGGCGTTTTTTCTGTAGTTCTTTCAATATTTCAATTCAAAATTTAAAAGATGGCATGGGACATTTTAGATTCAAAAACCTTTCATCATACATGTAAAACTTTATTGTTTACCTCATAGTAGCGCAGCTACTGAACGTAAATTGTCACATCTAAAAAATATAACAAATTAGAAAAGAAAAAAATTAAACACCGCAACTGTTCACAACACCTTAGCTGCCAAGGAACTTCTGGGCAACGGGAACGATTTTGAACGGTTGCTATACGAAGTAATAATTTTGTGTGTTTTGAACGACAAATGTGATTTTTAAAAATAACTAGCTGTTCCTAGTCTAGAGTCTGTGTAAGACCAAGCTTTATCAGTTCACTCCCCAGGGCCAGCGTGCCCATATATGTAAGTCTTCACTTTAAGAATTAAGTTAAATGAATTGAAAAAATGTTTGTTTCCTATCTTTCAAACTACAACCAACCTTTTTTCCCTTTTCACTGTACTCAAAATCCCTTTTTAAAGCCCACGATACTTTTTCGCCTCAAAATCCAGTTTTTAGAAGTAAAATTTGATATACAAGGAAAGAAAATTACGGTTAATTAACTTTTAGTACAAAAATCACAGTTCGTAACATTATAACGATTATTTTTTGGTATTAGAAAACTTAGATTAAAGAAGATTTATATGGGCAGTTTTTTATGCACATTCAGTGTGTTGATAGTCATGGTGAAATGAAGGTGTTTTCATGAAATTTCAGCAAAAATTTATAGTTTGAGTGTTTTTTGTTTGATTCCTCCAAATCCCACAATTTGGTGCTTTTTCCTTTTATCCCACGAAAGGCTTTTCGAACATCGAAATTTCCACAAAAGGGGATAAGTCCCACGATATAACAACGCTGGTCTCCTCTCCTGTATGAATATGAATCAAAAATTCAAAAAGAGAATCATATACAGAGAACGTTGCTATTTATGCTATTACGTATAACTCTGTATATTGGTACCTTTGTGAGGGGTGAATGGTGTGTGTTACGAGAAGAGAATATGCGGATGCGCAGGGGTGATTGGATTGGTTTGAAGAATGAAAGTAAATTTCGCCTTCGCTATTCGCCCAGTCGATTTTCTGACTAGACATAAACATTTGAGAAGTGCAAATTTTCCCAAATTTGCCTTTTCTCAGGAGTTGAAAAATGTGTAGCCCCTTTTCTCAGGGGTGGAAAAATGTATACTCGCCAGCGACGATGCTGTTTTGAAATCAAAATCAGTCTAGTCTTGTGTCGATCGGCGATCGATAGACAATTTCGGAGGTAGGTGTATATTAATTATTTAAAGTGCACACACGTTTTTTTAGCTTGATTTGTTGTCGCAAGACTCTATTTTGTGTCGCAAAGAGCTAAATATCTCCTGTAAACCTGCGCATGCAAAGTTCCATTAAGTTCGGACGGACTTATATAGTCCAAACTTAATTGTGCACTTCAAACAATTAATATCCCCCTACTTCCAAAATTGTCTATCGATCGCCGATCGACACAAGACTGTAGACTGATTTCAAAACAGCTGCTTAGCAAAAATTAAAAATATTCTTGAATAAAAAATATGAAAATACAGAAACATGAAACAATGTTTCAATTTTATTTAATTTCACTACTATCTTTTTTCAACATTAAAAAAGTTGAGTACAATATTAGTTACTACTATTTATTCCAACATTGACCCAATACGATCAGCAATTTTTAAGAATTGTTTATTTACAGACAGATAGTCAAATTCGCTTCAAGTCAAATATTGTTACACCAATTTTATTTATATGATGATAATATATACAGTGACCATCCGTTCATTATTATAATGAACTCTTCATTATTTGAAGTAGATGTTCATTATGAACTGTTTTGTATTCAAAAACATAAAAATGTTCATTATTTCAAAAACTGTTCATTATTTGTTCAGTATTTTATTCAATTTTGTTGAAACAAAAACGAAAAACTAACCAAGCCAAAATTCTTTAAACAAAATGATAATGCAAAAGTGCCCCAATTTAGTGAATGTGCAAAAATGGTAACGTAGTGCAAATCTTTCATTTCGGAACACTCCCTACATCATTCTCGGAGCTCGCCTTATGTCAAAATCGAGCATTCAGATAATAATCGACTCAAAAGCTTTTCAAAATTCGAAGACAAAATGTTGTTCCGTTGTGGTAAACATTAAAACTGGTAAATTTCATTTGATATTATTAATTGAAAAATACCTAACTAAACATTAAGAATTACGAGGGGAGTTCGATATATTCGCGGTATGGGGGGGATACTCTAAATATGTGAAAAAATTATTTCGTGATTTTAGTAGGCCCGTTATTCAAGTGTTTTACGGAAAAGTTTCATTTGGCTTTGCTTATAAGTTTGCTTTGTATTTTGCGTTGAACAAAGATGAAATGGCTGGTGTCGCGATGATCATTAAAATTGAGAACCGCGCTGTGATAAAATTTCTTACTAAACAAGGAAAAAGTCAACAAATTATTCACGAAGAGATGGTGGCTGTTTTTCGAGATTTTGCACCTCCTTGTCAACTGTCCAAAAGTGATCAAGTTTATTTCAAAGGGGCAGGGAGAGCATTGAAGACGACCTTCGCTCAGGCTGCCCACTAACTGGCTGCACCGGAGAAAACATTACACAAGTCGAGAAACTTGTACTAGAGGATGCCCAAGTAAAGGTTAAAACGATAGCTACGAAATTAACCTTTCTATTGGTACCATACACACCATTCTCCATGACTGTCTAGATCTTTCAAAAGTCAGTGCAAGATGGGTGCCTCGAAAGCTCACACCGCATCAGAAACAAGTGCGAATAGAGTGTTCTAAGGATTTTTTGGAGCTGTGTAGCGAAGACCCGGTAAGGATTATTAATAGAATTGTTACTAGGGACGAAACATGGGTCCATCACTATGATCCTGAAAGCAAGCAGGAGTCCATGCAGTGGCACAAGAAGGGCACAGGCCCCCGAAGAAGTTCAAGGTCACTCCGTCTGCCGGAAAGATGATGGCTACAGTGTTTTGGGACTCAAAGGGAATTTTGCTAATAGAATAAAAAAAAAGGTGAAACCATAAACGCCACATCCTACGCATCGACTTTGCCTCATTTACGGGAAGAAATAAAGAAAAAAATACGGGGTAAACTGGCTGCTGGCGTGTTGCTCCTTCACGACAATGCTCCGGTGAACACGGCACGGACTTCTAAGGCTGCTGTACGGGATTGTGGTTTCGAAGAGATTCAACATCCACCCTATAGTCCGGACCTTGCTCCTAGTGATTATTTTTTGTTCCCAGATTTAAAAAAAAAACCTTCGTGGTAAGCGATTTACCGAGGATGAGGAGCTCAAAACTTCAATAAATGAACATTTTGGAGAGAAGGATGAAAACTATTTTTTTGAGGGTATAGAAAAGTTCATCTCAAGATGTAATAAATGCATTAATGTAGGAGGAGATATTATTGAAAAATAAAAATATTTTTAATTTAATTCGTGTTTTCCTTCATGTCGATATCGCGGATATATTGAACTCCCCTCGTATATTTAAGTTCACTGATGCCACTCAAAAGAATATGTATTTTTAATGAAGAAATACAAAAAGAATATAGATTTAAAAAAACAACTGAAGGCGATGTGAAATGCAACAAGTGCATGGCCACATTTTTTGGAAAACTCGACATAGAACAACATAATGTGCATTAGGTTCTTATTTTAAATAATGAGAATACTTATTTCGTTTTTACGTTACAACATTTAGTTAAATTAAAGACAGAATTTTATTTATTTATTTATTTTGCCTAACATAGGTAGGTACAAATTAATAGTTCCTTCTGTAATATTAATTTTAATTAACTAAATTAAGCACTAAATCATTGTGTTATATTTTTTTATTGAATTATTTTTTAAAATAAAAAAATAATAATTAAGTGCTGCACTTAACTTTGTTTGTTCATTATTTGGAATTCAAACAGATGGTCACCGTAATAATATAACAACTGTTTGGTCAATTTTCGGCCACTGGGCGAACCTAGTAGTTTTAATAGGGTTCGATGCACCCACTGACAGAAAATATCCGGAGGATTTACATAAAGATCTTCATAAAGACGAAAAGTAAACTTTTTGTTAACAACAAAAGTAATTAATTTTTCTCTCTACTCTATTCTATTCCGTTAAACGAGATAGTTGGTTCTATTTTCTTATTTTAAAAATACGCTTTTAACAGGAAATACAGTTGTTGCCAAGAACAATAATTCTCAATCCGTAACTTTAAATATTGGTTCAAAGCCCAAACAGAACTGTTATTTTTCCCCTCTAGTTATTTCATCATTTAGAATTTGGGAAAATAATAGTTCGAAATTCGCGCACTTAAATTCAGCATTCAGCATATAGAATTTAATTAAATAATAGATCGAAATTCGCGCAGACTTTGAACTGTCATTTTCTTCAATTTCTCCTCTAGTTATTTTCTTATTTAATTAAGAACTTTATGGTGGTTTTTCCTTTTCAATATCGAAAAAATACCAAAATGTTTTTTGGCGTTTTTTCCAAAACATATCTTTTGCGTTCTACCAGTTTTCTTAAATGGAAAAAATGCCCACACGAGTTTTGGAAAAAATGACGAAATTGGCGGCATTTGTGTTAAAATATTTGGGCGATTTTTCCTAGGAAAATATTCCACAACTTTGTTTATGGAGGTTTTTGGACATTTTTTCCATTTCAATGCATACTTTTCTTATGTGGTCGATATTTCCCATAGAGTTCGCTGTTAAATCTTCTCCTCCAGAACTTCAACACAAACGGGACACAAAAATCACTCGAAGAATTTCGAATTTGAAACTACCAAAGAGATCTTCATCCATTCGCCTTTGCAAACGATCATGCTTCTGCATCATAAAGCAGGACTGGGATGATGAGGGTCTGCTGTTTACGACCAGACAAGTATGACAGATATGGCTCCATATAGCTAGTCTTCATAAATGCTCTCCTATGCGGCTTTAAAATCGACAGAAAGATAGTGAGTATTGATGACTGTATAATTGAAAAGCTATAACCATAGAAAATACATGGACACATCAGAAGCCAGTTTGACTAGCCCATTTTCGATAATTTAAAGATTCGGTAAGAAGTGTTAAATGTATAGAAATAAGTCAGATACATATTTCGAAAACTACATGGTGGAAAAAAAACATAAATCCAAGGAATCGTTTGTAATGTCTTTGCGCAGTTACTCCACTTCTGATTTTATTGTTGTCGTTAATTTCTGCTATAAATAAACCGCAAGTGTAGAGTGAAGACAGTGGGTTGAGTAAACGAGTTTGCACAATAGCTTTCATTTGGAGGCTTTTCATAGGTAATTTAAACAAAAATCCATAGACCATAATAATTCAAACGCTTTAAAATATGAATTATTACATTCATAACACATGACAAGGTAAATAATTTATCAACACGCGAGTAACAAAAATAAAGAAGGGTTCACATCAGGAGGTCCAATGTCCATTTACCTCCAAAAAATAAAAAGGACTTACCTAACTGGTTAATCCATCCCACAACATAGAAAACCTACACACACGTGTGTTAGGGGAAAAAGATACATCGGATAATGTTTCCACTGATATGTCTTATGGACGATTTAAATAAAACAAGGGGATTATTCTATATTATTTAACTTGAAAAGAGGAAAAAAAAAATAAGAGAACTGAAAAATACACGCGAAAAAAGGAAGTGTAAAATGGATACGCTGACGGCAATGGTTAATGGTCTTTTATGATAACTTATTTATAAAAAATTAATGAAATTGATGTGTATGAATAAAAAAAATTACTATTACTACCATATTTTTAGGAAGATAGACACAGAAGAGTTATTCGAAAGAGTATTCGGCCAACCCTTATTCAACTACGTAGTTAGAATATCCCCGAACTGACAACGGAATATCCGACCCGCTGCCCTAGGGTCAATATAGGGCCTGATCCTCCAAGTTGGGGGTTGTGGGCTAACTACCCAACCGCGGAAAAACAACACTGTTGCGAAGCAACCAAGAGCCTCGGATATTAACGGATTTACTGTTGACGATCCTGGAAAACGACAAAAGGACAATGACTTTCGGATCATCACGTGGAATGTTCGAACCCTGAACATACCGCGTGTAGCCGAACAATTAGCGGAAGACCTAGACTGCTACAATGCAGACATCACCGACATCCAGGAAGTGCGGTGGAATGGGCCGGGCAAAAGAAGGATGAAAAACTGTGACATCTACTACGGTGATTGCTACAAAGAGCAGAAGCAGCATCTATTTGGATGTGGACTCGTTGTAAGCGGCAGACTTAGGCAAGAAGTCTTGAGCTTTTTACCTGTTAGTGAACGTCTTACAACTATCCGCATCAAGGCTAAATTCGCCAACATCAGCCTAATATGCGCTCACGCTCCCACAGAAGATAAAGACGATGCTACCATAAAACACGAGCAATGTCCTAAGTATGACGTTAAAATTGTCTTAGGTGATTTTAACGATAAAATAGGAAAGGAGGACATCGTTGGTAGCACAATCGGAAAGCACAGCCCATACGACACCACGTCTGAAAACGGACTTAGGCTAATTGACTTTGCAGCGTGACGTAATGTTACTATGCACACGGTTTCCTCACCTCAAAATTTACAAAGGTACATGGCGGTCACCGGATCATCAAACCGTCAACCAAATTGGCCATGTTGCGATCGACGCAAGGCACTCCTCCAGTATTCTACATGTCCTTTCTTTCTGAGCGGCCAACATAGACTCGGACCACTACCTTGTTGAGGTACGAATGCGGATATCCCACACGCGACAACAACCGGGAAATGCTGTGAGGAGATTCAACGTTGAACTGCTACAAACGCAACAAACCGCCAGTACTTTTGCCGATCGTGTATCCCTCAACCTCTCGAGAAGTCCTCTACGGCCAGCATCAAGTGCTGAAGACCAGTGGCATCGATGCCAAGAAGCAGTCAGAAGCGCCGCAATTGATGTGCTTGGTTTCACCAAACCACCCCAACGACACCCCTGGTTCGATGAAGAGTGCCGGCAAGCACATGCAGCAATACAACGTGCCTACGAAGCGGCGCGGACGAGAGCGGCTCGTGAGCTCTACGAGCAAAGGAGGAAGGAAGAACACCGGCTTCTCCGGAAGAAAAAGAAAGAGAATGAGAAGCGCGCGATCGAGGAAGTAGAGAGGTATTACTCGAGGCACAATTTTCGGAAGTTTTACCAAAAGGTAATAAGGAAATTTCATTGCAACAAGACCCGAGCAGAAATCTGTAGAGACGAACAAGGAAACCTTGTAGTGGAAACACAGTCGGTGCTGAGGACATGGAAAAACCATTTCTGCAGACTCTTAAACGGCGAAGACGGCATAAATTCCGCTGTCAGGCAGAATGAACCATTCAACCTGGATTCAGGATCAGATCCTTGGTAGGCAATTTGCATTCATTCAAATCTATTGGCAACCAACTATCCAACTGAATTTGTAAACTCCTTGGATATTCCTGGCTTACCACCGCACAATTTACAACTCAAGGTTGGCTCGGTAGTCATCATGCTTCGAAATCTAAGCCAGCCAAAACTATGCAATGGAACGGGTTTGGTAATAAGAAAACTGATGATCAATGTGTTTTAAAGAAGGAAGTTCTCATTCCAATGATCCCAACCGACGTGCCCCTTCCCCTTGAGTTTAAACTATAATTCAATTTCCGATTAATCTTGCATTCACCCATTCACCATGAGGATTAACAAATCACAAGGTCAATTGAGTGTTTGTGGTCTGAAATTAAAAAACACATGTTTTTTCCCATGGTTAATTGTACATGTACGTGGCATATTCACGCGTCGGTAAACCATGCACTTTATTTGTTCTTCCGCATGATAACAAACCGAAAATATGTGTATCACAAGGTGCGTCAGTGGAGATAATAAATCCATAATATAAACCAATGCAGCTAAATACAAAGCTTCATCAAAGCAATTGTCTTACTGGTAAAACATTGAAATACTTGATTTTTGTACTTTTATTGAATTTGTATTTCCTAATGAACTATTGAACTTAATTAAAATAGTAGATATATTAAGTTAAGCTAAAAGGTATTATTAAATTCATTGACCGTTAAGCGGTACGAAGTTCGCCAGGTCAGCTATTTAAGATAAAATAAATATTTTAAATAAGAAAGTTTTGTTCACAAAATGCGAACAAAGCCGCATTAAAAATATTTCTCAAAAATGACTACCCAAATCCTAACCTATGTTCGCATACCGTATATTTTTGTGAAAACTCAACTATCCACTGGTTTTTATAAGTATGCAATAGGACATGTCATGCAAAATTAACATTTACATAATAAACCATGCGGATAAAATTGAATTCATTAACACATCCTTTGCCTTATGCCAGCCACACATACCTCCGCAAGGGTATATCTGTAAACCGAAGGGAAAAACCATACTCGTATAGATACAGCACTGAGCCTGGGAGTACTTTCGACACTTTAAGTGTAGGCTATACCTATGTTGAGATGAGCAACCCCTGTGGAAAAACTTGACATGAAGTATCATTTCCACAAAACTGAATCACTTAAGAACTATTTCTTTGATACATACGGATACGAGATACTGTTTAAGGATGCGGCTGATAAAATAGCTCGTCCGAATGAATAGATTACTATTTTGAATACGGACTCAAATCATTATCGACATCATTGACCTAAGTGGATACACTCAAACATGGAATATTCTGTAGGCCAAATTCAATCAATTTATGTTAATATTGACCACATGACCGCCTAAAGGAACCCAGACATTTTCGAACACTATATAACAGAACTTCCAGGTATGAGCTACTTCCAACACACACTAAATAATTAACTGATACCGAACAATATTTAAGCAGCAGGACGTGTACGTTAAATATTCATTTGGCCAAATGCGTTTCTCTAAATCCAAAGAATGATCAAGCACATTGAAATCAGTAGTCGAATAGCAATATCCACAGCAACAATGGTTTTGTAAGTAACGATATGTTCGAATTCCAGGTTCACTTCTGTACACTCTGCATAGTAGGAGTAGCGACGATGACTGTGACGAGGGTAATTTAGTAAATATGTGCGCATATGTGTACTCGTAAGTCCTTGGAATGGAATCCGTGTACGTAATATCCTGAACACAATACAATGGTGAACACTGCCAAAAATGGTCGAATTACGGATGTGCTCTTGTCTGGCCTGTAACATCAATTGTAATGCCAGGATGACACAACAGTCGACCCAAATTTGTCATAATATGATGATTACCTTAAGGTGTTGAATTTTTAATGCAAGCGGACGCCGCTGATGGAATGATTGTGTTGCACTAATTTTTGACTCAGGCAAGAGAGAACAAAGATCTATACCACGTGTTGTTTGTATTAGTGCTATGAACTTTAAACGTTGTCACTGGGCAAAGTCTGTAATTGTTCCCAAGCGTGAATTGAAGATTTTTCCAAGATATCTCAAGTGCATTACTAACCTATTTTTCATGAGACTTTCCATTCAAAGGTAACAAATCTTCAAGGATGTGGTTAATACATAGTGTACCTACTGTTTAAGTTGTGATGTACTGTAAAGAACATCTTGCAGTGTGTAGTTCTGTTAAGTTTAATTTTCAAGTTTAACAATATTTTTTAGATATCAAAGACATATATTTGCCATGGAATCCTTTAAGGCTTCGAGATGTATGAACTTAAGGCAATTACTTAGTTGGATGAGATTAACATAAAATAAAGTGCAAGACTGGGTCGAACAAAACTTTCTCGTTCATCAAAAGTTTGGTTGGTTATTTTCTTATTATTTATAAGATAGGTAGGTAAAGGTCCGAGAAGCAATGCTAGATAAAAGACACGGTTCATATAATATAGGAAAATGATGAGTGTTATATAAAATTCACTGGGTTATTCATCTGATATGGCAGTAGGTACTTATTAATTAACAATGTGAGTTTTTAATTGTTGAAGCTCACAGAAACAGGCAATTGTCGAAAATCCTGGTTAGAGAGTTGTTATAAAGCCTATTGACTGTGCAATTTTATAAGCTCTTACACTTTACAAGATTTTTGAGAACGAGGACAATGGTAGTAGGAGTTTCTGTTTTGTTATCTGTTAGTGCATGATTTTATTTTGAACTGGAATAGATTAGTGACGCTGGTTTAAGGTAACAACGATTGCAAGTAGTGTTCGTGATTGAATAGTTATAAGTTATTGCTTAGATTATAAGTTACCCCCTTATTAATAAAAAAATGTACACAAGTAAGTTAGCTATCAAACATCAGATAGCATACAAAAATTGGACATAACTGCTGAGTAACAAGTTGATAACTTTTACACAGTGTTTATTAATGAGGGGGTTATTGTTCGGGATGTAAGCATTACTTAGTTTTTAAGGGCTTATCAAAATCTAAAATGGGGTTTTCGAGACATGATCAGTTTTTAAAACTAGCGTTTTCGGTGATTCGAAGTGAAAGTTAACGACGCAATAATTTTGAAAACATCAATCAAAAAACTGAGTTTGCTATTAAGTTAGAGAGACTGTAATGAACCTTTGTATTCTATACCCAACTTTTCCTATAAATGTGCTAATTGCCCTAAACAAGCCGAAATGACCCACTTTTCCCCTAGGGTGAACCAATTGGAAAATGAACCGATAACCCCTGCAAATGCATCCAATGGGCTGTTATTGGTATTAGTGTATAATATAAGCCTGATCAGTTTTTTCCTCTAAACGGGAATATCATTAGACACTACGCGGCTTTCGATACACTTGGCGAGGTTTCCTGGAAGGTTAAAAGTACTGTTCAGCTCATTTCTGAGTTCGACCTGTCACAGATAGAGTCCATAAAATCACAAATATGTATATGAACACAGATCTTTGAGAAAAAATTAAAAAATCTGATTTATTCGAATTTTTTGTGAAAAACTAAGTACGGCATCTTATTTAGAATTCTGATATATGACAAATAAGTGTTTTGATCAAAATCGTTAGAGCAGTTTTTGTACCAAAAATTGCAATGTTTAGTTTGAAAAATACTATTTTCCAACTATATATCTAAAAACCGATTACCTATAGGTTATTATTCGCGATATAAGAATTACTTGTTTAAGTTTTTTCGAAGTTTTATCGAAGTCAAAATAGGGGTTTTCGAGATATGAGTGTATTTTAAAATTAGCGGTTTCGGTGATTTGAATTGAAAATTAAGGACGCAACAATTTTCAGAACATCAGTATTAATCTATGTTTGCATTTTGGTCAAAATCGTTATTGCTGTTTTCTGGTAAGCTAAGAAAAACTAAATTTAAAAAAAAATTACTTTTTTCAAAAATCGATTTTACGATAATACCGAGAAAAACTGAGTTTTCCATTAAGTTGGAAATGATCATATAACCTTAGAAATTAATTTTTGTTACAATCGTATGGACCGTTTTCGAGATATGTCCAAATTTCAAAACCACCATTACTCGAATTTTTAGCCAAAAACTGGGTATGCAGTCATGGTAACCTAGTGTTGCCAGATGGTTTTTGATGAAAGTAGTTCATGGGGCTCCAAGTCCCGAACTTTCCCGGACAAATGACGATCAGAAAAAGAGTACAAAACAAGGACGAAAAAAAAACAAAATTTTTATTATGATTCTTAGAATCTCAAGTATCCATTATTAGTTCTGTTCGTTTACTAGATTTTAATTATCTCCGACTGATTTTTCGATTAATTTCTAAATTAAGTGGATAAGTGAAAATAATCCCGGACATTTTATTAAAACTATACCGGACGTTCCCCGCAGAAGCAAAAAAGAGTGCATGTCCGGGAAAACCCGGACGGATGGTAAGGCTATGGTAACCTCACCCACTTAAGTTTAAATATCAATTTTGGTTAAAATCGTTAGAGCCGTTTTCGATCAAACCAAACTGGTACGAACAGTTTGTATGGGAAGTACCATTAATATTGAGGTTAAACCCACAAACTCCACATCCGAAGTTTGAACGAAATCGGGTCAGCCGTTTAGGCTGTAGGCATGCGGGACAGACAGACAGACAGACGGACAGAATTTTGCGACCCACTTTTTTGAGTTCGTGTATCATCGTAATATCAGAATTTATTAACATCTCGAGTTCAAAATTGTGTACGAAAACAATATCTTTCTCTTACTACGTAATGGAGAAAGTTAAAAAGGGCAAGAACCTGGCAAAGCACTCAGAGCATGAGGCAGGCCAAGAAACTCCTGGGGCAATACAACCGGAAAACATTCCAAGCTTGCATCGGCATGAGCAAAAATAACCTCCGTATCCTAACGGGCTTCCTAACGGGGCATTATGGACTCAAGGAACACCTTAGGAAACTGGGTATATCTGAAGAAGGTCTCCTGCAGATTCTGCGAGGAGTCCAGTGAAATGCCAGAATACTTGCTCGGATCATCATGGCACTGACCCACAAAAGATTGAAATACTTGGGCAAGTACCAATTATCTGATGAAGAAACACTGTCACTGGAGCCAGCTCCCATCCTTAGATTCTTAAAGGAAACTGGACTGGAGAGAGTGCTATAAAACAGATTTCTTCCGCCAAGGGTACAAGAAACTCTAAAATGATTCCGAAAGGAATTATACTGTAAGGGGAACTCTTATGAGGGTATATACCTCTCTGAGGCGTAAGCAGGTGGTACATTAGACCAAAAGGTCGCAGTACAACAACCCGTTTCACATAATCAAATAAAATTGGTCGCGACAACCCAAGAAAGTAAATGAATAAGGTCCCCCCCATAATATTGACCCTGCAAAGTGTCCTCTGTTCTTTTTTTTTTTGTTTTTTTTTTTATATCAGTAGACATTCTGTTGTACACCCGATTTCAAACAGATGTATTTTTTTACTAAACGGATTAAAGAATGGGTGAAAATACCGTTAATGAAATTTCCTTTACTTCTTTCGGTTTAATGGAAAGGGATATTGGGCAACACTTCGGATTTCGGGTTTGCAAACATTTTTTTAACGTCATGAATGGGTTTAATCACCCAGGTGTCAGGGTAAAAGTGAAACACCATGAAAGTGGACGAAGGGTTGTACGAACTTGCTCTTAGCAAACTGTGATGTGGAAGGACCTTTTTTGTATAAGCAACAATATTACACAAAGTTAAACTTCAAAAGTTCCCAGTGGAGTAGAAAATCACAATTTTAATCGCAAGGCCTTGGCAAGCAAGGAGCAATAGACAGTAGAGTTCCTTAGGGTTATCTTTGAAGTGTACTGTAGGTGGAATATATAAAATGATAAATCCCTGTCCATGGTGATATATAATGTCAACGACTACATGGTTTGTGTACAAGGAACACCGATACAATATTTTGATAAATCATCTGTAAAATTAACATTTTTCGGTGATAGAAGTCGAATACTGATACATTGAGGATGACGTTAGACTTATTATGAAACTGTAATATTGACACTCAAATATCAAAACAAATTTTGAAGGTCCTAAACCAACATTAAAAACTAGAATGATAACTTTTTAACTTTCTCCATTACGTAGTAAGAGAAAGATATTGTTTTCGTACAAAATTTCGAACTCGAGATGCTAATCAATTCTGACATTACGATGATAGACGAACTCAAAAAAGTGGGTCGCAAAATTCAGTCCGTCTGCCTGTCTATCTGTCCCGCAGGCCTACAGCCTAAACGGCGGACCGGATTTCGTTCAAACTTCAGATTTGGAGTTTGTGTTCTTAGGGCTCGGGGCCGTTTTTTTTATTGCAAGGTAACCTCAATATTAATGGTACTTCCCATACAAACTGTTCGTACCAGTTTGATTTGCTCGCAAACGGCTCCAACGATTTTAATCAAAATTGATATTTAAGCTTAAGTGGATGAGGTTACCATGACTACATACCCAGTTTTTGGCTAAAAATTCGAGTAACGGTGGTTTTGAAATTTGGGCATATCTCGAAAACGGTCCATACGATTGTAACAAAAATTAATTTCTAAGGTTATATGGTCATTTCCAACTTAGGTAATGGCAAACTCAGTTTTTCTCGAAATTATCGTAAAATCGATTTTTGACAAAAGTCATATCTCGAAAACCCCATTTTTGGGGCTTAGATAGATTTGGGAAATAAGATCCCGTACCAAGATTTTCTCAAAAAATTTGGAAAAATACTGTTTTGTAGCGGCCTGTTTTATTATTAAACCATTGTATTATTTTAACTACAGTATCCTGAATTGTAATCATTTATTATTTAAATAACATTAAGAACATAAGAGACAGAGTCCTTTTCTTGTAACACATACTTTAAACTTTTCTTGTCAAACATACTGTATTATCCCTTTTTATAACTGTCAATGTGCGAAGTTAAATTCCAATAAGCAATAAGCATGATGACGACACTTTGTCGCATATAATTATTACAGAAATAATATATATGTATATAAATGTAAACAGTTCCAATGATGGACTTTGGACTCAGAATTGAGTATAAAAGGACAATATGCATTTTGCAGTCAGATTCATTCGTGTTCTGGCAGTAGGACGAAAAGGTATCTACTATTGCTTGGACCTACGTGATCTTAATTGATCCTTGGACCGGCAACAGCATTACGATACTATTTGGAACTACGTGATCTTAATTGATCCTTGTTCTGGTAGTGTTGCCGTGCTGTACCAGTGGGTGCGCTTTTGGACTATTGTCAGAAAGTTATTTTTGTTTATAACTTTTAAAACCCGCCTGAAATAAAAAATTCATTTGTAAAACGTGTTTTTTTAGTCTCACGCCCTACAGTTTTTTTAATTATTTCTCAAAAACGGCTACCCAAAAGCCGATCTATGTTCATATATATTTTTGAAACTCAATACCGCACTTTAACATCAAAATAATTTCGATTTTTAAGTTGTTGCAATTATTGCAACAGCCATAAAAATGTAATAACAGCAACGAAAAAATTGTTTTTATTTTTACCAACCCACTTCTTCTTTTTTTTTTCAACAATATTGAACATGCACCTCAAAATAATTCCAACCACTTGGATATTACACAATCAGAAAATCTCACTTCATTTGCACCCCAACACACGTCTATCGTGATATCTATAGGTATATTAATCGCCGACACGATTTCTTTCAGGTCATATTTAACCTACTAAATGAATACCAATTCCGTTTATTTTTGTACCAATTTGAAGCGTGCCACTCATAGATCGGTCGAAAAATATTATAATTTCAAAAAAGGATTTGCAAAATAGGTAAAATAGTGCTTTAAATTACGTTGGTTACAACAACAACAATAAATGTATTTCGCCTTCTTTACTCTTTGGCCGGTGAGGTGTCAGGTGTCACAGACGAATGGTGGTAGTTAAGCGAAGGAAGAGAGAAAGAATATGAATAGAGAATACGTATTCACTGTACGCATCAAGAGAAAGATAATATTTTGCCTTCGCTATCTCTGTGGCCGCACAGATGAGATGATGGTGGCAGTTAAGCGAAGGAAGAGAAAAGAGAATATGCCCAAGAGTAATTAATATAATTCGATTAGTCACATTTTTCTTTCGCTTGGATGAAGTTCTGTCTCCTGTTCCTGTATGAATGTGAATGTGAATCAGAAATTAAAAAAGAGAATAACACCCAGAGAACGTTGCTATATGCTGTTATTGCGTATAACTTTGTTCTCTATACCAATAAAGCGAATGATGAAGAGAAGAGAATATGCGCAGGAGTGATTGGATTAGTTTAATGAATGAAAGGACTAATTGTGCGCAGATATTTTCATTGCTGTTTTTTTGGCGATTTTCTTTTAAGAAATAAGGAATTAGTCTTTCAAGATTTCAACCGAAGGTCAACTACTCTTTACTTATTCGAATTTCTGGCATCAACTGCAGCAGCATCAAATTTAGCTGCAACCACTTCAGCTGAATTTAAGCAGAAACTTTAAAATATTCTTGAATAAAGAATATAAAAATACAGAACGATGAAACAAAATGCAATAGGTACCTACCTACATTTTCTTTAATTTTAGTACTATTTTTTTTCAACATTAAAAAAAGTTTAGTACAACATAAGCTACTAATATTTATTCCAGTATTGACCCGAATACGATCAATAATTATTATGAATTGTTTATTTAAAGACAGAAAGTAAAATTCGCTTCAAGTCAAATATTCCTACACCAATTTTATTTATATGATGATAATGTAAAAACTGTGTGGTCGATTTTCGACCACTGGGCGAACCTAGTTCAGTTTAAAACTGCTAATGCAAATACAAAAACAAATCTCTGAATTCTTGCATATACTTATATATATTTATATGGAGCGTCATTATTATATTCCAGTCAAAAAGAAAATCATTCCCTAACAAATCAGAAATGAGAAACTCCTACTATGCTTGTTCTCGTACTCAAAAATCTTGTAAAGTGTAAGAGCTAAAAAAATAGGACAGTAGGCGCTTATAACTCTCTAACCAGAACTGGCAACAATTGCCAGTTATTGAGAGCTTCAACTTTTTAAAACTCACCTTATTATAATGTAGGGTAAAGGTGTCAACAGTGGATCAGAGTACACAGTGAATAACTTGCTCTCATAATGTCGCTTTTTATTTTAAAATGTATCTTGAAATTAGAAAAGAACACATTTTGACTTCCCCTCGCAACAGACTATCAGTCTGCGCGATCACTTTTCCGAAGGTGGTTATTCTCATGACTTTGTGTTTTCTGCATATGTAAGTATTTTTTTTTCTGTTTTATTTTTGATCTTTTTAAAAATGTGTGTATAGTAACTTCATTTGAGTTAAATATTTGTACTTTTACTTATATATACTTAATATTTTTTATCGATTTGTTTACTTTGGTGAAATGTCTTATAAATTATATGTTTTTGTGAAATGAGAACAGTGTACACAGTGAATCAGTTGAATATCGTACACAGTACACAGTACAAAAGTAACGTTTTGTGACAGTTTTACTGACTAGAAGTGATAAGTTTTTTTTTATTTATTTTTTTATTATACTTGAAGAGCTTTTATTTTTGTTTTTCCCTTAATAATAAAATGAGTTAATAAATATGTATGTGTTATGAAAAAAACTTATGTTTTTACTAAATAAACTGATCTCTACTTTCCTAAATTCTTCTTTGAGGGTGTGATACCCTATTCTGCAGAATGGTTCAGGACCTATGAACGTTTCTGATGCTACCTTTCTAGCTAGGGAGTCGGCCTTTTCATTACCCTCTATTCCTACGTGGGCAGGAACCCAGCAGAGGGTTATTTTTTTTCTCCTACAAAGTTCACTAAGTCTTTGTAGGCATTCCCATACAAGTTTGGATCAAATGATGTAGGAATTAAGTGCCATAATAGCAGCCTGGCTGTCTGACGTTATTGCTATATCAAATATCACAGTTGAGTTTGTTTCTGTAGAGTTTGACTTGGACACATTTGTCTACGGCATAGATTTCAGCCTGGAAGATGCTGGTATTTTTCCCCATTGGCTCAGAATATTTGGTTCCAGGCCCAAATACTCCCGCTCCAGTTCCCTCATTATTTCCCTATCCATCTGTGTACCACTTTGTTGTGTGATTGCTCAGTCTGTGAATTATGGATTCGCTGCTCCAGTTCTTCCTATTGATGAGCTTATTTTGGAAATCAAATCTTTGATGATATCGTCTCTAGGTTCTAGGAAAGGCCAATAATGGTCGTTTTTTGAGTAGTCGGTAAAACTGTCTCAGTATGTTGCAATTTCTCTTCCTACTCCTTCCTTGGCCATTCTTAGAATCGTTTTACTTGTACATTCCTCAACCACGAGGTGCAACGGAGTTAGCTCCAATAGCACTTCCATAGCTACGGTTGGGCAAGTTCTCATGGCCAATGTTATACATAGGCATGCCAGGCCTTGCACTTTATAGAGTGTCTTCCTTGTGGTGGACAGACTGGTTCTTTTTGCCCATGCAATTGCGCCATACGTGATCATTGGTCTCACAATAGCAATATACATCCATCTGAGGATGGTCGGGCTATATCCCCAGGATTTTCCAGCTAAGTTTCGGAAGATCATTAAAGCCCGCTTTGCTTTCCTGGTTATCTCCTCTGGTGTGTTTTTTCCAGACGAGTTTGCTGTCCAGGTTTAGTCCAAGATATTTAACTTCATTGACCGATGTCAGTGATAGCCTTATCGGCAGCAGCCGTTAAGGTTTTCTTTTCCTCGTGAATGGTACTATTGTTGTTTTTGCCGGACTTAGGCTTAGCCCAGCCGTTTCGCACCAATATCGAGTTATTTCGAGTCCCATTTGTACAATGTCACAAAGGGTTCCCCCAAATTTACCCCTGACAATAAATCAAGAGCTCGTGTAATTGCATCATGCGATGTATTATCAAATGCTCCTTCGATGTCCAAGAAGGCACACAATACTATTTCTTTCGCCTGAAGAGCGCCTTCAATGATCTCAGTTAGCTGGTACAGAGCGGTCTCCGTAGATCTGCCCGCTCTGTGGGCATGCTGACGATGATGAAGAGGCGACATGTTTAGTATATCTTCTCTCAAGAAGTTGTCCACTGCCTTTTCCATCGTTTTAAGAAGGAACGAAATAAATCTGAATGGTCAATAGGACTTTGGAAGACTTGGGTCCTTTTTTCCCACTTTTGGAATGAACACTGCCTTCGCTCCTCTCCACTGGTTTAGTATGTAGCCCAGTGGCAGACTGCTTTTGAAAATTCTTACCAAATGTGAAAGCAATTTACCTTGCCCTTTTTTTAGTAGGACTGGCCTAAATCCATCCACCCCCGGTGATTTAAAAGGATGAAAGGAGTCAATTGCATTGTAGTCGCCCTCTCGAGAAGATTTCGGTTGCTATTTCCCAATCCTCTTTGCGAGATCTTTGAATATTGGTCGTGCTCTTATTGTCCGTGCTCGGATGGCTACCAGAAAAATGAGTTTTTAATAGAAGCCGTGGCCTCTGTTGCTCATTTTCTGTAAGGCTGCCATCCGGTTTTCTAAGAGACATTGATATTCCTTCTATTTTTGCTGGTGGTTTATGCACTCTGGCCGCAAAAGGAGTATTTACAATAATAATTGTCTCACAGAATTGTCTAAAGCTTTCTCGTTTTGCTTTCCTTATTTCTTTGTTGTATGAACTGTGAAGTCAGTGCCATTCTGTAGCTCTGCCAGTCTCCAGTATGCTTAGCTGTGTTAAACAGCTCACGCGTCGTTGACCGTAGTCTTGACAGATTGTTGCTCCACCATGTAACATTATTCTTCTCTGCGCTTCTGCTTATTGGGCAGCTAGTTTCAAACGCACTTGTGATGTTATGCCCTCAACTGTATGTTCCAATTCTAAATGATAGCCTGGAGCTCTCCTAATGTTTACTTGCTCCAGATTGCTTATCCTCCAGTTCTTCTGCGCATTACCTACAGAAGGTGAGATGGTGCTACCGCGTTTGGTTTGCCGCGGGCGTCGGATCAGAACCAGGCTTAGCCCGGTGTTTTTCAGACTTCTTCTTTGCCTCCTCAGGTGCAAAGCCTTTTTTGAGGTACCGAAGCTACCATCTAATGCCAGCACCGCTCAGCATCTTCCGAGGAGGATCGTCCTTACCACCAGGCTGGCCCGGGGGTGGCATCGGTGAGCATAGGTGCCCTTTTCTTTTAGCCGTAGCTGCTGCGGGTTGTATATTACGTATACGAGTTTGGCTCGTTGCCGCCCCCATATTTCCCACTACAGACTTGGCCAAATGTTGAGAGGATAGAGCTTGGCTCCCGCTACCCAATCTGGTAGCTTCAAGGCCACTTGAGTAACCAATCCAGATGCGGTGTTACCCTGCAATCTATTTAGTTCGTTTTTTTGCTTTTGTTTGCTTCTTGGTTTCATAAGCCACGAGTAGCATGGGAAAGGGTCTTCCGCCACACCAGAGCCCCGTATAACGTGTGTATATAGATTTCGAGAGATATTCGAATAAGACCACCATTTTCGGGTCTCTTTTCATCTCTCTACCACTATAACTCTTACCCAGAGAGACTCTCTGGATTTCTCCAGAGTTCTTCCCTGGGCAGAATTCCTAGTGGTAATGCTAGTATCCGTTTATGGGAGATCTGTTTCAACGATTGGGTCTCGACCTAATGATGCCCCAAGATCTTCATTATTCTGCCAGGAAAAGCCGGACATTGTCACAGTTTATGTGCCGCTGTCTCAGACTACTCCAGGCATAGTTTACACGAATCACCCTCTCTAAGGCCCATCTTCCTTAAGTGATACCCGAAATTACTATGTCCTGTCGATAAAGCCACCACCCATTTCAATGTTCCTCGACTCATGCTGAGAACCCTTCTTTGAGTGGAGCAGTTCGGCCATTGCCATTTTAGCCTGTCTACATTGTTCCATGGTTGAGCAACTTCTCAGGTGTTCTGCCGTGATCCATTTGTGAATCAGCTGTTCTACCATTCCTTTGCCAATTGAAGAGAATGGTTCTGGTCCCAGCAACTTTTCAGTTGACCCCTGTTTTGCAAGGGAGTCCGCCTTTTCGTTGCCTTCGATACCTATATGTCCTCGTACTTAAGTCAGTGTTACTTCATTTTTAGATGAACATTTATTGAGCTTAAGTACACATTCCAGTGCCAATGATTTTGTGATGTTTGTCTGTTCCATGCGTCTGATCACCGCTTGATTGCCCAGTGCTATAAGGATATTTCTTCCCTCCACCTGACTCTCAAGCAAGTAGTCTAGAAAGCAGGAAGCAAAGCAATCATCTCAGCCTGGTATACGGAAGTGTGTTTCCCGAGGCTAACGTGACGGGCTAGTTCCAGCTCTGCTGAATAGATACCGGCACCCGCTCCGCCATCCATCATGGATCCATCTGTGAAAATCGCTATTTCACTATTCCTTTTTAATGGAAGTAATCCGTTCTCAATACAAGTTATGTGATTCCTTTCCATAACACGCACCGTTATTATCCCATACATAGGAATGTTCAGCTCCCAAATCTCGTTTTTGACAAGTTCCAGGATCTTCCTATGACCATAGATGGTACCACGATTGTGCCATTTCGCATTTCGATGCAAACGAAGTGCAGTTAGGGCCGCTGTTTTCTTAATAAATAAGTCTAGCGGTAAGATCCTCAGGCTCACTTTCAATGCGCATGTTGGTGTTGTCCTTATTGCACCTGGAACTCCTATATATGCTAAGCATTGAACATTATACACGTGGTACCTCACAGTTTTCGCCCACATACAACCGAGGCGTAGGCGTAGGTGATAATGGGTCTAGTAATCATCGTATACATCCAGTATACTGACCTAGGCGAGAGTCCCCACCTCTGTCCACATACTACTACTAATGTAGTACCATTTTTGCCTCTTTGGAGAAGGTCATTCTCCTCAACATGGTAGTTCAAAGTAAGTCTAAAATCTACATAGACTCCCAGATACTTAACCTTCTTGGTCGTTGTTAATTCCGATCCGAAAAGTGTTAAGGGTCGGAATTCCAGATTTTTTGAGATCCTTGTGAAGATTATTAGATCTGTTTTCTCCGCATTAATGGAAAGCCCTTCTACCAGACACCACCGTTCAAACACTTTGAGCGCGTTCCTCATGATATCTGCGGTGACGGTTATGAAATTGCCTCTGGACATTATTGCTATTTCGTCGCCATATCCCACTGTGTGAATGCCAATCGCTACGTTTTTCCAAGGCTTGTTTCAGACTTTCAAAGCATATCTTATGGAAGGCACCTTCAATGTCCATTATTGTAGTCATCGCAGTGCCTCCAGTATTAAGCTCTTCTTCTGCAACGCGTACTACTTGATGTAGCGCTGTTTATGTAGACATGCAGCCCTGTAGGCATGCTGTCGACTATTTAAAGGATACATCTTAAGCGCAGTACTCTCCATATAGCCCACCACCACCCTTTCCATCATTCTGTTTTTAACAGAAAGGATGTTAGGCTAACTGGTCTGAAGGACTTTGCCTCGGTGTAATCCTGTTTCCCCGGCTTTGGAAGGAAGACCACATTTGTCTTCCTCCATGTAATCGGGACGTAGCCTATTGCACGCAACGTATATATTCCTGAGCCTAGGTGCAATTACGTCTACATTATGCATTAAAAAAATAAATAGTTGGCGCAACAGGTCTGGAGAGACCCTAGGCCTAGCTTCTCACAACCATTCGCTTTGTGTGAGTTTCTCATTTTTGTAACGAATGGAAGGGATCTACAGTTTTATGCCGACTCCAAACGGCTAATTGAGAAGCTCTTACAAGACATTTATACTCTCGGATGTTTGTCAGACGTTCGCGAGAGGTAGCGCAGCGGAAAAAAACCCTAAGTCGGAATTGGGTTTTTTTTTTTTGCGGGATTCGAACCTGGGACTCCCGCATAGCAGTCCAACACACTAACCACTAAGCTACTGCGACTACTTTATGCATTAGACCTAGAAATATACCATCCGGCCCCGCGGTTTTAAAGGGTGAAAATGTTGCTATCGTACCCTTGACCGTGCTATCCATCCTGTTTGCTTCTCGTTTCCTTGGAGCCCAGGGCTGATCTGACTAATAGCTGCCTGGAAAGTGTACCTCCATTAGGACCTCATTTGTTTGATCCAGTGGTTCCACCATCTCCCCAGCTCTATTACGAACGAGTCCGATCTTGGAAACTGGATCCCTCGAGACAATCTTTTGTAGTCTACTGACTTCAGATAATCCTCATACTCGAACAAACAAAAGTCTCTTCATGACTCCCTTTTACATCGTCGCAGAGTAGCATTAATCTCTTTCTTTTTCGCCTTATATACTAATCCCATGCTTCGGGTTCTCCCTTCCTCATGGCGTGATTGAAAGCCTTCCTAACAGCCTTCTTTAGCTTTTCAAGTTTCAGGCACCACCCAGGCGCAGGATCTTGTTTTTCCACTAACGAAGGTGTGCAAGCCACTCGATACGCATCTTCAACAACTGATTACAGATGCTTCAGTTGTGATTCTACATGCCAAGTATTTTTCGGTATTCCGAATTCTGTTACATTCATTTTTTCCTCCAAAACTTCAAGGTATTTTGTCCTATCCGTATAGCCTAATCCATTGACCTCCAATTTGATATCCTTTCAATTATCTCGCTTCTGCATATGGTAATATCGATCACTTCCTTTTGCCTCACATCCGCGAAGGTTGACTCCTGTTTAAGATACCTAAATCTTAAAATCTTAAAGTAAATGATACAAATTCGAATAATGGTTCTCCTCTGTAATTATCGTTGGTGCTGCCCCACACTGTTGTATGTGCATTGGCATTACAACCAATTATTAAATCCTCGTTCCTCTTCCTGCATGCATTCACCAAAGACTCTAACTCTCTTGTCGGAGAAGGATCTGGCGAATCATACGGCAGGTATTCAGATGTTATAACTAACGTTTTCGCACCTGATCCTACTCATACCGCTGCAAAGTCTGTGGCACACAGATCCAGCAGTTTATATGCTTGAACTCTTTGCCTGACCAGGATACATTGCCTAATTCTTTCACTGGCTTGAGCATGATGCAACTCAGCCATACTATTTGGGAGTCCTCTGACCTTTCCTCTAAAGATCCAAGGCTCCTGTATCAAGGCTATATCAAAATAATCCTCATCAAAGCATTTAGTCATAATTCCTGATGCTGCTTTGCTATATGAAGGTTTAATGTAATTACCCTAAGTTTTTCCCGGTGCGGCAAAAGCTGCTTGCGCAGTCGAGTTGTCGGTCCTCTTCCAACTCAGTTTCTGCAGTTTTGAGTGACCTCTTGGCGCATTTCTGCACTTGTCCTTCTCCACTGACGATTGATCAGCTAAATCTTTTGATTTCCCATCAGAGTCCATTGATCCATTGAGCTTAGTCGGATTCAATTACCCCTGAACCCTGTGAACTAGTAGTTTTACCTACCTTATATCAGCTCCCTCGACATTTCAGACTTGATTGATCGCATTGGAAGGTAGATGAACTTACCGACGGTAAGTATAACGTGGTAAGGCCAAAGTTACTCCGGCATCAGAGAGGCACCTTAATAATACAGTCGGATACCCCTGACTGCAAACCATATCCGATAAGCACGGGTCGCATGACTCTCTCAGATTATAGTGGTGGCAGACTTAGTTCACCAACCCATCGCCTATCAACAGATACAACTCCACCAGTGGCTGGTGACGTAGATTCACGTGAGTTGGCTTAAGCTCCCGCTCCAACATCAAAGTGTCTGCACTCGCGGGACCTAAGTTCCAAAAAGATAATAAATCGCTTATCTCAAAAGGTTTTTTTTTATGATTTCCTTAACTATAGGTACCTAAGAAAGCATAAACCCAAAGGTACCTTTTCTGCTTCACACCGTACAACTTCGATAGGCCGTGAATGAATTCCACCTTTTTCGAATGGTACCAATAAAGCGGATTCCTTGGAATGAGAGCGAATAGCCTTACTTTCTGGAACTCCTTTAACTTTTGCTTCGCATATATATATCCAAGTTACGAATTAAGATACGTGAAGTAAGTTGTTTCATGTTAACGCTCGTCTTATTCTTAGAGGAATTTGTTTCTTTATTTTAAAATGTTATACGGTCCCTTATGTTTATGTTGAGTGCAAACATCTATAACTTGAGAAAGAATCTTCATCATTCTCATTATCCAACGTTTTTGGTTTGCATTTTAGTATCACTAGAGCTTCCGATTGAATGCGGTAAAGCAAAATTTTGTTTTATGCAATCATTCAATCGAATTGATATGATGCTTCGCTAAAATTTGACAATAGAATTGTGGTTAATGCCTATCGACCTAGAACAAAATTTGAATGGTACTCTTGCTTGATCCAAAGATTTTATGTGTTATGTATAGTATGTATGTATATCTACTTATTTTCTTTCATCGAAATTCCGGGTGAACCTTTTTATTTATTTATTTTTTTTACCGAAGAGAGGAACTTCTTTCACCCTTTCAACAATACAATTGATATTATTTTATATGAAGAAGATTCTGAAATAAAAATGTTATGACAAAAAACCGAAAGATGTTTTATCCCAAAATCTATTCGGCGTGTTGTGCGAAGAACTTCTTTTTCAATTTTGTATTCAAGCCATTAAAATTATTAATCTAGAATAGGGATTTAAAAAGAACTGTGGTTTGCGTAACCGCTTGGTAAAAGTAATGATAAAGTAAGGTATAATTTTTGAAAAATGTAGAATCGATGTCTTAAGGGGAAATCGGAAGGGTTAAAAGGATTGTTTGTTGTGTCCAAGTGCTGAGTGCCTGGGCCCTGTTTAATACAAATTAGGTTAGGTTGGTTGGCTGGCGGGGAGTTTCCCGCGCCACACTCAGGTCAAAATTGACCCATTATGATACCCGTCGGGTGTTTATCCCTTACCCGTAGTAACCTATTCTGCCTGTAAATTAATTAATTAACTACTTACTGTGTCGTTGCGTATAAACCATCTTAAGGATTTAATGAAGTTCATGATTTTGTCCGTTGGTGTGCTAGATAGCTCGTTCAGATTGTTGAAGAAGAATTTTCCAATGACTCTGTATCTGGAGTGTTGGAGACCTGGACAGTGACATAGGAAGTGGGTTGTGTCCTCTATAACTCCCTCGTCACCGCAGTCTCTGCAAAGTTCTTCTTCCTCGGTCAGTCGCATTTTCTTCATGCAAGATGTTGTGTCCCGTAAGGATACCTACAAGCGTAGAGAGGAATCTCCGGTTATTCCGCATGATTCTCTCTGTTCTGGATTTACAGAAAGATGGCTACAGCTTCCTTGTGTTTTCGCACGTATCCATGGATTTCCATCTAGCGTTTGCCTCATCCGTGGCCTTTTTCCCTGCTCTAGCTTTAGCGTACAGAGCGGGATGCACACAGAGGGGCATGTTTTTTCTAGAGCATTAGCCGAGCCCTGTCGTGCTAGTTCCTCCGCTTTCTCTTTGCCTGGAATGCCTTCATGTCCAGGGACCCAACACAGTAATACCTTGTACTGTGTTCCAAGAGCTTTTAGCTCTTCGCGACAGCTCTTCACAAGCTTCGATTTTATTTCTGGGGCAGTTAAAGCTTTTATAGCTGCCTGGTTATTGATAAAGAAGGTGATACCTTCCGGAGGTATTACCTTTATCGCAGACTCACGAGCGGCTCTGGTCACTGCCATGACTTCTACTTGGAATACACTGCAGTGGTCTCGGAGGCGTATTGATGTTGAGATGCCCAGCGGTTCAGAGTAGATGCCTGATCCCACGCCGTTGTCCATTTTAGATCCGTCTGTGTACACGGGTATGGATTGCGTGTTCGGTACAAGTCCATCTCTCCATTCTTCCCTGCTGGGGTAGGCGCTAGAGAAGGGTCTTCTGAATTCCAAATATGGCGTCATGTAATCCGTGTTAGGTACATTGCCAAGGTACTTCTGTAGGATCGTTGAGTGACCGTCTTCACTCCGCATGATGCATGCTAGTCTTTGCACTTTTGTGATAGCCTTTAGGTATGTTGCCTTTTTCGTTGCTGGCCACCATACAAGACTGCCATATGTCAGTATTGGTCTTACAAGAGCGGTATACAACCAGAGTTTGATCATCGGAGATGGTCCCCATGTTTTCCCAAAAAATTTGCTGCAGGTGTAGAATGCTATTGTGGCTTTCTTGATTCGTTCTTCTATGTTCATTTTCCAATTTAGTTTCTTATCTAGTAGTAGTCCCAGATATTTAGCATTGTCAGAGATTCTGAGGGTTGTACCGCCAACAGAAGGCATGACAAACTGTGGAATTTTGCTTTTGTTAGTGAATAATACTAGTTCAGTCTTCTGAGGATTGACTGATAGACTGCATTTCCTAGTCCAGGAGTCAAGGATGGAGAGGGCTCCATTTAATTGCTCGGCCAGTGTTGGCAGAAATTTGCCGGTTACCATTATCACAACATCATCCGCGTAGGCAGTTATTCTTATGCCTGTTTATCTGAGTTGCATAAGTGCCTCATTTAAGAGGATAGCCCAATGTAGTGGGGAAATAACCCCTCCCTGAGGTGTTCCTCTAGAAGCGTAGGCTTCAAATCTGGAGCTCGCAAGTTCGGCTACTAGGCGTCTAGCTTTAAATGTGTTGACAATCCAGTTAATGACCGTGGTGTCAATGTTGAGTTCACTCAGTGTTCTGCATATGGTATCCGTTTTGACATTGTTGAAAGTTCTTCCAATGTCTAGGAATGCTGCTAAGGTGTACTCTTTTACTCTTAGAGATTTTTCAATTACTCTTACAACACTTTTACACTTTTGTGTAAGCGCGCTGAGCTTTCTTTCTAGGGTCTTAAGTATGAAGGAGGTGAGGCTTATTGGCCTGAAACCTTTGGCGTTAACATGGCTTGCTTTGCCCGCCTTGGGTATAAAGACAACCTTTACTTCTCTACATTTTATCGGTATGTACCCGTGAGCCAGGCTGCTAACATACAATTCCTTTAGTACTGGAGTGATAGTACTGACAGCTTTCTGCAGAATGATAGGAAAGAACGGATGGCCCATTCTATTCTATCTTCCGTAATCAGATCCTCAGGAGGGTCCATTTGCATTGCGCTACGGGTGTTTGCACTGTCGTGTGTCTGACTGTTACAGCCGGGAAAGTGCGTAAACAACGGTACCTTCAGAGATTCTGAACAAGATTCGGTCCAGTTACCGTCGGAGTCCTTGAGAGAACCCAGAACTTTAGGTCCTCTGATTAGGATTTTCCTTAGTCTCGCGGCTTCCGCTGTGCCTTATAACTCATCGCAGAGCTTTTGCCACGATTGGCGTTTTGATCTCTGGACTTCGTTTTTAAAGTTTCTCTGGCTGGCTTTTTATCTTTCGCAGTCTTCGTCAGATTTTGTTCAATTTGCTTTATTTAAGAGCCTCCTTGTGTCCTTTCTAATAACAGCAAGTTTCTTGTTCCACCATGGTAGTGATATTCGGGTTCTCTGTTTTGCCACTGGACAGACTTAAGAGTTCCTGAAGAGGTTCCAATCCGCCTTTTTGGGATTCCTATATGGCTGGGGCGGTTCCCCTTCGTTATCTACAGAAAATTCGATCAGCTTATGATCCTAGTAGGAATCTTCTGTTTTGTCACATTTAGAGTGTCGGAGTTATTATAGAGTGATATGTCTAAGACCTCTTGCCTATTCATAACTACAAATGTTGATTCTAAGCCCCTATTGGCTCTTAAAAGGTTGTTTTCTATAATGAATTCAAAAAGTGACTCAGCTCAGCGTGTGGATGTCTCCGCTGCCGCATTGTATATGATCCGCGTTGGCATCTGATCTGGTCTAAGTTGATGTAGGTAGATAGAAGTAATAATAATATTTTTCCTAGCTACAATACACGTTCTGTTCTTACTGTCCGCGTTTTGCGGTTCAATGTGGTAGGTTGCTAAATCCTTGTGATTGAGCCCACGATTTTGCCAAGGGATACCAAGGCGTAATCTATGTTTCTGTCGCCTAGAACATAAACGAGTTTAGAGCTAGCTGCTATACTATGGTGTAAATTGATCTGTATTATTTTCATAATTGACTTACCTTGTTCACCACCTTCCTCGCTTTATCCGTTCTTTCCGTATAGGGTCGAACCTTGCACCGGGTGATTCCAGTGCGGACTTTGTTATTGAACTTCCTCAGCAATGGCATGGATTTTTGGTTTAATAAGACCACAATCAGTTCAGCGTGAACTCATCAATGTATGACAGGAGTTTGAAGTCTTTGAAGGTTGTGAGCTGCTCAAAATGAGGGGATTTTTCCTTTTTGTTGACGATGTAGTCGTTAACACCATCCAGAATGCGCATCTCAATGAGCCTCCATTGGTCGCTGTCTAGTTTCCTATCCGGCTTATTAAAGTCTATGACCGCCGCCTGGAGATTGGTCTTTACAGACACAGTCAGCTTGGCCTTTTTGTTAACTGTTCTCGTGGACGGCGATGTTGTTTCATCCTGCCTACCCCTCTTTGAACTTACCGCCAACGGCAGGAGTGTAGTTTTGTCGGCTGAGTTCGTGTTGGTTGTCGGTCGTTTAAGTCTGTCCGAGACTGAGGTGGATGGCAAAAGGCTTTCCCTCCTCGTCCCGAACAGTCTGCCAGCTGTTTGCCTTGTCGTCCGTGTGAAGCATCCCCTATCCTTCCTTCCGTTCTAGGGTTCATCCCAATCGAACCGGAGTTGGGTTTTGTGCCCTTCCCCTGAGCGGTTGGGAGCAACCTGGCTCTAGCCGCCGCTGAGGTGGATGGCAGGAGGCTTTCCGTCCTCGAAGCGGTCAGTTCCATGCTGGTACCCTTGGTAAGTCGGTCGTGTAGGTCTTGGACTTTCTTGGAGCAGCTTGCACCCGGCTCAGATTCAGGTGAATTCGAGTCGGTTGCTGGCCGAAGTTTCTCAGCAACTAAGTTGGGGAGCAAACGGCTTCCCGCCCTCGTTGTAAGAGGTCTTCTTACCATTTGTCCACGTTTGTTGTCGTCTTTCCTAGTGGACCTCGCGAACTTGAGCGTGTTTTTGGCTCTGTCCAGAGCCGCCTTATCCCTGTCCGTGAGGGACTTCGGATTACGCTTTTTCATTCGCCGAATTAGCCGAATGGCATTGTGTCGTTTGTTGCGTACAGGTGTCGTCCTAGTGTCGTCCCTAGTTTAGAGAAGGAAGGGCTTATTCCCTGAGCCGTCTTACCAGTGCTAACTACTGTCGCAAAACTGTCCATTGTGGACTCCCCCTATCAATCGGACTGCTTTCGCCTGGCATTATAGATCCCTGCAGCTTTCCCTCGAGAGAGTAGCAGAGGCTTGTCTCCTTCGGTATGGCTGCTGTCATCTTCTAACTGCTATCCTGAGGTTCACCCTCACTCGACTGCGGGAGGGCCCTGGCATTCGTTGAGGAGGGTAAATCTCTGGTCAACTTTAACATTTGGCCGCCATGGATCGCGGCTGGCAAAGGATTGTCGCAGGCTTAGGCGGCCCAATCAAAGTGCCCAAACCTAAGTCGGGGACCGGATCCGCCGTGGTGCAAGCCATAGGTGCACCCCTCGACGAATTCTGCTCCCGGAGATAAGCTCTGGCATTATGGAGCCTCTTCCTCTCATTCTCTGACAGCTCCTCCTACTTCTTCGTGCCCAGTCTCTTGAACGTAAGCTTGCAGTTTTTCGATCTCTTTGAGCTGTTTGACTATACAAATTGATAATTGCGACAAGTGCTTATAAAACAAAGTTTTGGTTAGTGACTATGGGATAAGTTTTTGCTTCCATTAAAAACTTGAGAAGTCGAATGAAATGCAGAAAAAAACTTGACGTTTAGGTGTGGTTCACATTCAACATCGGCCCTTAAAATTTAACCACCCTAACTAACTGCCTTTTATCTCAAAGACTACAAATACCATTATATTTATAACTGCACGTGCATAGATGATTTTACGAGTTCAGCAGTCTGTGCTGACAAGGTGATCTCTGTGCGGGCATTTTATGAAATAGAATATGTAATTTTTATATTTGTATTAGCATAGAGTTTTACTGCGCTTAAAACACCTTTAAGAACACTCTTAATACCATGTTCCCACCAACGCGATTTAGTTAAATGAACTTGATTTAGCTAAATCATCTCATAGATTACGTGATTTATCATACATTTTCGTGATTAATATTTACTTGATTTATACGTGTTTAAATTTTAATTACGTATCTGTCATCGCAAATCCACACAAAATAAAATCGAACTTGCCCAAACTAAATCAAACATGCACTTCATTCAGCAAACGAAAAAAAAAACACACAAAATTCCTCATCATCTGCTAAAACTCAGAAGAGGTAGCCCAAAAATGTTTTGGAAAAAAGATCAAAATAATTTGGGCGTAATCATTTTGGAAAAAACGCCAAAAACTAAAAATGAAATATTTTTGGAAAAATAACCAAAAAATAAAATGGAAATTACGCCAAAAAAAAAAGTTTATTCTTATGGCATAATTTCCAAATTTGAATTGGAAATACGACCAAAAAAGGTTGCTTATTTTCCAGAATGCGCGCGTTGCGGCAGGCTGCGTGCCATTGCGCGGTCGCGTTGCCGCCCCGCGCCGCCTCGCGCCGTTCCGCGCGATCACTTTTTTGTTTTTTTTTTTTTTGTGAACTTAAAACAAATGAACTGTGCAAAATATTATTTCATATAACGGGTGATTTTTTAGCTGGTTTGGTTTTGGCAACACTGGTTTTGACAGCTGACGTGTGTTTAGTACCTTGTGTCACTGTCAAACAGCTTCAGTTTGGTTTAACCATGGATCGTCTTACAAATGAACAACGCTTGCAAATTA
The DNA here is from genome assembly GCA_946477585.1 of Cheilosia urbana. Taxonomy (NCBI): domain Eukaryota; kingdom Metazoa; phylum Arthropoda; class Insecta; order Diptera; family Syrphidae; genus Cheilosia; species Cheilosia urbana. The sequence continues at coordinate 41,271,983 of OX297853.1, forward strand.
TTGAATTTTACTATCAAAATTCGTGCTCGGTTCGAAATGTTCATCGCGCGCTGCTTCCATTTTATGATCGGCATTCTCGACCTTCTGAGCAGTCTATTCGGAAGATTGTGACCAAATTTCGCACCAAATTTACTTTGTTGGACATTAAACCATCAACACGTTTACGTACTGTGCGTAGTGAAGAAAATATTGCGGCCGTATCAGCTAGTGTGACAGAAGACCGCGAAATGTCGATTCGGCGCCGTTCCCAGCAGTTAGGCCTTTGTTGTGCTGTCACTACGTGGAAAATTTTGCGGAAGGATTTGTGCGTAAAGCCTTTTAAGATACAGCTTGTGCAAGAACTAAAGCCAGCCGACCTACCACAACGCCGAATTTTTGGTGAATGGGCTCTTGGAAAGCTGGCCGAGGATCCGCTTTTTTATCGAAAAATTGTGTTCAGCGATGAGGCTCATTTTTGGTTGAATGGGTACGTAAATAAGCAAAATTGCCGTATTTGGAGTGAAGATCAGCCAGAAGCATTGCAACAGCTACCAATGCATCCCGAAAAAGCCACTGTTTGGTGCGGTTTATGGGCCGGCGGCATTATTGGGCCATATTTCTTCAAAGATGATGCGAATCGCAGCGTTACTGTCAATGGTGAACGCTACCGAGCGATGATAACAAACTTTTTTTTGCCCGAAATGGAAGTTCTTGACTTGCATGATATGTGGTTTCAACAAGACGGTGCCACATGCCACACAGCACGCGAAACAATGGCGCAATTGCGAGGCGAGTTTGGTGAACAGTTAATTTCACGTTTCGGGCCGGTCAATTGGCCGCCTAGATCGTGCGATTTGACACCATTAGATTATTTTTTGTGGGGGTATGTCAAGGCTAATGTGTATAGGGACAAGCCCGCTTCGATTGACGCACTGGAAGCCAACATCCATGCATTCATTCGTGAGATACCGGCCGAGATGTGTGAAAGAGTATGCCAAAATTGGACTCAGCGGATGGACTACCTGAGACGCAGCCGCGGTCAACATTTGCATGAAATTATCTTTAAACATTAAATTGCAAGGTTCAAACTATCGATTCAAATAAATATTTCATTCATTTTTTCGAATTTTTTGTGTTTTTTTTTAAAAAAAGTTCTAAACCTCTTAAAAAATCACCCGTTACAAAGCCCACCATACTAAATATCCTTCTATTCGGTGATATTAATTTAAAAGCGATACCATGGCCTTGAACCTTTTCTCGGAATATCTCGCCTTACCCCTTGTTCTATAACAAATACACAATCATATCCACAGAGCACAAAATAACCAAGGTGGGTATAATTTTATTGTTCCTTCGCATACACAAGACCTAAGAGAAATGATAAGCACAGATATGAAAATAAGACCGATGAGTACAAAGGAATTTCTTAATCATCATCTGGAGAAAAATACGTTAGGAGGTAGAGCTGAGAAGACTTCAAAAACAAAACGGAATAAATCCCGCATGGAATTTATTCTTGGGGATGGAAGCCAAATTTACATTTCTCTCCATTTCCTATCAAAGTCATAAGGCATTAGGATGTGCGAATAAATAGGACTCTGCGTGTAGGTTAGGTACATATTCCTTCCAGCTTTTCATTCGTGATAACGTTTACTTCATTTTTATATAACACCTTCTGCGTCTGCAAGGGTGAGAATAAGATGAGGCTCCCTTATGACTCTTCTGCTGTCATGCCTATATTTCAATTGGAATTTCATTGCAATTTGATGTCTTGTTGCGGAGCTGGAGGACTAGCACAATTTATTCTGGAATTTTTGTATTTCGAATCGGTACACATATAACATGTCATACTCGCCCCTGAGGGTTAGGGTTACTTTTATGCCATTGAAATGCGTCATTTCATGTCATATTCAAATAAAATTGATTGCTCTGTCTACGATGGTCTTACTGAAAATAAGTCTACGTAATCAAAGTCATTGATGTAGAAAAAAGAGCTAGGTTTCCCTTTTTTTTTTTCGATTCTCTAAAGTGTAAAGTGTTTAGTCACAAAAAGGAGTTATGCATATTTTGATAAGGTGCGTGTCGGACTCTAATGCGTTGCAAATAATTTTCCTTAGATAACTTGATTTGTTGAACTGACACCTAAAACTATTTGTGCCATCATCTGTACTAGGAAGACTGGATAAGTCGTTTGTTACTTCTTAACAGATTAATTTGATAAGACAACTATTAGGTACCTGCCTATTGTTTTTTAGTAATTACATACAAATCGAAGCTTCCAAAAGCCAAACGAAGCTTTTGTTCAAATAATTGCCTCCAAGCATATAAAACCGCATCCGAATATAATATTAATACAGTAATCCCCGGTTAACTACATCGACCTAAAATGCACATTTTTTTGCGCAATTAACGGGGAAACTTAATTACAGAAATCCCGGTTAATTGAGCCATCGAGTCATTTAAAATAAAGGGTTTTTCAATAAGAGGTGTGGAAGAGGATATGGTCTTCTATGCGTGCTCGTGGTGGCCATTTGGCTGATGTTTCAGTATTAACGGCATAGCTTCCTCTTTATTATGAAATACATCCGATCATTTATCTCAAAAAAGTGTCATTTTTCTTTGAATACCAAAATAACACCTCTTATTAGAAAATCCTTTACTAAACAGACACTGACAGAACAGTTCATTCCCATTTAAAAAGTACTGATAAATATTAATTTTTTGCATTGAGCTAATGTAGCTAACTTTTGCTCAGTTCTTAATATATTGTATAGCTTTTTACATATAGTAATATAGTAAACAAATTAAATCGGGGAAAAATGAAAACATTTTTAAATAATTCTAATAGAATATCAATGCAATTAACCGGGGACTACTGGAGTTATTTTGCAAATTAAATGAGACATCGTCCTTGAAGATCATTTCGTTTTACAACATTATTATAGGCTTTTCTTATAGTCGCACCATCTTTATCCTGGATGACTGCAACAACCGCATAGAAAACCGTGTTTTCATCGAAAACTCGTCGATGCGTTCACACCGAACACCAACTAGTTATTGTTTGAGCATTTGCAGCATTATCCGCTGTCCGGAAGCGGAAATCTAAGCTCATATCTAGTGCAATGCCTTCTAGCTCCTAGCTTTGGAATGACTCATCCAATTGAAATAGGATTTTGAATTTTGATGTGACATTTGTTCGATGAGCTGTACTGCTGAATAGCTTAATATTACAAAAGGTGTGTTTGTTTCAACAATCCAATGATTGGAAGTCGTTTTCGTCCTAATAACATTGGCGCTCAGAGAAACATTCGAGAGTATAACTGTCATGAAATAGCTTCTCAATTAGCCGTTTTGAATTTTTGGACTCAGCGTAAAATTGTAGATCCCATTCGCCATTCGTCCCAAAAATTAGAATCTCATGCACAACGAATGATGGTGAGAGGCTAGGCCTGGGGTCCTACGCAACTGTTGCGCCAACTATTCCTTTTTTTCTTTTGCTACATCTGTACTTACTTTTCTCCTGATAAGCTTTAGACTTTCCAACGTTTGTCCAATGAAACATGCAAAAATTTAAAGAACGAACATATCCTTTAATCCTTAGTTTATTTAAGTACAAGTAATTATTCTAAATTTGTTTGTTACCACTAAATGTACATCATAACATATACTTATACTCGTTTCGTTTTTTTTTTTTTACAGACTGAGTTCTATTATTCTTTATAATTCTAACTAATTTTACAAAACCGTATTTGATTTTTTACGTTTTTTTAATTATCATTTCCTACATCTCCATGATATATGTACACTGCCTTATACAATAATATACACCTACTATTCGGTGAACATTTGCGTTAAACATATCTCAATCAAAACTCGATTAAAAAAATATTTACTTCACTTTCACTTTTCATCCAAATTATACCTACCACTACATTCATTCTCTGATTCAATAAATATTTGTTATTTTAGTAAACACATTCCTTCAGTGTATGTTATGCTATCTGCTTGCAATAAATTGACATGCGGCTGCTAACTTATTTCCAATATACTTCCCCACAATTGCTCTGACGATGTACTGCAGCTTAAGGAAATTCTGTGCGATATAGTAGAGCGATGAAATCGTCAGCATCCAATTGGGTATATGCAGACGGCTGGCGTGTTCGTGCTGCATTGCTGCACGATGCTCGCTTTTAATAACATGAACGTACACGCTATCGGAATCTGTAAAAATAAAAAAAAAATAATTTAGTATTAAATTGCTTAAAATTAGACAATAATAATTGTGTATGTCAATGTCAGTGGGCGAAATTCATTAGTTGAACTTTGAATTAGGCTATTATACATATACATGTAGATTATTTGGCGCAACGCCACATCGTTTTGTGGACAACCATAGTCGAACAGATTCAGAAATATTTATTCCCGAAATCAGTGTGTAATTAAATTTCTCTGAAATTTCATGCATATTAATGGCTTGACTGTGGTCAAATGGGGAACTTTGATTTTAATTGGTTTGCATATTATTTGATCGAAAAGAAAAATGTATATACCATACGCATTGTACGGTATCGTATACTAAGCTTTTGTGTATTCTGTTCCGCAAAAATTGAACTATATATTCAAGGTGCTGCAGGGAAATGGTATTGAGAGACATTCAAAAATTTGCTATTCAAAAAGCATTTAATACTTACATTACGGGTTGAGGGGTTGATTAAATTTAAAACAGAAACCTATTATATTACTCGAAAATGGTCAGAATACACTTGATATGGAAGGCATAAGGAGAAAACCTCGTAACTCTATTTCTGGCAAAAAGAACATCTTATAGAAGAAAGTATTTTGAACCCTTATGAATTGCCAAAAATAGATAAGCAAAACATGCAAGTAGCGGTAGTAAACGTTTTTACTAAAAGCCAGCAACTAAACATACCTACATTAGGGTGGAGCGAAAAATATTTTGTTCTTATTTCTCCATATACCTACATTTGAAGAATGGGTGCTATTTAGAATCCCAATAACGGGAAAAACAAATTTGAGATCAATTGAAATATTTTTAGAGGGTGCAGAACGCATTTGAAATTCTTAAAAACAGTAATAATAGTAAAAGTGTTGGATTTTTCAGACTTAAATACATACTTCCATACACTTTATCATTAACACATTGAGAATGCGAAAACTTTATATATACAAAATTAATAATAATATTAAGTATTCATTTTAATATGTATTAGACCCGGTGCACGCGATGTGGGACATGTTTCCGCTAGCGATGGAAAATCGAAAAGCATTTATGCGAGTCCATAATCAGTTTCGTACAGCAAAACAAGATATCCCTGAATCACTTTGTTGCAGTTGGATGCGACGGAATGGCTGCAAGTTCAAAAGGTTTTTTTTTTTTAATTGATGGAAGAAGTTGTGGGGAAACCTTTAAAATGGAATATGTGTTTTCTTCATTGTAATGAGCTGCGTTTTCGAAATCTTCTACAAAATTTAGATGGTCAAACAACAGGTCCAAATGGCTTTTCCGCGCCAATCGGCAAAATGTTGGAGTGTTGTGAAAAGTCGGATATTGTAGCATTTGTACCAATTAAAGAAATACTTCATGGTTTACCGGATATTACAAATATAAATGATCTAAGCTGTGACCAAAAGTGCTTGCATAATATACGCCAAGCCTCAGGTTCTGGAAACTGTCACGTGTCTTTGTTACAAAGAAATCCCGGCAAATTATCACATGCTCGTTTGCTGACTGCGGCAAACAGAATTATAAAACTTTATATTGGAACTAAGAATCCATCAGAAAATTTAATCATTTTAGAAAATTTCATTGGTCGCGTTTATGCTTCGTTATGGTTTCTTATCAAAAGTCATCCTTTTGCAAAGATGATGCGCGTCACTTATGGAAAATTGGAGGTGATTTTAACGCCAAACATAGTTTCTGGGGATCTAGATGCATATCGTGAAAGGGAAGAATACTTTACGAAGTGTGTATGCAGTACAATTGCGATTCTCATTCGACAGGCAAACCAATGTACTGGCCGACTGATGTCGCTAAAATACCTGATTTGATTGATTTCTTTATTACAAAAGGACTACCCGCCAATCGTATTAAAGTTGAAGAATGTTTTGATCTTTCTTCTGATCATTCTCCGGTAATTTTAACCACGACTGAGACATTTATAAAAAATGAAATACCGCCAAGGCTAACAAATAATGGCAGAACAGACTGGGAAGGCTTCGAAAAATATGTCCAGAACAATACTGAACTGCGTGAATCACTCAAGACGCCTTACGAACTAGAAGTTGCGTTCGACCGCTTCGTTAATATCGTACAGAAAGCTGCATGGAATAATACTCCTCACCAGCAGAGAACGTCGAACTATAACTGCGTCAAATACCCGCAGGAAGTAATTAATATGGTCAGAACAAAACGAAAAGCGCGAAAAAGATGGCAACAAACTCGAGCCCCGCAAGATAAAGCGAACTTAAATCGACTTACTAACTTGCTAACAAAGTCTATTAAAGATCTTAAAAGTGAAGAGGCCAGAAATTAGCTCGAAAGCCTAACAGCTGAAAAAGAATCCAATTACTCGCTTTGGAAGGCTATTAAAGCCACAAAAAGGCCGAAGATCGCAGAGCCGCCCATTAAGATAACCAAAGATGTTTGGCCAAAAGCGACAAAGAGAGGGCGGACGTTTTTGCCGCTAATCTAGAAGAAAATGTTAAGCCATTCGATGATCAAGCGCTTAATCGAAATACTTATGCATCAGACAGACGAACATCTGAAAATAATATAGTTATAAACGCTACGCTCACCGAGCGTAAGTAATAAAGAAACTTAAGCCCAAAAAAGCTCCGGGATACGACCTGATCACAGGTGAACTCCTAAAAATGTTACCTCGGAAAGCATTAACTAAGCTTCTTTACATTATAAACGCTGTGATCAGATTACAATACATTCCGAGTCAATGGAAAGTCGCGGAAGTCATAATGGTTCTAAAACCAGGCAAACCACCGAATGAAAAAAAAGTCTTATAGACCCATCTCGCTTCTTCCAATTATTTCCAAAGTTTTTGAGAGGATATTACTCAGACGCTTACAACCAATTATAGAAGAAAACCGTCTTATACACGACCATCAGTTCGGGCTTAGAAGCAAACATTTGACAATCGATCAAGTGCTTCGGATAACTGACGTAATAGAGAAAGCTCTAGAAGGACTTAAAATTTGCTCTGCCGTGTTCTTGGACGTTTCGCAAGCATTTGATAAGGTTTGGCATAAAGGCCTCACGTGCAAATTAAGACAAGTTCTCCCCGAACGGTTATGGAAAATTCTAGAATCATATCTAGAGAATATACTCTTTCGTGTCAAACACGGAAACGATTATTCGGAATTTAAGGAAATACGGGCAGGTGTGCCGCAAGGAAGCGTCCTTGGGCCACTCCTGTATCTACTACCGTAGCCACTTTTGCCGATGACACTGCTATACTAGCAGTTGGTTCAACGACCAAAGAAACAAACAAAATATTACAAGGGGCGCTTAACCGGGTGTATGAATGGACAAATTCCTGGAGGATCGCTCTTAACGAAACGAAATCGGTCCACGTGGATTTTACATATAAAAATGCAAATAATTTGCCTGTATTTATAAATACGGTACAAGTTCCTTCTGCGAACGAGGCCAAATATCTTGGAATGACTCTCGACACAAAATTAAAATGGAAACCGCATGTAAAGAAAAAATGCGAAGAACTTAAAATCAAATACAGAGAACTTTATTGGTTACTAGGAAAATATTCCAAGGTCGAGAACAAGCTTTTATTATATAATTATCCCATTATATATTAATCCCATTCAGAAAAACTACTTCAAGCTATGATGACAGACCCAAGAAAATCGATTAGTGAGCTGGCACTCCGGCGGGTGATGAAAGCTCGAGCGGATAAATATTCGTAGGTTTACAGTGCAAAAACTCAACTTTAAAGCCAATGATTATGTAATTTTAGTCAATTGGCAGGGCCTACAAATAACTTCGCCCCATGTAACGAAGTTTCTTGGCGATGAAAACATTTCGGACATTGTAAAAAGCGGCGTTTGCAGTATTAGCCGTATTTTATTATCAGCGTGATCTGATCCGGATCGATCACGATAATAAAACAATACTTCATTAATTGAAGAATTTTATTTTTAAGTTGTGGCTACAGATGTTTTCGAAATACAGATAAGACGTCATAATATGATGACATTTGTAAACACAAAGCAAGGAATCGAAAAATGTAAGCATTTGCAAAAGAAGGCACACGTAATTTATTGAATTATAACTTATTCTGACATCAATTTCTTTATTTTAAAGTTTATTTTTGAAAGCGATCATTACAGAAACGAAAATAGCACATCAAGTATTTTCAATAACAGAAAAGAAAAGCACAAATTCATAACTTCCATTGCACAATTTTCATCGCGTACTTTTTCTTCCTTGTGTGCTTAAATTCGACTTGAATCCTGTCGTAATCCTCAAGAGCATTTGTTTCTTCCTTCGTCCAGTTTCTTGGGCTTAAGAGAAAATATTATTTTGTAAAAAAAAAAAAAAAACAATAAAATTACTCAAAAAAGACTTACGACTCATCTGCGGCACAATCCATTGCTTATCGTTGTTTATTTTTGTTTACGAAATTGTTATCTCAGTTTTTGCATAATTTTTCTTTTCAATATTTTTTTTTTAGAAACGTAGGTATATCGTTTTCGATTTGGAAGAAGGGTACTTTTTTTTTGAGAAAAAATGAATTTGTTTTTGACTAAATAAATAGTTGGCGCAACAGGTCCGGAGAGACCCTAGGCCTAGCTTCTCACAACCATTCGTTTTGTGTGAGTTTTTCATTTTTGGAACGAATGGAAGGGATCTACAGTTTTATGCCGACTCCAAACGGCTAATTGAGAAGCTCTTTCAAGACATTTATACTCTCGGATGTTTGTCAGACGTTCGCGAGAGGTAGCGCAGCGGAAAAAACCCTACAAAGGCGGAATTGGGTTTTTGCGGGATTCGAACCTTGAACCCCCGCATAGCAGTCCACTCAATCAGGCCAGTGATTAAGTTTGCTGGAATCACACCATTGCACATCGCCAACAAGTACCTGGAGAACTCTGCAGCGGACTGGTCATTTTGTTTCTCATGTATTCTCAGTTGTCCTCCAGAAACTTGAAGAACAAAGCAAAATAAATAAAATTATTCTCGATCGGTTGGTTAAGCTCGAGAATAATTCACGGAAAACGCGTACATCATATATAAATATGAATGAAAAACCAAAGTTAAAAATATGCACTTGGAATGCAAACGGACTTTTGCAAAAACTCGACGAATTGGAAATATTCATACGCGAGAAAGATCTTGACATTTGCTTGATTTCTGAAACTCACGTGAAAAAGGGATCGATCTTAAAAATAAAAGGCTATAATGACTTCCACGCTTGTCACCCTTCGGGAAACGCGAGAGGTGGATCGTCATTGTTTATTAAAGACTGCATTGAACAATACGAAGACCTGAAGATAGAGCTTGAAACTATGCAACTGTGCACGATTCGAGTAAAAAATAGTCAGCGTACTCTTAGAATTTCATCTATCTACTGTCCACCGCGTTCCGCGCTTGAAAAAACTGATTATACTAACTTGCTTAAATCGCTCAAACCAAACTTCATTATTGGCGGCGATTTTAATGCAAAACACACGTTCTGGGGTTCTAGATATATCTCGCGAAAAGGAAGAATGCTATATGGGGCAGGTATGGAGTATAGTTGTGATTTCCACTCGACGGGCAAACCGACCTACTGGCCAACTGATACTTCAAAAACACCTGACCTGATCGATTTTTTCGTCGTGAAAGGAATATCTACCAACCACATTAAAGTTGAAGAGAGCTTTGATCTGTCATCTGATCATTCACCGGTTATTTTAATATTGAGCGTAAAACTAGTAATTAACCTTGAGCCAGCGAGATTAACTGGCAGAACAACTAACTGGGAAGGCTTTAGGAACGAAATTGAAGAGAATGTTGAACTGAAGGTTCCACTTACGACACCCTATGAACTTGAGGTTGAAGTAGATCGCTTCGTTGAGATCGTACAGCTCGCTTCCTGGAATAATACGCCTAATCTAAGAAAAACGCCGGCCCAATACGGTCTACGATATCCTCCCGAAATAAAAGAATTGGTCAACGAAAAAAGGAAGGCGCGTAAAAAATGGCAACAGAGTCGCGCCCCGCAACATAAAACACATTTGAATTATTTGTGCAATTTGTTGAAGACAGCTATTAAGGACTTTAAAAATCGTGCGATAGGTTCTTACCTTGAAAGTTTAACGGCGAAAAAAGATTCCAATTATTCACTTTGGAAAGCTGTAAAAGGCACAAAAAGGCCCAAAATCCACGCGCCGCCAATTAAAATAAATCAAAATGAATGGGCTAGGGAAGATAAGGAAAAATCGGACGTTTTTGCCGCCCATTTAGAAGAAACCTTTAAACCGTACGATGGTCGGGCGATTCACGACAGTGTTATTGCGGCGGAATTACTATCCGACGATTTAGTACTCACAAGTGCAACGCTAAGGGAACTAAAACGTGAAATTGAATCCCTAAAACCTAAGAAAGCCAAATACCTGGGAATGACACTCGACGCAAAGCTGAAATGGAATTCGCACGTGAAAATGAAGCGTAAAGAACTCGATATCAAATATAGAGAAATGTACTGGTTACTCGGAAAACATTCCCAGCTCAGTACCGAAAACAAACTGCTTCTATACAAGCAAGTGCTAAAGCCGGTGTGGACCTACGGTATACAACTCTGGGGTTGTACCAAAAAAACAAATGCCAACATTCTACAAACTTTTCAAAATAAAGTGCTTAGAGAAATTGTACAAGCACCATGGTATATTAGAAACGACGATATCCACAGAGATCTCGGAATTCCAATAATTGAAGCTGAAACAAAAAGCTTCGCGAGAAAGCATAGAAACCGACTAATCGGACATGTCAACAATTTAGTCCGACAAATTCTGGACGAGAACAATTTATTGCGCCGGCTAAAAAGAACGAAACCGTTCGACTTGGCAAGATAAGATTAACCGCGTCTAAATTGCGGAACATGCAGGATCTTTCATTGGAAAGTAGCCTGTCAAAAGTTGTTATTTCGTTATAGAAAAATTGCTTGATAAGTTATATCTTAGTTGCAGTATCTTACAGTCTTTCGAAGGGTGGTGTTTTTAGTCAGTCAAAATCTGACACTACTATGAGTACGCGCTTGCTATTCTCATAGTGTCTTTGGAAGATTTTCACCTACCCTCGGTAAAAAAAAAAAAAAAAAAAAAAAAAAAAAAAAAAAAAAAAAAAAATTGTAAAGAAACTCGCATGTTTGTTGTCAAATGCAATTTCTTGACGTATCGTCATAAAGCAGACGCCTTCAGGCAAGCATTCAATTCATCTGCCGGAGTTGATAGCAAGATCATTGCTCCACCGAAAGGTCGCTTATCATTACGTAAACGATTCAGGGCCTCCAATACACGTTTGTATAACCCATTGTACATTCGTCCCATATGATAATCTTACATTGCTGCAGTACTTTCGCCATCGCAGTGTTCTTTGAAATGTTGCATTAGATTCTTCATCCATTGGCAGATTCAATGGCAATTTCAATGCTGTTCGACCGCCTTCGAATAAAGTAGCCGCTATCCCAGAGGACATATTTTACAAACCCCTTACGTCCCAATACACCCCCCCCCCCCCATTTTTTTGGTTATTCAAGGAAAACATTTATACTGTGTATAAGTGGACATCACGTACCATAGGTGACTGCTACAGATGTGGCACGTGAGTGTCGTTAACAAAAGAGAAAAGAAATAAAATTCATCGGAAAAGTACACCCACTGCTAGTTTTTATGGGCGTACTTAAAAGTTTTAAAATTAAGGGCTTGTTTTTATTATGAAATTATAATGAAATTGAAAAAAGAGAACAAAAAGAGGACAGAATAAATAAAGAGGACAAAAAAAGAGCCAAACGAAAAAAGAAAGTGTAAAATAGATCGCTGACAAAAAAGAGGACATGTTCTCTTTAAAAGAGATGTTCTGGAAACCGTATCCCAGAAGAGGCTAGGGCCAAAGCGATCTCAGATCTCGAACGGATTGTAGCCAAAATCAGTGAAACCAGGAATGTATTTCCAGTTCCACCGGGCGCATCAAGGATGAAAATTCCGCCATTTTCGTTATCGACTGCTTGCATCGATTCATCGTACACTTTCTTTTATTCTTGATTCAACATTTGTTCGAACAGCTTGACTCAATGCGATTCGATCGAAGTCTATTTCTCTCTCCAGTTCTCGATTAAATGCGTCTTGCATTGAACGATTTGGCTGTGGCATCCCCAATTTGCACAACAAATTGCCACTCATGAGCAGACACATATCCTCGATCAAAATCAAAGCTTTGTTGCACATTTCATCTGCCATCTCCAGTTCATTATCCGATGTCACAGTGCGAATTCGATGCATTATATCGTCAGCCACATCATCTTTGTATAAAGTATCTACTTCATTTCAAAAAGTTACTTAATGTAACATAGTAAACTTAATTTATTAGAACAAACTTTTTAAATATGCATATTAAAAAAATTAAATAAATTTTAAAATTGTTGACAACAACAGTTTGCTTGGAAAATAATTAAAATAATTGACAACAACAATTGCTTTTAAAATTTAAAATATATATATTTTTTTTTTTTTTTGTATTTGAAGTCTCACTACTCGATTTCAATCGAGTTTCTTTTTATACAACATAATAACTTTCATTACCTCTTTCATTACCTCTAAGTTTTGTTTTCGCGACAAAAAGTAAATATAAACCTGATATACAGCAATACGAACAAAACCAAAAAAGAATTATGAAAATCGTCCCAGCCGTTCTCGAGTTTTAGCGAGGCTTACGAACAGCAATTCATTTATATATATATACAGATTTAAAAAAAAACAGCGTCTGTGGATTAGTTTTGAAAATAATTCAAAATGATTGGTTTTCAGTTTTAAAATATAATTTTTGTTCTACGCATTTGTTAAAAATAATAAACCCATTCGGAGAGCATACGGGACGTCAAATCTTAACCACATTAACCGTTTTTTAGAAGTCGAACGCAATTATGTCGAATTAGTAATACGGAATTCATTCGAATGTGGAAAAATGTTAAAATACACTAATCAATATTTTGTGTTTTATGAATGACTTTGCATATTTTAGTCTGGGAACGTGATTGTAAGGCAATTGTTTACAGGCACACCAACATTTAAGAATGAAACAAGCCACACAGAGGGAAATAGTAGAAATAATGTTCAGATCATGATTCATGATCTCGATGAGAAGCAGGATCATATGCCGTTTTATGTAATTGCATGTAAATTGATGGTCTATATAGATCATTGCTGATAATAAAATACGGCTATTATTGCTTTCCCTCGGTTACCATGTCATACGCAAAGTGTGGAACAATTTTTTTAAGCTAGTAACCGGAGCTTCTAGCGAAGTATTTGGACTCCAAAATAGGGATGGGTTAGTAAGACCTAGAATCTCATCTCAACAAAAAATGACAGAATTTTATTTAAAAAAGAGTTTTTGTATAGAATAAAGTATACAACTGCACCCTTATGGAAGGTTGGTTGGGTAGGGCGGGGGTGGAACTTCATAGCAGCAACCTCCACGTGGTGGGTGGTTTTGTAACAGAAATCAGCGAATCGCTGCAAGACATGTAATTTTCCCCATTGCATATCTTTTTGAATTCCCTATACAATTTTTCAAGGCTGTTTGATCATGCTGAGATTTGCTGACCGCCTTTTTGAAGGTTAATGGCAAATAAAAGGGTTTTTTATTTCACTCCACCCTAACCTACATAGCTGCCCACACGGAAAGAATTGAAAATCACCAATTGCAACATTTTGAGTTGCAATTCACAAACTATACATTTGTCGCAAATCACAACGATCTTTTTTTGAGTTGATACAAAAATTCGTAATTTAACATTGAAAACAGGGAACTGTATGATATTCAAACTCTGTTTGTTCAATTTTACGACAAGAAGTATTAACTCGAGCTTCTTTTATTTGTAGTGATTTGCGACATTGTTTGGCACAATTTACCACTTCAATAGATCAATTTTTCAAACACCACTTTACAATCTCAAAAGGCAAAAAAAAAAAAATTTCGTGATTTACCCCCACTAACCTTCCGTTAGTCGCGCGCACCTCACAGGTGCATACATTTTTTATTTTTGGTGCCAAACTCATGTACAGTGGTTTAGCACCCCGCCCTTTCGACTACCTCCCTAATTTCCGTTGCTCTAGTTGCCTGTACCATCGCGACCTCTGTCCGTGTTACGTCGGAGTCAAAACGGGTCTTAACACGCCTCACAGGTGCAACGCGCCTATATAGGTAATTTTTTTTTAATGATGATTTTCAATTTTGCTCTTCTTAATTTTGTGTATTGTTTTGTCAATATATATTTAAGTGGATTTTACTAAAGCTATATAAAAACAGGAAGTTCAATGAGCAGCAGAACGTATTTTTTGCGTAAATTAGCCAAAAGTTTGATAGATGATAGTGATTGTACTAAACAACGGATTATATGCATTCTGGAAGTACCTACTTAATAATAAAAAAAAACTGAAGTTGGTTAATAAATCTGTACCTATTTTGTTTCAGAATATAAATACATGTCGCTATTAGAAAGGAAGTAAACTAGTATGGATTGCAGGTATAATATGTAATCGAAAAGGATTGTTAAGGTTCGTACCAATTGCAAGTTCTTCTAATCAATTTGTGCGTACATATTTAAAATTTCAGCATAGACAGAAAAATTAACCCAGACAAATCCCGTTGTCTCCGCACTATATGACGTCGTATGAGTCACATGGATATCAAGAGGAAATAAAGTGCACGACTGGGTCGAACAAAATGTTCTCCTTTGTTAAAAGTTTTGCTGGTTGTTTTTTTATTTTATTAGATACTAGCTGACCCAAGCTCGCCTTGCTTCGCCAGAGTTCCACTTCTCAGATTTAAAACAAAATAATTAGCCTTATACAAAAAGATGCTTACCCGAAAAAAGAGAAGAAAAACTGTCAGTAATGCGAGAAACAGATTAAGACAGCGACTCTATCAGCAACAGCAACAACGAATTTAGGATTAGTTCCAACGTTGATGTCCCTAACTAACTAACTAACTTCTATTATTCCCTTTTAATCTCATTTACATTCCACTTGTTATTGTTAGTTGTTACAATTTACACCCCATCCCTCTCAATCCCATAACCCATATGCGGCACACTCGCTCACTTACTATACTACTCAAACACAAACGCATCCTCAAGTTCAAATTAAAAAAAAAAAAAAAAAAAAAACAGAAAGCAAAACATAAAGCAAAAAAGGTGCAATTGCACAAACAGGTTTTGGCATGCACATGAATCACTATAAAATCAGAATCACTATAACGCATTTTAAATCACAATTACAACTGAGTGTGATTCCCTCTCAATCTCAATTACAGACCCATCTCTCTCAATCCCATGCTCGATGCATCTCATTTACTCTACTACTCAACTCATTATTCATTAATGCGAGAAACAGATTAACACAGCAACAGCAACTTTCACAACTATTTAGAACCAATATATTTTAATTACTTTGAACACATTAGCACAGCAACATCGACAGCGACATTAGAGCCAATCCTAAATTCGCTGTTGCTGTTGCTGTCGCTGTGTTAATCTATTTCTCGCATAATACTCCAGTCAATTTAAAAACGTGAACAAACAAAACAGCACAAAGCCCAAAAGGTGCATAAAAAAAGAGAAAGAAAAAGCGCACCACAGAAAGTGTACAGAGAGAGAAACAGGTTTTGCCGCACACACACACAAAATTTCCTCCACTCAACGCTGGGAAAATCCAACGATCTAGCTTCAATCAAACATTTTGCTTTTTTCAATTGTATTAAATTTATAGTTTATTGCTTATTGTTCGACTTCAGGATAACGTACAAAGATGATTTATATCTTAAAATCTTTGTACATTATTGATCTTTGTATTAAAAAAAATCCCATTTCATTTGG
Source organism: Cheilosia urbana (assembly GCA_946477585.1). NCBI lineage: Eukaryota > Metazoa > Arthropoda > Insecta > Diptera > Syrphidae > Cheilosia > Cheilosia urbana. The sequence goes on from OX297853.1 coordinate 41,288,089, forward strand.
ATGAGTGATTCCGAAGCTAGGAGCTAGAAGGCATCCGAGAATTACAACTTTTCTTAGATATCAGCTTAGATTTCCACTTCCGGACAGCGAATAATGGTAAAACATATCCTATTATCAAATCTGAACAATTTACTATGAAACTGTGAAAACCGAAATCAAATTCGTGCAGTACTTTTTGAATCTATTCTTAGCTCACAGATTACAGCCGGAAAAAAAGTTACAGTTTTATTATAGTAAGGATGTAGGTAGGTAAAGATCTGAGGATCTGAGAATCAATGCTATGTAAACAAGCATAGTAGGAGTTTCTCATTTTTGATCTGTTAGGGAATGATATTATTTTTGACTGGAATATATTAATGACGCTGGCTCAGTGTTGCCGGAGAGAAATATTATAGAGGAGTACTGCAGCCAAAAAAGGGGAGTATTTTGAGAGAAATAGTAGTACAGACATTTTTTAGTATTTAAAAATAAATGTGTAGAAAAAAAAAAAAAAAAACATAAATATATACAGTCGAAACCCTCTAAGTCGAACCTCTTTAAACTCCAATTTTTCGACACAATTTTTACAATTTCTTCAATTTTACATAGAAAAGTCATCTAATCTAAGTCAAAATCCCTCCAAGTCGAAAATCCTTCTTACTCGAACATATTCTTTTGATTCTTGACCCATAACAATATTTCTCTAAGTCGAATTTTTGTCAGAAGTAAACGAAATCAAAAAAGACCTCCCTCCCGGAAGTGTTGCGTCCCGACGATAAAAAAGTGGACAGGTACCCAACATTATTTGTGTTGTTGGTTGAGTAGCAAATTTGAAATCAAAAATAACTTATTTTGTTCAAAATGGACCTACTTTCCTACTTTCTACCTTAAATAAATTCGCTTGGAAAAAATATAGTAACACCCTTCCACTCGAAATTTTCCAGAAATTCCGCTAACTCGAATTAATTTTTAATTAAATACTAAACAGAAAAAAATGGGATTCTTCTGTATTATTAATTCTAATAACAAAATTTGGCTATCGTTGGTTCTTGCAGAAGGTGATTTAACTAAATATAAATTTATTTAGATTTATTCTAATAGGAATAATAATATTTCAAGCAATAATTTAACAAAGCTTTTCATGTTATTAAAACTTTACATACAAATTCAAGGTTTTTAAATAAAAAACAGAATCACAAAACCACAATCTCAGGTAAGTAACAATAAATTAAATACCGAACTGACAGTTGAAAATTGCATAAAGCCAACGAAAAACAAAAACAAACAAGAAAGAGGGAAATTCCCTTTTTAACGACAGTTTCGCAAATAAAAGTGCTGTCAAATTTGCATTCAATTTTAGGTGAATTCAATTTATTAAGGTTGACATTACACTTTCGTGCAAGTGTAAGATATTTTAGGTCATTAAAAAAAATAGGAGTACGAATGTGAAAGGAGGAGTACGGGAGTACGGAGAGGCTGAAAGGAGTACAATACTCCTATGGGAGTACTTTCGGCAACACTGCGCTGGCTTAAGTTGTCTATGATTGGAAGTATTGTTCGTGATAGATCGATATCTTTACATATAAATATATAATATATTCAGAGATTTATTTTAAATTTGCATTGACAGTTATAAACTGAATATCACGATGAACGTGTGTGAGGGTGCAAATGCAGTGCAGGATATTTTGATTGTTGGAATAATTTTAAGGCGCATATTGAAAATGGTTGAAAAAAAGTAAAAGTGAGTAATATTTGCTCAAAATAAGTAAAAATTTTAAAGTGCGGTGTTGAGTACCTACCTACAAAAAATATACAGGGTGTCCGCCGCGAAGGTATACTACTTTGTTTTGCCGCCATTTCGGTAAACATTAGTCTTGACAATTCATATTTGGCACTCGTGAAGTAGACACGACGTGGCAAATTTATTACCTATGAAAAAATATTCGATAAACCAACGTGTTTTAATCGTTAAAACATTTTATCAAAATCAATCATCGATTACTGTGACGATGAGAAAGTTACATGAAAAAATCATAATGAGTGACGGGGCACATTTTCATTTGAATGGATATGTGAATAGACAGAATAGTCGGTTCTGGGCAATGGAAAATCCTCAAATTATTCATCAGTCATCTTTGCATCCATTAAAAGTTACAGTCTGGTGTGTAATTTGGTAAGAAGGAATCATTGGACCTTACTTCTTTGAAAATGAAAACGGCGTAACGGTAACTGTGAATGGGGAGCGATATCGCCATATGAATGAAAACGCCACAACTTCATGCTTTGGGCTTGATTAACTTGTGGTATCAACAAGACGGTGCTACATCGCATACAGCCAGGATTAAGCTGCGATTACACGGCCATTTTTGTGTGTCATTTAAATGGCGCTCTGACGTCAGGAAAAAATGTCGCATTAGAGAGACATTTAAGCTACGATTCGTCATTTGTCATTTGCAAAAAAATGGCGATCACACGAAATGACTATCACCGTCATTTTTGTCCCAAAATCAAATGACGGACACTGCGCGTCATTAAAAAATTTTCATTTGGGATGCCATTAAATGTCGAGCGAAAAAATGGCGATCACACGGTAATGACATGCCTCATCAAAATGGCAAATGTCACCTTTCCTATTATTTCAATTTCGCGTCATTTATCTGCTTTGCGATCAGACGGCAATGACCAATGACACAAATATAGCTACTGCCATTTGGTGTTTTTCTCTCGGCGTGTGCTACGACTTTATTAAATTAAATAGCAGTGGAAAAAAAAAATTATAATAAATAAAAAATGTCGAAAATGAATTTTGCGATGATGGTGGAAATTGCGGAGACGGCGTATTTGGCAGCGTGTATACTGGAAAGCAGTGACGACAATCTTGATAACAAGCCAATGCGACGAAAGCGGAGTATTTGGCAAAAGAGGTGGTTGAGCCGTCGCAAGAAGAGTAGATTTTGTGCTGAATTACTGCTCGAATTGCGCGAAAAAGAACCTGAACTATATCGCAATGTCATTCGTATGTCAGCCAATCAATTCGATTATTTGTTGAGGTTGGTGAAGCCACACATCGAAAAACGGAACACAAATATGCGAGAGAGTGTTTCAGCGGAAACAAGACTGGTGATCACACTGCGCTACATGGCCACTGGTGAAGGTTTTTGATCGCTGCGATTCCTTTTCCGCGTATCGCAGCCAACGATAACGTGCATCATTCTGGAAATTCTCGACGCTATTTACAAGGTTCTTGTCGCTGAGTTTATTAAGGTGTGTTGTTGATAGTGAAGTTTGAAATGCGACCTTTTATTTATATTTTATTTTGTCGATATCGATTCCGAAAAACGTATGGCAATTCCCGAATTGCATCGGCGCAGTTCATGGTAAGCACGTAGTGATAGTTGTACCGCCCAATTCCGGCAGCGTATTTAACAACTATAAATGTAAATATGAATGGAACTGACCTATCCCAAAGCACCCGTTGCTTTTGCACCGTCACAATCAAACGCGATTCCTCTTCGTAGCTCCACGAATGCCCAATTTTCCTATCCCGAGTCAATCCTGCTTTCTGCGTTTTGACTAATTTTGTCGACTTTGTTGTATACCTTTTGTCCTTTCCAAATTGTCGGCAGTTGACCTCGACTGTTCCTTTTCCATTTCTCTCAATAGGTACCTAACAACACAACCACAACAAAACAAATAAAAAACAGTTTATTAATTATTTATACGTCCTTTTGCAACGAGAAAAAGACCAAATGAAACCACAGATATCGTATTAAATGCTGCGTCATTTGTCATTTGCATAGAAAAATGGCAGGGCATGAATTTCGTGCCTAGTCATTTTTTGGAGGCTGACATTTAAATGGCGCATCATCCGAAAGTTCTGTCATTTGTCCTAAGTGCCATTTAAGAGTGATCACACGGCCATTTTTTTCTGCCATTTAAATGGCACAAAATTCATGCCATTTGCTCCGCCATTTTTCTAGTCATTTAAATGACGCCAAAAATGTCGTCCCAAAAATGGCGATCACACGGAACGACATTTAAATGACGGCTTTGTGACGCGATTTTTACGTCAGAGCGCCATTTAAATGACACACAAAAATGGCCGTGTAATCGCAGCTACAGTGGAATTACTGAGAGACCTACTTCCACAAAAAGTTATTTCAAGAAATGGTGATATTGATTGGCCTCCACGGTCGCCTGATTTGACTGCTCCGGACTTCTTTTTATGCAAACAAACCAGAAACGCTTGAGCAACTCAAATAAAATATTCGTGATGAAAATAATGAAATAACGCGTGAAATGTGTGAGAATGTAATGAAAAATGTACTCAAAAGGGCTCGCATTTGTGAGAATAACAGAAGGGGACATTTACCTGATATTGTATTCCATACATAATTGCCGACATTAAATAAAACATTTATCAATATAAGATCCATTCTCTTTCATTTAATAAAAAATTATAAACAAACAAAGTAGTATACCTTCCCGGCGGACACCCTGTATATGAACACAGATTGGCTTTTGGGTAGTCATTTTTGAGAAAAAATAAAAAAATAAAAAACTGATTTATTCGAATTTTTTTGAAAAAAATTAAGTACGGGATCTTATTTAGAATACTGATACTATCGTTAATATGTATTTTGATCAAAATCGTTAGAGCGGTTTTTGTAAAATTTGGCAGACAAAACAGTACCAACTATTGCAATGTTTAGTTTGAAAAATACTATTTGTTAACTACTATATAGCTAAAAACCGACTATAGATTATTATTTGCGATATAAGGAACACTTGGATTTTAAAGTTTTATCGAAGTCAAAAATGGGGTTTTCGAGTTATGAGCGGATTTTAATATTAGCGGTTTCGGTAATTCGAATTGAAAATTAAGGACGCAACAATTTTAAGAGCATCAATGTTACTCTAAGTTTGCATTTTAGTCAAAATCGTTATTACCGTTCTCTAGTCAACTAAGGAAAACTAAATTAAAAAAAAAAATACTATTTTCAAAAATCCAAAATAAAAAACCACCCCAAACTGTAAGCCCACAAACTCCAAATCCGAAGTTTAAACGAAATTTGGGGTGGAATGACGGACAGACAGACATACAGACAGACAGACCGGACAGAATTTTGCGACCCACTTTTTTGAGTTCGTGTATCACCGTAATGTCAGAATTGATTAACGTGATTGATTGACGAACACAATGGCTCTGCGAAATAAGGCCCCAATGAAATAAGGCCCCAAAAGAAAAATGAAATAAGGCCCCAACAAATTATACAGGAAACAACAACAACGATTTTTAATAGAATTTGGGGTGTTATTTCCCTTCTTGGGGCCTTATTTCTTAATGAAAATTGGGGTCTAATTTCATTATGAAATAAGACCCCAAAAAAAGAAATGAATAATTTTTTTATTATTAATTGTTACCCTTCCGATATGGAATGCGTATGGGGGGGCATGCTGCCCCCTTAAAACCCCCCGCTTGGGTTTACTGTTAAATTGCGGAGTGGGTGCGAGGTTGAGTATATAAAAAGTTCATTTAATCTAAACTAGTTTATCCAATATCAACAATATTAAATGAAAAGTAGTTTTCATTATTTTTAATTTCATTATGAAATAAACCAGAAATTTGGGGCCTTATTTCTTTTTATTTTGGGGCCTTGTTTCATCGCAGTGGGTTCTTATTTCATATTTGAAATGAAATTTGGGGCCTTATTTCATTTTCCCTTTTGGGGCCTTATTTCATTGGGGCCTTTCTTCCTACAGCCGAACACAATATCTTTCTCTTACTACGTAATGGAAAGAGGGTAATGTACAGAACGTACACAATTAACATTGGTTATGCGAGAAAATATTTGTTACGTTATTTTTAGGTAGTACTAAAATACGAGTTGGGTGTGCAATTTATAAATTTTAAAATTTGTTATTTCAGTTGGAAAATTAAATCTTTGTCCAAATGTTAATTTCTCCGTCCCATTCTTTCGGTACATTTGTCCGAAGTTATGTTTCAAGTTGGCAACCGTGGACAAACCATACTGAGACCCCCAACTCGCAATCTTCTTGCCGTTGGCCCCTCAATTTTTTTTTTCTTTCAAATTCGCCATTTCGTTTTCGTATCGGTGTTATGGCAATAAAGAATCCGTGTGACATGCAAAAACCAACAAAAAATATAAAATCAATGCTCCCAACCGTTACCAACCATGGGGGCCAACCATGGGGGAATATGATAGAGTATGGGAATACCACATTTGAACATAGCTGAATGCTATTGGTTAGGTATCTTCTATCTTCTTCTATATATATATTTATATATATAATTCTTTCCGGGTGTAACTCGATGATGATGTAACTCGATAACCCCTGGGACGATTTTCATAATTCTTTTTTTGTTTTGTTCGTATTGCTGTATATCAGGTTTATATTTACTTTTTGTCGCGAAAACAAAACTTTGAGGGGATGAAAGAGGTTATGAAAGTTTGTATGGGGAAATACACTTCGAAAAAAAAAAGAAACTGGATAGAAATCGAGTAGTGACACTTCAAAAAAAAAAAAAAAAAAATTTAATTTTAAAAGCAATTGTTGTTGTCAATTATTTTAATTATTTTCCAAGCAAATTGTTGTTGTTTTTATTTATTTATTTATTTTTTTTTTTTTTAATATACCTACCTAAAAAGTTTGTTCTAATAAATAATGTTTACTATGTTACATTAAGTAACTTTTTGAAATGAAGTAAATTCTTTGATTATAAATACAAAGATGATATTATGGCAGACGATATTTTGCATCGAATTCGCACTGTGACATCGGATAATGAACTGGAGATGTCAGATGAAATGTACAACAAAGCTTTGATTTTGATCGAGGATATGTGTCTGCTCATGATTGGCAATTTGTTGTGCAAATTGGGGATGCACAGCCAAATCGTTCAATGCAAGACGCATTTAATCGAGAACTGGAGAGAGAAATGGACTTCGATCGAATCGCATTGAGTCAAGCTGTTCGAACAAATGTGCAAATGTTGAATCAAGAATAAAAGAAAGTGTACGATGAATCGATGCAAGCAGTCGATAACGAAAATGGCGGAATTTTCATCCTTGATGCGCCCGGTGGAACTGGAAATACATTCCTGGTTTCACTGATTTTGGCTACAATTCGTTCGAGATCTGAGATCGCTTTGGCCCTAGCCCCTTCTGGGATAGCGGCTACTTTGTTCGAAGGCGGTCGGTCGAACAGCATTGAAATTGCCATTAAATCTGCAAAAGGATGAAGAATCTAATGCAACATTTCAAAGAACACTGCGATGGCGAAAGTACTGCAGCAATGTAAGATTATCATATGGGACGAATGTACAATGGGTTATACAAACGTGTATTGGAGGCCCTGAATCGTTTATGGTAATGATAAGCGACCTTTCGGTGGAGCAATGATATTGCTATCAGGCGATTTTCGTCAAACGCTGGCTGTCATTTCGAGATCAACTCCGGCAGATGAATTGAATGCTAGCCTGAAGGCGTCTGCTTTATGGCGATACGTCAAGAAATTGCATTTGACAACAAACATGCGAGTTTCTTTACAAAATGACCAGTCCGCTGTAGAGTTCTCCAGGCAATTGTTGGCGATGGGCAATGGTGTGATTCCAGCATGTGTGTGGCATAAATCTTGAATTTCACGTGTCGGCAAAGCTCTCGCTTTGTACGTGTACACACCCAATAATAGAAATAGAACAAAAAATGTTGTGTACCATAAAGCATTTCAGTGAAAAAGCGGTAGGTTGGCCGACAAGTAATTGATTTTGTTTACCTATTTATTTAATTTTAATATAACTTTTGAATAAACAATTTGAATTGACCGAATTACATGAAGCAGAATGAAGCGAAAGCTCGGATTTATTAATTTCATTACTTACATTAATGAATTTGGAGGAACGAAGTTCGCCGGGTCAGCTAGTTATATATATTTAAAAGGCGAATTATATTATTTGTTTGGTAAATAAAACTATCTTAATGAGATGTTTTGTATACTAGAAACATTTTAGCACAAATATGGTTTCTTATTTTGCTCAAAATGTTTTTATTTTCCCCCAACCAATCTACATAAAGCAGCAAAAGTGCACTTATTCCTTAAATAAAGTACTATTCACACGTAAAATTAATTTCAAATTTAATGCACAAAATTCTATGAACGCTGGCAGCAACTTTGCCTACAGCGGAAGGGGCACATGCAAGGTGCGAGTGCGTTGGTGAGTGAATTAACGTGACATTTGTCAATACGTATTTCTATGTAACAATACTAACGCACCTAGCATGTACCACCCCATAAAAATAAAGCCTGTAGGCAAGTAAAGGAAAATTGGGGGACTCAGTGTTGTCTCTTTTCATAACTTGGATATTAAAATCCAATATTTCTGCCTTTTGAAAAATTATAATAAATTAATTTAATGCCTGCAGTGGGTAAGAAAGGAAAACAAAAATAAAACAAAATATGTATTTAAAAAATGTATTATTAAATATAATGCATAAAAACGAAACATAAATTTAATTTCCAAAACATAAAAACTACGTTAACTAAATAACATTTTTTTTTTTTTCAATAAATAAATAAAAATTATATTAATACATTTAGTAGTCCTTTTGGGCTTTGCGTTCTTTTAATTATACGGGTTGTGCTCCTTGGAGTGACTTCTTTCCCTTTTTCAGCCTCAGGTATACCTAATTACAATGACATCTTTTAAGGCATCAACCGAACTCATGTGCTTAAGCAATGAATTTAATCATTGTTTTTTTTTTTCCTCCATTTACAACCATTGGGCTGAGAGCGGCCTAAAACAAAAATGGAAGGGGCTGGGCCATTCTTATGGTTTTTAAATAAAATCGTTTTCTCAAATGAAACACCATTTGATAAAGTGTTTTTGTGTTCTATTATACACAAAAGTTTTTTGAGCTATCGTTAAAAATGAATTTAAAATGAAATGGTCTTTTGAGCTACATCTTAACATTTTTAATTTGCCGAATAGTTGACATAACCAAGTTTTTTTATGCTGCAGCAATGTTGAAAAAGTAATGAACTTGCACTTGCATTATTCGCAAATGAACTTTTTTATAATCAATTTTGAGAAGTTGAAAGTTGTAAAGTCACACACCTGTTTTTCAATGGCACTGTGAACACTATCAAATTGTTGGAGCTGGGAGTTCCCCGGCTCCGGGTACTTATGAGTTATATTTAACATGAGGGTTCTTGTACAAAAAAATCAAGAGCATAGTACTGTTGACTCGAATTTTGTTCTGTGCAATGCAACTATCAGACTACAAAATAATTTTGGTTACCTTCTACGATGCTTTGTAGTATTTTATAAAGCGCGTTTGTGAGGTTGTTTCCAGACCTACCACTCTACCCTACCTTAAATTGTAGTCTGCAAATTTTCCTTTATAATAAAAGCTGGAAACCGCAGCTTTAGGTAAGGCAAACACATTTTCACGGTCATATGTTATTACCGCAGTAGAAACAATTTTGCTTTTTCTATCTGAATCTCTTTCATTTTTGGACAAACGTTTGTTCTGTTCACGTACCCTTAGTTTTTCCGTTTCTATTTCTGGTAAATGGCTTTTAGTTTTTAGATCTGAGCACAGTCGCATTGATCCTTTTTAGGCATTTAAAAAGCTAAGTTGAAACGTTCGTTGAAAATTTTAGAATACGCATGCTTCTTAACAGGTATTCCTTCACAACTTTCCTTGTATAAGGTATACATTTTCGAAATATGTATTTAAATAAGAACCCAGATGTCCCATTTTTGTGGCTGCTCTGCAATAGATATATGCTGCTTAATTTCCTCAATTTAATGTTCTGGGATTTTTTTCTTTATATGTTTTTATTTCTTGGGACTCTGAGAAATACCCGTTTATTTGTTTTTAAAAAATCATTGAATCCGTTTAGCAGTGCTCAAAAAACATTTTTTTTTAGGCCCGAACCAGCTCTTCCACATACAAAAAGCAATATTGATAGCTATATTGGCGTTTTTTAAAGGAGTTTCCTTTGATTTTCGTTTTGCAAGGTCCCTCCTCGTAAATTGGACATAGGAAACTTTTTTTGACTTATCATCCAGACTCCAAAATGCATTATGAAACTCTTGTCTTTCACATTTCAAAATATACATGATTTGCAATCAACAGTCTTTAAAGTTTTTGCAGGTCGTACCACCACTTTGAAGTCAATATAAATGTTAGGGGGAGATGGGGTACATTGATATCTACTATCGGCACTATTTGAAATCAAGTCGGATCAGGCCACTTAACGAAGCACACAGTGCAATATATCTATCAACGCAAAAATATATCTGGTTCACATCACTTTTCAGACTTTGGACATAACTTGCACAAACGTTTTTCGCACGTTTGCAAGTAAATTTTTGTCGTTTTTTTCGAGTGAGTTTTTTTTTAGTAGGATTTGTGTTAACAATCTCGTATGAAGTTATTTGGCGAATATATGTCCTTTATATTGTGATATTTACCAAAAATTTTGTTACAAAACATTGGTTTAGCTGCATTTAATATGTATTTTCTGTGAAAAAAGTTGGGGCACATTGATACATACGAACCCGGGATAGTTTGATGCGTATCAGTGCACTTGTAAAGCAGCTTCCCTATTTGTTATAATTTGTTATAACAAAGTTACTTTAAATAACATGTTCCTTGTTTTGAGTTATTTTATTTACGTTATTTAATTTCAATTTAGGTTAACATGAGTTATCAAATACCTACTGAAAAAATGTGTTAATAATTGAAGTTTTTCAATAAATAGGTACTGATAAAATTGCTATGAATCAAAGAGAAACTGACATGTGCCAATGTTCCCCGTGAGTGTAGGAGTTTGATACAAATTTAATTAAAAAAAAAACATCTTAATACATTTTGTGAATGGATCTGAGAGTAAATTCGTCTGTTGTTAGAAACACTCTGAACACGTCAAATATTTTTTTTTTTTTATTATTTCTGTCAATATGCCGTCTTTTTTTTTTAGTCCTCAACAAAATCTTATTAATGTGCCCCCACTCCCCCTACCCTTTTGACGATTTTGGTTCCGTATATTGCACTTCCAATTTGCTTTATGTATTTTGCGTTTACGCACATCGCCAATTCAACACTGCAGGCAAAATTGGATGATGTGAGTGCTCGTTGTACTACTCTGGAACGTAGAATAGAGTTTCTCGAGGCCCGGACTATAGAGAACAATATTGTGGTACACCTACCAGTGCAAGATGGCATGGATGCGGTAAACAAGGCGAAAGAGCTATGCTTGAACCTGCTCCAAAAAAACAGATTCTTCTTTGCTCTCGGATGTACGAATTATTGGCACAAAGAACAACACCGCAAACGTAATCGTTAAATTGCGTAGTAAGGAAGATGTCGGAAATATACTAAAGTCAGCTCCCAAACTTCGTGGCACTGGAATATCAGACCATAAGGACTATACAGCTGCTTCTCGGGAAAAAAGACGCTGTTTGCTTGCAATTAAGGCAAAAATAAGTGCAAAAAACAGAAACATAAAAATGGAAATGCGGGGACAAAATCTAAAAGTTGGTGAAAATGTTTATTATTATGATATCAAAACAACCTGAAATGTGAAGGCAAAGATGACGTTTCTGGAATGACAGCTATCCAACAACTTCTTGGTGACAGTGGGTCTGACAATTATTTACTAATGACAACAACTTCTGGTTTAAGAGCTTATGGTGGAAACGCAAGTAGGAACGCCAGCAGCACATTCCAAAATAATGTAAATGTGCCTTCAAATCGTGTTTGATTGTAATGCCGTCTGCCCTCTCAATGTCAATAATATTGTTAATAATAAAATTGCAAGCAATAATAGTATTAGAGAATTTCAAATATTATCTTATAATGTATGTGGTTTAAGTAATAAGTCCCTTTTTATTGAATTTTATAAATTTGTTAATCAATTCGAATTTATTTTTCTTTATGAAACGTTCTTGATGGAAAAAGATTTTAGAAATTATGAAAAAAAGTTCGTAGACTATGACTTTCAGTGGATACCAGCGAAAAGAACAAATGATAGGGGAAGAGCCAGCGGAGGATGTTATTTTGGGTACAGGAAGAAACTACCAGGCGTGGAATGCAAGTTTATAACCTTCGAAGAGATGGTGTATGTACGTTTAGAACTCAACAAAAACATATTTTGCATACTTCCGACCTACTTAAACGGCAGTCATTGGCAAGCGGATTTCGAAAAGTTTCTGGAAATGGTGGCGTCCTGCAATCATCAAAACATAATGATAGTAGGTGATCTAAACGCAAGAGTGGGCAAAGAAGAAGGATCAGGAAACATTGTGGTTAATTTGCATCGTAAGTCGAAAGACCGGGTTTGTAATTCTAGAGGCACGAAGTTGTTGGAACTATGCGATTCATTTGGTCTGAGATTGGTGAACGGAACCAGTAGGAGTGATGAGCTCGGTGAACTCACTTTTGTGGGAAGTCATGGATCTTCTGTTATAGATTACTGCCTGGTCGGGGGAGAATGGGGTTCCATAGTAACTGATATGAAAGTAGAGCAGGTCCCATATTCAGACCACCTGCCGATTGTCATAGGATTCGGTCATTTGGCAACACCTAGAGAAGACATGCGAATTATGAGACTTATCCCAAAGCTTGTGTGGAACAATTCCCAAGCAGAAACTTATAGAAGGAAATTGGATCAACTCCTTCAAGCACGCGGAGGCGTTGACTTCAACCTAATTGAAAATACAATAAAAGAATCTTGCCCCATTAGACACCGAAGTTCGAAAACTAAAACGACTTATAAGGAAATGTGGTTTGATGAAGAGTGTAAAAAGGCAAGGCAGCTCTCGTTCGCTTGGCTTAAACTTTTTCGTCTTTTTAATGAAGGGTTTATGAGAGAGGAGTACATAAAGGCCAATAAGGACTACAAAGCATTATGCGGGCAAAAAAAGAGGAATCATTTCGAAGCAGTGGTCCGAAAATTAGCAAGCTGTAAGAATGCATCAGTGTTTTGGAAGTTGGTGAAAAAACTAAATGGCAGTCAATATGTAATAAGCAACGAGCTTAGCCCGGAAATACTTTTGACGCATTTCAAAATGCTTTTGAATCCCACTGGAAGCGCATTTACTTTTCATTACGCCGAACCAAATTTCCAGAATGATATTTTGGATAGTGTCATAACTATGGAAGATGAACTAGAGGCGCTACATCATCTAAAGGATGGAAAGGCTGCAGGATCAGATGGGATTCCCATCGAATTTTACAAATATGGGACAGTGGAGTTATTGAGTAAACTTACCTCCTTGTTCAACATTATACTAGAAACCGGACTAGCTCCCCAGCGATTTAAGGAATCGTTGATCTTTCCGATTCACAAGAAAGGATGTAAGCTAGACCCATCTAACTATAGGGGTATATCATTCCTAAATGCTTCCTATAAAATTTTTACTGCCGTACTGCAACGTCGACTTACATCCTGGATTGATACGTACAATTTATTGAAAAAATTTCAAGCCGGCTTCAGAACAGGATATTCTACCATTGACCATGTGTTTGTATTAAAGAGAATTGCGGAGTCCTTTCTCGCAAGGAAGAAGAAATTATATGTCTTCTTCGTGGATCTCAAGGCAGCCTTTGACTCTGTGGACAGACACGCCTTATTCTATAAATTGTACTCGAAAGGCATGACAAGGAAGTTTGGGCGTGTTATTCAAAGCCTATATGATGATACCAAATCAGCAGTGAGGAATGGCGAGGCATTGACGGAATGGTTTCAGTCATTGTCGGGAGTAAGACAAGGATGTGCTCTGAGCCCAAGCCTGTTTGGGCTTTTCATGGATGACATAATTGATTTTCTGCCAGGAGGGGTCGATTTCGCGGGGGTGAATATTAAAGCGCTTCTCTTTGCGGATGATATTGTTCTCTTAGCTTATTCGCCGGAGTCTCTGCAATTAATGATTAACCGACTGTGGGATTACTGCAAATTGTGGACATTAACCGTTAATTTGGAAAAATCCAAAGTGAGGATTTTTAAAAAAGGAGGAGGCAGAAGCTGTTTAAATGTGTTTAAATGAAGTTGTTAAGGAGTACAAATATCTCGGAGTTATACTCACGAGTAATTTAAACATGGAGAAACACCTTAGGGCAAAACTGGCACAGTCAAAAACTGCTATCAGTGTAGCATGGAGAAAATGCCTCAGTAATAAGTTCATTGCACACAGCAGTAAATATAAAGTATTTTTGGCGGTTTCGGAATCAATCATGTTGTATGCAGCGCAGGTATGGGGAGGAAAGGCTTATGATACAGTGGAGAAACTGTTAAGATATTATTTAAAGAGAACCTTTCACCTGCCACCCTGCACGCCAAAGTACATGCTAATGTTAGAAACCGGATTATCGCCCCTGTTCATAAAATCACTAAAGCTGCAAGTGGACTACGTTCTTAAGGTGTTGAATATGCCAGACAATAGATTGCCAAAGAAAGTGGCGCTTGAGACAATACGGAGCAGAACCGGGAGGTTTAAAATGTGGCAATATCTCACTCGGGAATGTGATATGGAATGGATTCTGGTAGCGGATGGTGTCACCAATTGGAAGCCCTTTCTCTATAAGCTCATAGAGAAAGTGGACGAGAGGGCTAGAGTAGGGTTTTCACAGGAAGCGTCTAACTCACTATACAGATCGGTCTACAGCAAACTTAATCATAATCTGCAAACAAAGAACTACTTTGATGACAAATATAGCGTGGACGAAATATCTATGATGTTTAAGTTACGGGCTGAGTTACTTAAACTTAACTAACGGGTGATTTTTTAGCTGGTTTGGTTTTGGCAACACTGGTTTTGACAGCTGACGTGTGTTTAGTACCTTGTGTCACTGTCAAACAGCTTCAGTTTGGTTTGCAATTTAACCATGGATCGTCTTACAAATGAACAACGCTTGCAAATTATTGAATTTTACTATCAAAATTCGTGCTCGGTTCGAAATGTTCATCGCGCGCTGCTTCCATTTTATGATCGGCATTCTCGACCTTCTGAGCAGTCTATTCGGAAGATTGTGACCAAATTTCGCACCAAATTTACTTTGTTGGACATTAAACCACCAACACGTTTACGTACTGTGCGTAGTGAAGAAAATATTGCGGCCGTATCAGCTAGTGTGACAGAAGACCGCGAAAGCCAGGCGACCTACCACAACGCCGAATTTTTAATGAATGGGCTCTTGGAAAGCTGGCCGAGGATCCGCTTTTTTATCGAAAAATTGTGTTCAGCGATGAGGCTCATTTTTGGTTGAATGGGTACGTAAATAAGCAAAATTGCCGCATTTGGAGTGAAGATCAGCCAGAAGCATTGCAACAGCTACCAATGCATCCCGAAAAAGCCACTGTTTGGTGCGGTTTATGGGCCTGCGGCATTATTGGGCCATATTTCTTCAAAGATGATGCGAATCGCAGCGTTACTGTCAATGGTGAACCCTACCGAGCGATGATAACAAACTTTTTTTTGCCCGAAATGGAAGTTCTTGACTTGCATGATATGTGGTTTCAACAAGACGGTGCCACATGCCACACAGCACGCGAAACAATGGCGCAATTGCGAGGCGAGTTTGGTCAACAATTAATTTCCCGTTTCGGGCCGGTCAATTGGCCGCCTAGATCGTGCGATTTGACACCATTAGATTATTTTTTGTGGGGGTATGTCAAGGCTAATGTGTATAGGGACAAGCCCGCTTCGATTGACGCACTGGAAGCCAACATCCATGCATTCATTCGTGAGATACCGGCCGATATGTGTGAAAGAGTATGCCAAAATTGGACTCAGCGGATGGACTACCTGAGACGCAGCCGCGGTCAACATTTGCATGAAATTATCTTTAAACATTAAATTGCAAGGTTCAAACTATCGATTCAAATAAATATTTCATTCATTTTTTCGAATTTTTTGTGTTTTTTTTTTCTAAAAAGTTCTAAGCCTCTTAAAAAATCACCCGTTATATACCACATAGGGGGGATTTGCCTATATTCTGCAGCATGTGCAATTTGGAAGAACGCGAAGACATACTACATTTTCTGGGTAAGTGCCCTATCCTTCGTGAAACAAGAAGACATTTCCTTGGAGTTGCTGTTTTATCAGAAAATCAAATGCTCATGCTTCTTAATGAAATGAACGTCGCCCAATTATACAACTATTGTAAAAATGCACTGTCTTATCGTACTAGAATTATGAATGAAAACTTTTAAAGGCCAATCAAATTCAAATCAATCAATTCGTTAATCGTCGTTTTTTATTATTATTATTTTAGTATTTTTATTTCATTTTTCTTTTTTTTTGTCAACCAGGCAGACGGCAAAGCCATGCTTACTTTTTATTGTAAATTTTGTAAAAAATATGAAGTTACCAATAAAAACCTTAATCTTAATCTAAAAATCTAGGAGTTAGTACCAGCCAGCAGCGTTTACGTGATGGCTGCTGCTTCCTGATAATACGGTGATGGGGACGTTAACGAATCCTATTCGGAATGCGACACACTACTTCTTGCTGGTTCAAAAAATGGTATTTTTAAAGCCCTATTTTTGTTGATTTTTTTTTTTTTGCAGCTGGAGCATCATTTATGTGAAGTTAGGCCGCACTTTTTCTAGAATGAAAAACGAGAATTGCAGTTCGATAGGCATTCGTTTGTAGTGAAATTGTTTTCGTTTGTAGTTTAATTGTTAGAAAGTTAAAACTATTAGAAAAAAATTTCAGCCCTTAATTGTGGCTTTCTGAAATAAAAAATAGATAGTTATTAAAGTTTCTTTTGCTAAATTAAAAAAAAAAAAAAAAAAACAATATACTTAGGTACTGCATTTTTTAGAGAATCTACTTCGACAAAATAGTCCTAAAGTGGCAACGCTCCTGTACACTTCATCTACACATCTCTTCTATATAACCGGTTTCATCCCGTGTGCACCTGGGCTGGCACAATGAACATAAATGATCCACAAACATCTGTTGTATGCATTGTCTAAATAGTTTGGGACTTTCGGATACCTAGTTTAACTTGTTATTTTAAAATAAGTACATTTAAACATTTTAACACGATTGCATATCACAACACTATTACAGTGTTATGCGAACTAGTGGTTGTTAGATATCGTGCGAAAATTCTAAATTTGCAAAATAGATTTAGAAATAACACATTTTTCTCTCACTTTTCTACTCTTCAAAATGTCAACTGAACTGAGTATGCAGGTAGGATTTTCTTGTCTAGATTTGTCGACTTCGCCTCCATATTCGTCAACAGCTAAAACTATTCACGTGACCACTCTGGGCCAGTAAAAACTGAAATACCTACATCTAGTCAGTCATCTGTCAGATGTGCTAAACTAGGAATCGCAACGTCCCCAATGTAACTTGTTTGTTTGCCGTCCCATTGGCTGCTTATTGCTTTCTATTAGCGACGCGGGGCGGCGCGGCGGGCAACAGCGGAAAAACTTGTGTAAAATATACGCACGTGTGCAGACTCGAAAAAAAAAAACATCTTACTATGTATCTACTTAAGTTCCTTGACGCTTGATGGGCAATCATAGGCACGCTTAAGCATGGATATTTTTATTGTCTTTTTGATTAATGTTTTTTGTTGCCTAATTGAATGTTTAATTTTGCATTATTTTTATTTTTTAGATCAACACAATCCCATCCCTCAATCAATGTTATTTAGTTGTTTATTCAACAGATGTATAGCTCTGAATGGATCTAGATCGTTCAATTTTATCAACGAACAGTGCAGATCTGTGTTTCGCTAAATTTGTTTGTCATTTTGTCCTTTTTAATTTCAGTTAGTACTGTCATCGGACTGCGTAACAGTATTCCTTTTAAATGGCATGTGATGTAAGTAATGACTTGTATAATAACTTATTATTGTTAATAAGTGAAAGTAAATCATGTATCATCATGTATTCTCATGTTTTAACAAAGGGAGATTTTCTAATTAACTGTTTATCATTTAGACTAGACCCGACCTCAATTATATTTCAATTGAATATCAATCATCATAGTGCATCTGTCAATGCTCTCGCAACTGAAATACAACGAGCGATTAATAACTCTTCTATAGAACAGTGGATATGGGGTACTTGAGTGATAAAAAACTACCTACCCCAAATATTGAAAAATTAAATTTGAATTGTTTTTTGTTCAGAATTTTCCTTTAGCTCGTCACAGGATGTATGATACACGAGTCGAATTCGAACAGACCTCCACAATTTTTCCGCTATTAAAATCGATTATCTTTGTTTGATTTTATTGTCGACTTCACTGCCATAGCCGCTCTCCATCTGGAACTGATCAACTTTTGAAAAGTGTGGGTTTTTTTTTTTTTTTTTGTGCCATTTTGTAGGTTTTGTTGAAGCGAAAAAGTCTTTTTTGTTTTTAAAATTCAATTAAGATTGGTTTCAATGAAATTGAAAATTGATTGCCGCAGTTGAGGAGTGTGAACATTTAAAATAAAATTAAAAATTAAAATTTTTTTTTATACGAGCAATGGGTCGGACTATTGTTTATGTTTATATGAAGTGAATGGCTTACATGATTGAGCGGAGTTCCACACCACGAAATTGGTGATTTCAAAGGAGGATGAGTAATATAAAACAAAAATTTATTATTTTGTGTGTATATAAAGGAATTTGTACTTATTGTTTGTACGCAATACGGTCGCGGTTGTATGTGCATTTGGATGAACAGGTAACTGTTTCATTGTTTTCATGAACAAATTGGCTATGAGATCGGAGCAAAATTTTACATTTTGGGCCATAACTTTTTCTATCTCCGTAATATCTGTTCAACTAGGTTATTAAAAATGATTTATTATTGTATATTTTCGTATGGTATGTATGTAACTGGACTTAAGTCTTAAAGATGGTTTGGCCGAAGGCCGTCTACCAGACTGACATTTATAACATAATTTTAAAAAGCTTCCTGAACTATACATGTTCTGTAACGCATAGCGCTTAAGCAATATTGATGAAGAAGATCCCAACTTCGTTCGCCGTTCAAGATGCTGATCGTTTCCTCTAAATTAAGCGTGGCTACACCAAAGAAGCGTTTACGGAAATCCTTGAGTATTGGGCAAACTCCCAGGAAATGGAATACATCCTCCCGTTCTTTACGATTGCACAAGTCACACAATAATGGTAGCTCTGGTCGGTGGGGAATGTAGTTCAAACTAAGGAGTTCTCCTCTTACTTTGAATAGCAGGCTGATTTTTTCGGAAGTGTTGTCAGCTAAGAAGTAGGTTTTTTGCTTTAAGTGGTGGTTTAATTTACTGTAGTAAGCCCTGTATATTGACGATTCAGCTTCTTTAATATACCTATCATACATCATATTACCAGCTTTCTTCAGCAAGTCCTCAAATTTTGTTCTAAGCGAAAGGGGGTTTTCGTCGGCTGATATTGAAAATGTTGCTGAAGATTCGATTGCCAGTTTGTTCCACTCATTTACACATGTTCCACCCGCATTTATAATTTGCGTTAGGACTAGTCGTGGAATCCTTTCTTCACTCATCGCCATAACTTTAGTCACATAGTTGAAATGCATTTTAAGGGTGTCCAAAAAGAGCGGTGCTATTCCCGTTTCAAGATATAACATATAGTTTGGTGATGTACTGGGCAGTCTGAAGGTACCTTTGATAAAATAACGAAGGAACTTTTCCACGGCTTCAAAAGAACGATATCCCCATGCCTGTGCTCCGTAAAACAGAATTGCAATTGCGGTTGCTCTAAAGACTTTATACTTAGCTATGTGGGAAACGTTATTCTTGAGAATGCAACTTCTCCACACAGAACACATAGCGCGCTTGGCTTCCCCTAATTTGGCTTGTAGATGCTTCTGTAGGTTTAGGTTAGAAGCAATCAGGACTCCCAGATACTTATACTCCTTTACTATTTCTATTGCCTCCTCATCAAAAGTCCACTTTTCCCTTCTAGAGTATCTTCCGCCGCCGTTCCTGAATATCATCATTTTTGATTTGGAAAGGTTAACCGTTAAATTCCAGGTTTTGCAGTAAAGCTGGAGTCTGTTTATCATCAGCTGCATCCCGTCTATAGTTTCAGCTAGGAAAACTATATCGTCAGCAAACATCAGTCCTGGAATATTCTTTCCTCCCATGACGATACCACCCTTCACCGAGTCCGTTATGTCGTTTATGTATAAATTGAATAGAAGGGTACTTAGAACACACCCTTGTTTAACGCCCATCGACGTACCAAACTCTTCCGACAGAGATTTCCCGTCCCATATTTGCGCAAGATTTTCTTCGTAAATTGATCTAATGACAGAAATAATCCTTGTCGTGATTCCATAATTGTAGAGCTTATAAAAAAGTATTTCCCGGGGTATTGAATCGAAAGCTGCCCGAAAATCCACAAAAAAAGCATATAGCTTTTTTCCTTTGCTAATATAATAGTCGGCAATATTCATTAGTGAAAAGATTTGGTCCACTGTCGAGTGGTTTCGCCTGAACCCCGCTTGAAAAACGTTTAAGATTTTCTTAGTTTCAACCCATTCACAGAGTCTATTGTACAATATTGAGCCGAAGAGCTTCGCCGCTGTATTTAAAAATGAGATGCCTCTATAGTTTTTTGGATCGTCAGTGCTCCCTTTTTTGTGTAGCGGCAATATAATCGCCTTTCGAAAGCTCAGAGGCACGTCTGCGGTGTCAAAAATTCTATTATACTCCGACGTAAGCAGCCGTAAGTATTCTGGCGTAAGATGTTTATAGAATTCAAACGGTATTCTATCTTCCCCGGGCGCTTTACCTTTTTTGGCATTTTCAATAACTGTTTCTACCTCCTCTTGTGTAATTGGTGCATCTAGATATTCATCAACTATTAAAGGTGCTGCATACTGGAACGACGGTGATAGTTGATTTGTATTGAGTAAATTCGTAAAGTGCACTTTAAATTGTTCGATGTGCAGAACCGTAGCAGTTAAAATCCGCTTTCCACTCAGAAACCTTACTGCTTTCCAGAACTCCATTGAGGATTTCGCTTTATTTATTGTTTCAATGCTTCTTTGATCAAAAATACGTTTTTTCGCGTTACAAAGCTCTTTGAATTTTTTGTTTGCCGATGCGTACAGCGTTCTAAAATTAGTATTGTTGGTCATTCTGACTAAATTCAAAAATGCAAAAGATATGTTCCTAGCTCTCAAGCATTCATTGTCGAACCACTTTTGTTTGTTTTCCGAAATCTTCCTTCCTGTTTTCTGCTGAGGAGCCGCTTTCATGATGACATTCGTTAAGGTGTCCATGTCAAGATTACCTGTAGCATTTATGCCCAACTGATTTTCAAGCTGCCTGTCTAGATTATGTTGAAATATTTCTCTAAAACTATCTCTCCAATGTAATTTCGGAAGGAGCCCAACCGTAGGTTCAATTGTTTCACCCCCTGATGATCTAATTCGAAAGGACACCTCTAGGGGCATGTGGTCTGAGAACGTTTTTACTGCCACTTTAAATTCATCGAAAATACAGTCCCAGTCTCCAGATAAAAAACAATAATCTATCACAGAGCAGGCCGTTCCACGGATAAAAGTGTATTCGCCAAAACGATCGCCTTCGCTGGTTCCATTAAGTACCCAACTGTCCAAAGCATCTGCTAGCTCAAGAATTTTATTCCCCTTCGAATCGCACACCCCGTCCTTTGATCTACGATCACAGCTAATACGGGCTCGGTCTACACCGCTGTTAACAAAATTTTGCGAAAGGCCTATTCTTCCATTAAAATCGCCGATTAGCATAAGATTTGAAGCTCCTAGCACATTAACAAGATCACGTAGTTTGTCAAAGTCGCGCTGCCAATGGCTGCAGTTCAAATAAATAGGTACAACGTAATAGATCGTGCCTTCCATTTTGATTTCAAATATTCGAGATTGCTCCATGTTCTTGAACTTAATTACAGCATGTTTAAGGTGTTTTTTATAACCGAACAACTCGCCGCCAGATCCCCTACCAAAAATACTAGTTTTAACAGCTGGAATGCATTCTATTTCGTAGTTCATGAAAATATTCTTAAAACTAGTTTCATCATAATTAATAATATGTGTTTCCAATAAAATAAATACATCGAATTGCTTAATATAATTAAAAAATTCAGTAAATAGACTTTTGTTTTTTAGCCCAGCGACGTTATAACTTAAGATTTTAAGCGTTGAAATTTTAACGTTCGCCTGGCAGACGGATTCTTCTCAATTGGATGACGTGCCGTGTAAATCCCCACTTGTGTGTCCACCTGCAGTTCGCTTTACAGCTCCAGTATCCATTGTGCTTGCACCATTAAAATTTACCAAACTGACATTTCTGTCATTCTCTGGCATTGACACTTCTTTATTGTTGCTTATATTATTTTGCTTTTCTGATTGTAGTTTATTTAATAATGTTAGTAAAGAATGAGGAATCTCTCCGATATACCGTCCCAATATGGCTAGACTATCATTATTGCTTCTATTTTTGAGGCCTTGCGTTGAATCCCATGTAAAAACAGTGTCTTCCACATGTAATCTATCGTCTCTCAAAAAGATTTTCAATTTAGGTTTCGACTCGCGTAGTACTTTCATTATGGATACCAACTTGCTTCTTCTTTGGCGTGCACTGAGTGTCAAGTCTTTGTTGATGCTTATATTCGTTCCTTTAAGTCTCTTCGCGTTTCGTAAAACATTTAAAGCAGATGTTCTGGACTTTAATTTGGTATGTATGTATGATTATCGAAACTACAATACGGTATTACTTGTTGGGGCGGTGCTTATAAGAATAAAATACAACCACTATTGATTATTCAGAAATATATCATACGAAAATTATGCCGCAAGCCTGTTAGACATCCTTCTTATCCTTTGTTCTGTGAATTAAAAATTCTTCCTGTGCGTCACTTGTACTGCTTTAAAGTCTTAAACACTTTCTTTATGAAGTCTGGCAACCGCAATTTCCGACTGATTTCTAATTATAATTTACGTGGAAACTTTTCGTATTCAGTATCTGTTCCTCAGCTCCATACTTCTGATTCTTTGATTTCTACTTTAGATTAAATTGTTCCCTCTTGAAACTATTTAAGCTTTGAAATAATTATGCAAAATTGTATTTTTTTTTTTTAAGGGTTACCCCACCCATATAACAATCTAACTTTGCAATGAATATGATTTACAATGTGAAGGCATTCAACACTATTTTGAATACTTTTGAATAGTAATACAGAATGTCAAATGAATTTCTATTATTAATTTAATTACTGTAAATTAATGTTAGATAATTTTATTTTTTTTTAAATATTTATGTATACCTATAGAAATTTATGGAATTAATAATGCCTAATAATAATAATAATAAACTAATATGTTGAACATGGCTTATTATACTTATAGAACTGCAGATATCAAAATATTTGCATATGATTTCAACCAAGTTGAGCAAACGGCACGTCAAAGGGCTAATAACATCAACCAAATATTTATTAAATAGACCGTCAGCTTCCGCGCACCTACCCGTCGACCACCGCCGTATACCTTTATAAATTTCAAGACGTTGACATCGTTTGCAGCTCACCACTACGTTTTTTGCCGCTACGAAATCGATGATAAGCCTGAGCCCGTTGCCGGAGGTGGTCTTGTGTAGGATATTGTTTCCGATCGTCCTACCAAAGACGTCCTCTCTCCCAATTTTAGCGTTAAAGTCTCCCACGAGAATTTTAATGTCGTGTTTGGGGCATTATTATCATATGTTTTGGCGAGGAGCTCATAGAATCTTTCCTTGGTAACGTCGTCTTTCTCTTCTGTAGGGGCATGTGCGCTTATATGACTAAAATGCGGCCGATCTCGGACCACCCGGAGCTGTCCCATACAAGGATACGTCCAAATCTGAGAACGCACCTGGAGTCTCTAAAAGAGGTAGGCATGACGACACAATCTCCCCGGTTGTAGGTAGGCAAGCTAAGAAACCGAAATTCTCTGAAAAGGTTAAGGAAAGTCTTCGTGTCGCAATCATCGACCATGGTAATCCAAATCGAAAACTTACTGGTAGCCAATGGAATTACTGGAACAACGCATTCTCGATGGTGTCAATGACGCAATCGTGAAGGCGGATGGCAAGCTTCCATTGTTTGGACAGATTACCACATTCAAGGGCTTCAAGGTCATGGAATGTGACGACAACGAAACGCTGGCTTGGTTAAGGAACTTCGTCTTTAACACTGATGCTTCTTGGCCTAATGCCGATTTGCGCGAGGTGGACAGGAAAGAGATCCTTGACATTACAAGACCAAAGGGCCGAATTCAAATTCGAGGACCGTACTTACACGCGGAAAGGATTGAACGCTACTTGCAGTTCCTTAATCCGGAGCTTCAAAGCAGGGAGTGGAACGTCCTGAAAACGGGTGAGTACTCAGACAATGGCATGGATGTCACTATACTCCTTAGCCACAAATCGTTGCCATTGCTACGCAAACGGGAGTTTAAAGTCCGCGTAGGCATAACGCGCTGTAAGCTCAGGCTGATAGCAGCGAACCTAAAGGAGGAAAGAGAAGAAGAGGCTGTTCGTGATGAAGATAGTACAAATAATTCTTCATCACAGTAAGGCGGCTAGCGCCAATCTTGTTCTCCTTATGAAGACCCCCTTCCGGGGGAATATAGGAAGGCTGAACTCTAAAAATTGTCTGGTCTATAGCAATGCACCAAGGAACAGACGTGAGGTTTTAGATATTACTCTCTTTAGTAATTCACAAACACTTGCTGTGCGGGATTGGAAAGTTTCTACAGAACCATCGTTCTCAGATCACAGAATTATAGAATTCCACATTGACGAGGAAATTCCCCTATTAGGGAAATATAGGAACCCCAGATTGACCAACTGCGGGAAACTTTCTTATCAGAAGTAGGGAAATATGACCGGAATTTGAAAATGCAAAAAACAGACACGCCAGAAGATATCGAAGTAACACAAAAAATGTTGAACGAAATTCTGAGCAAGGCATACGAAAAAGCCTGTCCCTTACGGACAATAAAGAATAGGAAATCTCCACCATGGTGGTCAAAGGACTTCGCTGAAATCAGGAAGAGAACCAGAGCTCTTTTTAATTTGGCTAAGGCCACAAACTCCCAGACTGACTAAAAAATAAAAAAAAATGTGTCCCAGACTGACTGGGACACATATAAATCCGGCCAGAGGAAATTCAAAAAGGCCATAACCAGTGCTAAACGCTCAACATGTTCGTTCGTTCTGCAGTGATATTGAATCCACTACAAAATCAGCCAGACTCAGGAATATCCTGTGCAAAGAATCTGCGGTCCCAGGCTATCTCAAGGACAATAATGGAGCATGGACACAATCTAGCCAAGAGACTCTCAGTCTCTTACTAAAGACTCGTTTTCCGGGTTGTTCCACGAACCAAATTAACCAATCAAGAGATAATACCGCAATAACGACAGTTCCAGAGGAACTCATAACTGAAGAAAAACTTATCTGGGCAATCGATTCATTCTCCCCGTTCAAATCCCCTGGATGCGACGGGATTTTCCCAATCATGCTCCAGAAAGCCAAGATGACCATATTATACCGGTCCTTAAAAAAATTTTCATTCGCAGTCTAGAGAGCGGCTATATTCCCAGAGCCTGGCGAGAAGTCAAAGTTGTCTTCATTCCGAAGGCAGGGAAATCCAGTCACACCACTGTCTAAAACTTCAGGCCCATAAGTCTGACATCATTCATTCTTAAAACCTTTGAAAAATTAATAAACATCTTTATACGTGGTCGGCTGGATGATAATGCAATATCCACAGCTCAACATGCTTATACTAAAGGCAAAGGGGTCGAGAACGCATTGCATGAGGTCGTTAGTACTAGAGAAGTCACTAAATGACAAAGAATATACATTACATATAATTTGGCCTTATTTCACTTTACAATAGTGAAATAAAGCCACATTTCAACATTTGGCATTTCATTACTAATAGAGATATGTATTTATTTATTAGATGACACTTTCAGTGTTGTTCCATCTTGCGAACATGATGAACATGTTTGTAATAAAAGACTAATAAAATTCGCGCGAATTTTTGACTTTTATTTTCTCAAGTTTTTGAAGGCTAAAAATGACAATTTATTTTCTCAAACAACTTTTTTGTTTTAGCTTTCGAAAATTTGAGAAAATAAAAGTAAAAAATTCGCACGACCGGTCTTGGTGTTCGTCGATTTTTCTTAGATTACTTTCAGAGTCTTTTAAACCGAATTTCGATTTTGAAATTTTTTATTTGTATTACTCTGCCTCATTTAAAATTTAATTTAATAAAAATTGCAAAAATAAATTGCAAAGTACCAACTTGACTCTTTAATTTTACTTTGTTCTTAGTCGACAGTGTTTATTTCACATATAACGGGAAATAAACCACTCAGAGTTTTCGTAACTAACCGTTGGACTTCTTTCTTTGGGGTTATTTTAAAGAAAAGGATAAAGAGATAATTCGGCACTTTAACGGCATAGAACCTCAATTATGCCTCATCGTCATCGAAAATTTGGACCATCGGTTGGAGGTGTGCCGCCGAGGTCGCGGCGGCCATTTGGCCGATATTTTGCTCTATACATAATTGAACCATACCAGTATTTTCATACTAAAAAGAAATGACAATAATTTCTTAAACAATTTATGTTTTATTAAAAATCAACATCGCCCCTTAAAACTTAATCACCCTTTAGATAGATAGAATAGTTTGAATTTCAAACTCTAAAATAATTTTCAATATATACGCGTAAATAAATCGTAATCACAACTGACAAAATTTTTCTTTTAGAATCTTCCTCCATTTTTACCGTTAGAAAAACTATCTCATTCGCACCACTGAGTTAACATTACGCCGCTTTCTTGCACTCTCATTTCTTGCATCTTTTCCCTCACCTGTCAAGAATCATCCAAGTTTTCCGTCATTTGTAATGTTTTAAGGTATTGAAACATTTTTTTTTATGAGGTCCGGAAATCGTAATTATCAGTTAATTTCAGGCTACAATTTACGTGGAGTTTTTCAAATATGGTTTCTGTTCCAAATGTTCGTATCACTGAACATCGTAATTTTTATGCTCTTTCCTCATACCGTTTTTATAACACGCTTCCTTATTCAATCAGCATGAGTAACCAATGCCTGAAATGCCTTTAAATCTTGTAAAACACGAGCTTTTTAATTTTAGCTTTGATAATTTGGAATCTATTCTTTCAAACATTCTGGTTTAAATTTTAATTTTAATTAATCACTTATATATTAAAAATGTGTATTCAATTATTTGTATTTCTCAAAAGTACCTAATCTATTTTCATTTATTCTGTTGAATTTTTAAGTTATTATTCCAATTACATTTTCTTTGTTTTCTTCCCTTGAATTATTTTTGAGTTAAAATTTTGTATTTTTACCCGACTGGACACAGGGAGGGTTATGTGTTTCGCGCATATGCTATGTACGTTCCTACGTGACGCCCTGTAGGGGATTCATGCTTAAGATGACATACCCGAAAATATGACATTCTTGCAATTACTCTTTAACCATAAGCGCCACAGTTCTGCCAAAAAATTTTTTTTTTTTTTTGTACTGAGTGTTAGCTCCAAAATTTCTGATACAATCTTCTAAACATTTTTATTCATATCTGGCTAGATGACATGATACCCGACCGTCCAAAATCGCAAGCTATGTCATCTTACCAAAAAGATGGTATTTTATTTCAATTTTTGTTTCTTTTTTGTAGTTTGCCAAATAACTAAAAAAGAAGCTCAATCAGGCGTACTGTGTCAAGACGTATGCCTAATGCTGTTCAAGACGTCAGGGAAAAATAAATAAATTTAAAAATATTTTAAAAATATTACTTATTATTTTACACTACAAATTTAAATGCAGTTTTTGTCACTAAGAAATGAGTTAATTGAATTCACTTTATTTTCATCCCCTTGGCTTGTAAATATTATTATTTTTCACTTTAAAGAAAAAGTACGTCATCTTGAGCACAAACGGCTTGACCGATTTTGAAGAGTGCGGTGTCATTAAATGCCATAGGCTAAACAAATAAATATAAATTAAAAAAAAACTAAAAAAAACGACTGATTTAAAATGATTAAAACAAGACTTCTAAGTATAACTAATTGGCAATCGGAGGCTGCGCATATTTTTGTCAGATTGTGTTGGTAGTCACCAATTGTTAATTAGTTATTCTTATTATACTTGAAAGTCTTGTTTTAATCTATTTAAATTCTTTTATCAACCAGTCAAGTTTTTTGTGTTTTTTAAATTAAATGTTTGATCTAATTAGATATCTAGGTAAAATGTTATGTAAGGTCACCCTTGGGTTCATAAGATTTAGAAAATCTCTTTGATGTGACATTAAACACTATTTTTTTGTACTCCGTATATATAAATAAAGAATATAACTATTTTTCCTTAAATTCTATGCTTCTATTCTAAACTAAGTCTTAGTATGAAGATCAATGTAACTTCATTCTGCAATTAGGCTTTAAAGATGCATGAACTGAAAATGTGAAATCGAAACAGATATATCCTAACCCATAGAGAAACGCTATGCAATTACAGATTTACAGGTACCTAACAACATTGTTACCTACCACTGTGGTACCTGTACGAAGGCTAACCTATAGACATTTTTCTTATTTCATAACTAAACTTTAACGACTTTCTGTTTTCTGCCAATGAAAACAAGCAGCTCCTCTTGTTCAACGTCTGTTTTTATAACTTGTGAAAACGTGATTACTTTCAATCACGTATCGACAAAAAATACATCCAAAATAAGTTTACGTTCAAATCCCAACACGTACAAAATCCAATTTCCTACATCAAAGCTAAAGTTTCATTAATTGGTATTGACTTCATGCATGGGCAGGGCATCTTTGCCAGAATCTGGAAAAATAAATATTTCCGCCCACAGGCCTCAGCATGTCACTAGCAAAAGCTCAGCCTCTTTGTGTCAAATTAACTAGCTTCAATGTACTTCCGAGTTCCGAGTAGACGTTCATCCTTATAACTATCTGCAAAGATATGCAAAGCTTTCCTTTCTCTCTTTTTTTTACGACTGTACAAATATTTCCATACATTGCCTGTGGCACTCTTATTGAAAGCATAAAATTATAACATAGCGTGGCATTTGCCTTTAATTTGCTGTCGCCTCTAAGGAGATGTAAAAATATTCAAGGACACACTTCCAATCAAAGTTTCATAATTGAATTTGTTAGTAGTTTGGTTTTCAACAGCGAAGATTCGACAGGGTTAGCACCTTTTCATTGAACCAGGTATCTTCTTTTTTTTTTGTTGCATCCCTGTTACTGGAAATAATAAGGAGATTTTTCTTTTTCTCAAGTCTGTGTGTCCGTTATAATTATAATAATAAGGTCAGCAGCAGCACCACCAACAAAAAATTTATGATTTTATGAAGTTTAATTGTTGTTCATTGTTATTATATCAGCTTCACAAAGTAGGAACCAGCACCAGCACCAGCACCGAGAATGTAGACTTGTGCTGATGGGGTATTTATGTAATTAATAGGGCAGTTCCAAGTATGGCGAAAGTTATAGAGAGGTTGATGCTCATTGCTCAGTCTGTTAAACCTACATTCTTATCCCATCCAGGAGAAAACTAAAAAAGATAGAGTTTTTGCCTTGGGTTATTTAAAACTATAAACATATGGGATACGGGATAGGACTTTATAATAATATGTCTCTTGAGGATAGTTTATAATAAATGGCTGTTTTATTGAAACCGAAGGCTAATTAGAGCAACTCATTTAATTATGCATGGTCTTTGGAGCAGGATTTGTGAGGACAGGTTCGCATTCAAGTGGTTGATAGCTGAAAGGGAAATAGATTTGGCCAGCGTAAGTACCTATACATATATACGTATATCAGATTTTAGGTCTTTAGTCCTAGTATTACCTAAGGGACTAGAACAGGATGGTCGTAAATGTTTACAATTAAACTGTAAACTGCAAAATTTTGTAATCAAAATGTTCTTCCTGTAATAATATAAAACTATAAAGCATTTTAGGTAGTTTGCCTTTATTTTGAATTTTGATTATATTGGAAGTCGAGATAAGATACTTTACCCATTTTTTTTTAATGGTATTACCAATTTACCATGCCTTATGGCAATTTAAGATGAAGTGATAATGTCGACGAAAGAATAAATGAGACATAAGATGAAATTCCATGAGATTTTTTTTCTTGCAGAATTTACAATGAATATGTCTTTATATCAAAAGTTTAAATAGTAGATAAAAAGTAAGTGAATTCATATTTAATGTTCATAGGTACATAAAGTTATCGTAAAAAAAAGAAAGGTAGTGTAATTATTAAAAAAATAAAAAAAATAAAGCAAAAAATTCAGGTCTCTTCTTCTGAGTCTTCTGAAAGTTCTGGATAAATATTCATTATTATCCGATGGAAGATTTACATAAAAATCGTGATAATTTGAGTTGATTAAATCCAGCATATCCATAAGATCTTTTTTCTTTGCTGCGCTAATTTTGACTGGCGCGTTAATTGCTGGTTTCAGATCACCGATTGTTATTTTACCGATTCCTCTTTTCTTTATATTTAACGTTTTAAACTCCTCTTCCTTTTTCAAGCTGGCCTTGTAGGTATTGAATTTCACCATACGTTTTTGTGTACCTAAGCCATCTTACTGAACTCCATTTAAAAGGTTCTGAATAGTTGTTTGTTTTTCGCCACACATATTTTTCTTTAAGAGCTGCCGAAATGTTAAAAAATGTTGTTTGATTCATTTCTTTTACCTCAAATACGTTTTTGGTTCCCAATGTTGAAATGAACACAACAAATACCAGTCTCGTGGATAATTAATTTGAGCATGAGTTTTTTTTTTTTTTTTTCCGTTCTATTAAAGAGTGATCTACATCACACTCCATATGTGTATGTCCTGGGACAAGAAAATTTGTGTTCGATGGTTTCAATTGTCGTTTCACTTTGCAAAAATACTGAGAACATGGTTGAAACAAAAGCGTTTTTGTTCTGACCAGCGCACGAGTCACTGAACAAAATCAAATGCTTGCAATCATTGCGGATCGACTTTAAGTATTGCAAGATACAAGAGGCAATTTCATTTCCACCACGCTTGGCAGTTCCTTCATGCCACATCATGCAAACTGGTTTCCCAGACACACAGTCATGGACTGTTAAGTTGTAGGTCCACAAAAGTCGTGTATAAAATGATACAGATGTTTCCAAGTTAGGAGTTGGTAAACATTTTTGTAAGTCAAATGTAAGGACCTTCACGCTCATATTTCCTTTAGCCAACGTTTTATCAGCATCTTTAGCTTAATACGCGTCATCTGCATCTTGATGGTGTTTTTCTTGCATCAGTTTTTGGTGCTGTTTTTCATCTTCATTTTGTGCCGAATCAATTTTCATCTTAAAAATTTCGCACTTATTGCAGCAGTCTGTCTGGGCTTTTTCATCTTTATAGGTACCCATTGTCGAAAATATCTGTCTGTACTTCCTGTATGAAACAGGATTGACATGTAATTCTGAGTAGAGTTCATGCATTTTTGTTATAATTAAATCACTTGCTAAGTATTTTTGCGATGAAGGTGCACGTGTGTAGTGACTTTCATAAAGTGGGAAGCTGTTTATGTGATTACGGATTTCATTGACTTTCTCCTCTTATATTTTATTAGCAGGATTTATATCTTTTCTGTTATAAACTGCAATTAATCCGGAATCAGACGCAAGTTTTTTCTTTGAAATAGTTTTTATAACTTGCTCAGTTTCATCAAACGTGTACAAGAAACATTTCTGACAAACACTGATTCTGTTTCCATTGACTTCCAAAAAGTATAG
This sequence comes from Cheilosia urbana, assembly GCA_946477585.1. NCBI lineage: Eukaryota > Metazoa > Arthropoda > Insecta > Diptera > Syrphidae > Cheilosia > Cheilosia urbana. The sequence goes on from OX297853.1 coordinate 41,319,931, forward strand.
TTTTGAATAAGCCCGGTTGCGCCTAATTATTTCTCCTCTCAAACGCTGACACCTCTTTTGCACTACCTCAATTAAACTGCTAAGGTGCATTACTCTTCTATTATGGCTTATATATATGTTTTATTGGATTTCATACGTAACTCGATCCTTATACTTTTTTCGGCAATTTTCAAGCTCCTTGCACATTTGTTCCTTCTTCAAATTTCCACTTTTCGTAAAATACATCTTACCGCAATTCCTTTTCTTTTTTCTTGACCTGGAAGTTTCAGCTTGTTGCTTACTATCCAGATCCCTGTCCGGTTCTGAAGACATCCATAAAAATACGATGGCATTCTTTCCCTGCCTCAAAGTCTGGACTAAGCCATTCCGTTGCCTGAGGAAAGTTGACGTGATAGTCTGGAGTCATTGCGTCAGAGGGCATATTCCTAAGACCGGGGTCAAAGGATAATTCTCGCACATGTTCTTCAAGACTCCAATGCGCGTGGTACCAAAGGCCACCTCTCTTTAACAGAGAGATGGTTTTCAGCGTACACCGCATGATAAAAATATCAAGTGGGGGGAGGTTCATCATAGCGTCTAGAGCGGAGCCCGGTGTACTGGGGAAGGCCCCTGTGCAGCCGAGACAAACCGTTCTTTGAAGTCTGGCAAAAGAGGCAGTAACACGTTTCCGTGAAAGCCTGTTCCACCATACAACCGACGCGTATGAGAGGAGTAGTCTTACCATTGCCGTATGGACCCAAGGGACCCTTTTGGGATAAGCCCCATGTCTTGCCAAAAGCGCCTTTACACTGCCAGAAAGTTGACAGCGCTTTATCGGTTTTCGATTAGACATACTTGGACCAAAGAAGCTTTCTATCGAGGATTGCTCCCAGATATTAGACTTCATCGGAGATCGGATCTTTTAACACAAGCTGAGTCAGACCAGTGACCTTCCTCCTTCTCGTAAAGAGAACAACATTCGTTTTAAGAGGATTCACTGAAAGCCCATTTCTTGTGCACCAGGCATCGATCAAGCCCAAGGAGCAGACAGTCCCTAGGTCAGAACCGACAGATAGAACGGCGACATCATCCGCGTATGCTTGAGTAAAAGTTCCAGGAAGATTGAGGAGCATTAGCAGAGAGTCAACTACCATACACCATAAAAGGGGAGACAGAACACCGCCTTGAGGGTGTCAACCCCTTTCACGACGCATTTGCCACAATCCGCCTCGGCAATCAACGTCCTGTACATAAGCATTGTTTTAATCCACCACACCAATGTTTCATCTATACCATGATTTCTGGCTGCATTACTTTCAGTCGCATTATCAAAAAGCACCCTTGATGTCGACGAAAATGCGCAACGCGTACTTCTTCCGATCAAGAACACTTTCAATCCTACCAACAAGGTTCTGAAGCGCAGTTTCACAGGATTTTCCGCGCTGATGGGCATGTTGCATCTCTAAAAGATTGTGCGATCGAAGAGCGACATTTAGCATGTGCAGCTCAACCATTCTCTCCAAACTTTTCAGCAGGAAGGAGGACAGACTTTTGGGTCTGAAACTTTTGGCGAGAGTGTAGTCAGTGTTACCTATTTTTGGCATGAACACGATTTTAACCATATGCCAAGGAGAAGGTATGTAGGCCATGGTCAGGCTAGCGGTGAAAATTCTTTTCAGCGTCGGCATCAGCTGACTACAACTTTGTTTCAGCATAACCGGATAGATGACATCCGGACCAGGTGACTTGAAACCCTCAAACGATGCAATTGCATATTTGATGGCCTCATCCGTCACTACTCTGGATGCACCATACCAGCTACGCCGCGTGGTGTTTGACAGTTCAGGAGTGGCCACCGTTTCCGGTACCACTGAAGAGCATCTAGTAACCTGATTTCCCGGGAAGTGAGCCTCCAGCAGAAGACTAAAAGTCTCCGCCTTTGTCTCAGTGTAGATACCATCAGATTTTTGGAGCGATTCCAGTTAACTTGGTCTGTCCCTTTTGAGGACTTTAACAAGCCTACTGGTCGCACTTAGTGATTCGACCTCCTCACAAAATTTCCTATAAGAGTCATTTACGAATTAGTCTCTTAAATTCTTTTTGTTTCGATCGATAAAGATTCCAGTCTTCTTCTAAGTTGGTTTTTAATGACCGATTTAGGAGCTTCCTGACTTCTCTGCGAATACACTGCAGTTCGGTATTCCACCAAGGTACCGGTTTTCTACAGGAGTTTTTTTGTAACTGGACACGCTAGATCGAAGCGACGGATAAGGGTGCTACTCAGATTCTGAGCAGACCTCTCTACCCCCTGTATCGATCTTAGTTGGAGTGGAGCTTTGACAGAGTTGCCAAGCTCCTCCCCAAACCGTGCCCAGTTTGTTTCTCTCGGATTTCTCCTCTCTAGCAAAGGCGAAACTTGACATAAGAATTCAAATTCGATGTATCTATGGTCTGACAAAGTACTATCCGGTGATACCCGCCAATTCGTCATAGGCTTGGAATGCCGGTTGGACAGGGTAACATCAATTACTTTCTGTCTCCTAGTTGTAACAAAGGTAGGTCGACAACCCAAATTATTGATGGTAATGTCAGACGATAAGATGAAGTCCAGAAGACGATCTCCTCGTATATTACTGAAAAAATGCTCGTAGATAATATCAATGAATGCCATTCATACAGTTGAAATTCTTACATTCAATTTAAAATTCATTAACGCAATGTACAAATTTTGAACATTTCGCTTGGTTTTATGAACAAAACATTGAAACTAGATTCATTAATAATTGCGCTTCTAAATTGTTGTTGCAAAATTATGTATCCGAATTTCAATGAAGTTCTTCTTAAATGTATGAACGATTCAAGGGTTGATTGTGTCATTTTATGTATGACAACATTAAATGCATGAAACTATTCATTGGTTTTATGAAGGCTTTACTTGTTTTAATGTATTATTTCATTGAACTGCAAGCTATAACCGTTATGATATGAAGAATGAGTCAGTTTGGAAAAATTGTACAGTTAATCTTCTAGCGTTCAATGATCACATACATAAATTGTATGAATAAATTCATACTTCTTATGAAAAAATGTTTGATTTTATGAATGCTTTCATTCGAAGTAAGCATTTCGTTGTCGTTTGTGACTTTTTCATAATTCGTATGAATCTTTTCATAAATTGCATGTTAACCTTACTTGTTTTAATGTAATATTTCATTGAAGTGCAAACTTAAACAGTTAAAGTCGTATGCAAATTTGATTGATTTTTGTTCATTCGTAAATCATTCGGTATAGAGTTTACATGTGCGGTGCGTAGTGCGTTTAATATTTATTCAGTTTGTTTTGTCTTGGTGATTTTTCCTGCTGAGTTAAAGAAGTAAACTTGTCATTGGACTTCAAGTATTATCATTGTTAAAAACATGTTTAGTAAGGTAAACCATACAAAAAATACATGCTGACTAGATATTTGGATGAAAATTTCAATCTGCTTGAGGAACATCGGCATATACTGATAAATAGCATATGCGATTACTTTATAGAAAATAGCCACCACATGTCTTTGGCAACCAGTTTAGATTGGAAAACGAGATATTAAGTCGTTTCCCAGGAGAAAAGACTGAATATTATCGCGTGAACAAAAGGGGACGAATATATGCAAAGTTCTTCAACGCCAAAAGCAGTTTTAGATCTTTTCTCAAACGCACACTGAACACTGATGCACCTGAGAATCAAACATTTAAGGTTTAGTAAGTATCTTTTCTTTACGTTAAATTGCTTTTGATATAACAATTTAATATAAATACAAATATAGGATGTGGAAAAGGTCAAAACAAGACAAGAAATCCTAACAACGGAAAGAGTATCACTTAAAAACAATAGCAACTTTGACAACATCATGCTACTCTAGCCGTTTTAATTTGATTTTGAATTATGTTTCTATATTTTATATTTTCGTAAAAGTATCTTGTGCGAATTATGTACTCTGCTAAAGAAACTATATCCTATACAGCTCCTGAAGTGGACGCAAATGAATACATCAGATGTCTAAAATACGACAATTTGTAAGCCTCCGAATTTGACAGCTGTTGGCAGGCATGCAGCCAATTTAGGATGCAAGCTCTCTAGCAAATATTTTTGCAAAATGGCCTGAATATAAGCAGCCAAGTAGATATCGTTTGGTAAGCTTAATTTATTCAAAATGAAGATTACAATTAATATAACATCTACCTATTTTTTTATAAGATTGACAAGAACTTTGGAAATGTTTTTGGAAGTCGTCCAGGAAACCTTACGCGATGGTCCGAACAAGTTAGCTTTTTGAGAAAGTTCCTTTTAAAGGAAACCCAAGTCAGAGACAAGTCGATGAGGGAAATGCTGGAAAAAATAGATGAAGCAGATATTAATAGCGGTAATTTGTTTTATCTAATCTACATAATAGTTTCTTTCAATAAAGTACGCATTGAACTCGTATCTAATCACTTTTTTTTTTTAATTTAGACAACGCAGCAGTGAAGCTATTATTCTGCATGCACGCATATCTCATTCCGACACAAAAGGCAGTAAAAAAGGAAAATAGTGGAATCGTTTTGTAAAATTTACAATAAAGTTCCCAGGAGGCTTTCATATTTTTTGGCACCAGCGTCCAGCAGATGGATGACCACATGGAATTTTTAAAAGGCAAATGGGAGAGCATTCAGCCATTCATTCTTGCGTTAGGAGATCTCAATACTGTCACAAGTTTTTATGTTTATTTGGATGGTGTAAAATTTCTCTTTAACAACTTTTTAACGGCCGTTGATATTTGTTTAAAGGCATCTTCAAAAATGTAAAGAAAATGAACATTCCGCCAGTAAAGAAAAAGCAAATACTTTTGCAGAGAACCTTAAAAACGTCTTCAAACCTTATGAAGACAAAGATTATCAAAAAAAACGAAGAAAGGTGCGAAGAAGACAGACCTGTAGGCCGGTAACAGCTAAAGAACTTGTCAAAGAAATCAAAGAGGGCATAAACATAAAAAAGCCCCAGAGTTCGATTTAATCACAGGGGAAATTTTAAAACAATTTTCTTCGAAAAGGTTTAAAAAATCCTGCGCAGATTATAAAAATGCTGCATTTAAGTTGAGATATGTGCCAAGCATGTGGAAGGTCGCGGGGGTAATAATGATACCAAAACTAGGTAAACCACCAAGCGAAGTAACCTCATATCGCCCAATATAGATACTACCAATATTGTCAAAGTTATTTGAAAAAATGCTGGCAAAACGTCTGTAAAAAATAATTGATGAAAAATTTCTAGTTCCAATTCATCAATTTGGGTTAAGAAACAAGCACTCTACAATTAATCAAATGCATAGAATCACAGATAAGATCGAAAAAGCATTCGAAGAGAAAAATGTATGCTCTACAATATTTCTTGATATAACACAAGCTTTCGATAAAGTCTGGCATAAGGGACTGATCCATAAATTACAAAGGCAACTGCTGGAGCAGTATTCGACAATTCTGGTGTCATATATAACGGATCGATTCTTCAGAATTAAACAAGAGACAGTACTCAACATTAAGAGGAATTAAAGCTGGTGTACCACAAGGTAGATAGTGTGCTAGGTCCAGTATACCTTCTCTTTACTAGCGATCTAGCTGAAAGTGAAGAAACTACTATAGCAACTTTTGCAGATGACACTGCTGTGCTTGCTGTTGGAGCAACTGTCGAATTTGGAACAGAAAAGCTCCAAATGGCAATAAACGGTATTTCAGAATGGACCAAAAAGTGGCAGATTAGATTGAATGACCTAAAGTCAGTCCATATTAATTTTACGTATAAAAACGTACCACACATTCCATTAATAACAATGTAGTGGAATACTAAAATACAGCTAAATATCTGGGCATGACCCTAGGCGCTAAACTGCGTTGGAAGGCGCACATAAAGAAAAAAAAAAGATGAATTGAACATGCGATACAGTAAAATGTATTGGCTTATTGGGAAATACTCATCCCTGTCCAACTACAATAAATTACTGCTATACAAGCAAGTCTTGAAACCAATATGGACCTACGGGCTCCAATTGTGGGCATGCACAAGATTCAAGTCTTCCAAAATAAAGTACTAAGGAACATAGTTAATGCAGGTTTTTTTAGAGGTTGTTCGAGTCCCTCACTATTGCAGAAGCATCCCTCGCGTACTTGCTCTGCAATGTCTTTCGATGATTTTTCCTTCCAGCGAACTCCAAACAAAAAAAAAAAACACGTTAGCGGGGTTTTCAATTCCACGAGTTTCAAATAAGCGTTTCCGACTGTATCAACAAAGTATTCCCGAACATCATTGCTAACCATAAAAATAACGAATGGCGGAGTAAGCAAGTTATTTTAGCGGCTAAGTATAAAAATGTGGATGACTTAAACTTTCTAATTCAGGATCAGATCTTTGGTAGGCAATTTGCATTGCAATTGAATTTGTAAACGTTAACTCCATGGATATTCCTGGCTTACCACCACACGGTGGCTAAGTAGTTGTCATGCTTCGAATTCTAAGCCAGCCATAACTATGCAATGGAACGGGTTTGGTGATAAGAAAATTGATGATCAATGTGTTTTAAAGAAGGACGTTCTCATTCCGAGGATACCGATGATCCCAACCCACGTGCCCACTCGCCTTGCTTCGCCTGATTGACATATTTATAGGATCGGGTTGATGAAATTACGTAGGCGCAGTGGCTTAGTGCCCAAATATTATACCCATCTTCTCCGCAGGTGAATATAAGGGGGTACTGTAATGCATCATATGACCTGTGGGTTTCACTAATTCGATGGTTGATGTCAGATCTAGACTTTAGAACTATATCGCGTCTTCCAAATTCTTGTCCAACGATCAAAACTGCAACTTCTTCAACAGTAGGGCGATTATACCTACCAATGTGTTCCTGGGCAGGGCGCCTGTCAGCGTGAATTACAACTTTGAAATCGTTCGCCACATTAGTTTCAATAGCTGTTTTAAAATCACGAACATAGGGATTATGATCATGTAACATTTGTTGAAGAATTCGAATGACGCTTATAACGGGTGATTTTTTAGCTGGTTTGGTTTTGGCAACACTGGTTTTGACAGCTGACGTGTGTTTAGTACCTTGTGTCACTGTCAAACAGCTTCAGTTTGGTTTGCAATTTAACCATGGATCGTCTAACAAATGAACAACGCTTGCAAATTATTGAATTTTACTATCAAAATTCGTGCTCGGTTCGAAATGTTCATCGCGCGCTGCTTCCATTTTATGATCGGCATTCTCGACCTTCTGAGCAGTCTATTCGGAAGATTGTGACCAAATTTCGCACCAAATTTACTTTGTTGGACATTAAACCACCAACACGTTTACGTACTCTGCGTGGTGAAGAAAATATTGCGGCCGTATCAGCTAGTGTGACAGAAGACCGCGAAATGTCGATTCGGCGCCGTTCCCAGCAGTTAGGCCTTTGTTACAGCACTACGTGGAAAATTTTGCGGAAGGATTTGTGCGTAAAGCCTTTTAAGATACAGCTTGTGAAAGAACTAAGGCCAGCCGACCTACCACAGCGCCGAATTTTTGGTGAATGGGCTCTTGGAAAGCTGGCCGAGGATCCGCTTTTTTATCGAAAAATTGTGTTCACCGATGAGGCTCATTTTTGGTTGAATGGGTACGTAAATAAGCAAAATTGCCGCATTTGGAGTGAAGATCAGCCAGAAGCATTGCAACAGCTACCAATGCATCCCGAAAAAGCCACTGTTTGGTGCGGTTTATGGGCCGGCGGCATTATTGGGCCATATTTCTTCAAAGATGATGCGAATCGCAGCGTTACTGTCAATGGTGAACGCTACCGAGCGATGATAACAAACTTTTTTTTGCCCGAAATGGAAGTTCTTGACTTGCATGATATGTGGTTTCAACAAGACGTTGCCACATGCCACACAGCACGCGAAACAATGGCGCAATTGCGAGGCGAGTTTGGTGAACAGTTAATTTCACGTTTCGGGCCGGTCAATTGGCCGCCTAGATCGTGCGATTTTATTTTTTATGGGGGTATGTCAAGGCTAATGTGTATAGGGACAAGCCCGCTTCGATTGACGCACTGGAAGCCAACATCCATGCATTCATTCGTGAGATACCGGCCGATATGTGTGAAAGAGTATGCCAAAATTGGACTCAGCGGATGGACTACCTGAGACGCAGCCGCGGTCAACATTTGCATGAAATTATCTTTAAACATTAAATTGCAAGGTTCAAACTATCGATTCAAATAAATATTTCATTCATTTTTTTTTTAAAAAGTTCTAAACCTCTTAAAAAATCACCCGTTATTTGAATTTCCCGACACCTCAGACCTGCGTCGACATTCATTTTCCGTGTTCCCCATAAAATAAATTTGAAGGAAACTTGGACTTGCATTATTTTCAGGCATAAGGCTTCCAATTAGGTGGTACACTTGACCCTGGACCTTAAAAGTAGGCATGAAATTCCCTTCTGTTATTATTTTACCATCAAATGATGTCATTTGGAAAGCTGAGTTATACTTTCTTGGATTTTCAAGAAAAATATTTCTTAACGGATGAATACCCAGAAGAATGCTTTTAATTGGTTCCGGTGGTGCAACCAATTCACGTAGCATTACCTTTCCGTTTGAGCAGCACAATCCAGCAGATTCCTTTGCCCACTTTTGTGCATTACAAAAGCCACAAACCTTAGACATTGCACCTATATTGACCTCGTTCCCGTATTCAATACATACATCATACTGAAAGGCGGAATTTTTCTTTCGGGTCCATGCTGAGCATTGTGCTGACTACCACTAAAATTTAATACATTGCTGACCGAGCTTGATGCATGGGTTTGATTTGATCGCGTCAATCTCCTTAGTTTTGTAGCTCTACTTACTTGCCAAATATCAGGCCGATAAGATCGCTTGCTCATATTCTCTAAAAAAGTTGACTTATTTCAATGAAATATAATTGCCAACTGAATTACATGAGCTTTGAGTTAAGCATATGAAAGAACAGATACAGAAAATGAAAACAGAACGCTGCGCCATAGAAAACATTATGAGAAGAACTCAATTTCTGGTTGGTAAGTGTTGTGTTTGTGTGTATGTGACTCTTTTTCTCTCCTCTCGCAATCCCATTCTCTTCACATATCACATTATCCTATCTGTTATCTCACTCGATCTCGATTCTCCGTCCCATCCTCCGTCCCAGTCAAACGCACAGCACACTCGCACTCCACCGCCATCCATGGTGGCTTGGAATGCAAATATTGTATGTAATTTGTAAGTATGAGGTTGTATCCTACACACATTCATATACATCAAATCTACATCTTCCCAACTGAAAACAAAAATCACTCTGTAAAACCTTAAGCGCATGAGCACTTGAGCAGACCAGATCCATTCGAGATTCGACTCCAGTTCCTATTCCGAGTATTTCTATTAAAAAAAAAATGCTCCTGCTCTCTCAAAAAATAAGAATATACTTTGAAAGAAAACTAAAAAGAAACCACCACTGATATCGATTTGAAAATCTTGGTAAATTAACAAATTGATAAAAAAGGAATTTCGCAAAGGATTTGTTTATATTGCTCAGCTGATAGAGCAAATAGAAACTAAATTTTGGACTTAAAATATGCGCGTTTTACATATCTAAAAACTGGAACTAATTCCATTTAAATAGACGAAGGAGAAGTTCACTTTTTTGTGTTCAAAGTCTAATTATTGGATTTCTTGGACTTCCACAATCAAAATCAAATATTTTTAAACGCACGAATTTGCTCCTCATAAAAACCTAACAAATAAAAAAAAAATTTCAAAATCTGTTCACGCGTTTCTTGTGTAGGTCCAGACAAAGAAATATTCACTTTGTTTTATATTATTAGGGATAATATAAAAATTCAAAACTATTCACTTCGTTTCCTGGCAGCAGCACATGTACTTTATGCAGGGGTGCCCAAAGTAATCCCATCCCACACCTCCGTATACTCCCGTACTCCTCCTTTCACATTTGTACTCCTATTTTTTTAAAAGACCTAATATATCTTACACGTGCAGCAAAGTATAATTTCAACCTTAATAAATTTAATTCACTTCAAATTAATTCAAGTTGGGCAGCACTTTTATCTTCCAAACTGTCGTCGAAAAGGGAATTTCCATCTTTCGAGTTTGTTTTCGTTTTTCGTTGGCTTCATGCAATTTTCATCTGTCAGCTCGGTATTTGTTTTATTGCTTGCCTGCGATTGTGGTTTGGTGGTTGTTTCTTTTTTTGTGAATTTTTATGTATAGTTCAATAAAATTAAAAGGTTTGTTAAATTAATGATTGAAATTGAATTGGATTGAATTGAATTGAAATATTAATCCACCCTTGAGGTGTATTCGTTCCCGGCAAAAAGATTGGAATTCGAAATTTCGTTATTTAAACTGTTTATTTACTTGTTTGTTTTTTTAATACATTTTGATGGGATAATTAATTATCCTCCCTTTGGAATAGTAAAATGTGCAATTTTCTGTGCATACTGTTCATTAATTCATCAAAAGTGGTTTGTTCGGATTTCAGGAATTCGTTCGCTCTCTCTCTCTCTCTCATGTGAATCGTCCTTAAATGGTTGCATCAAAGTATAGAAGCACTCAGCAATTGCTTTATATAAATCAGTATAGATAAAATCGAACTTTGTTAAAGAAGTTCGAAAATTCAAGCAAACCTTTCACTTTCCTGTACGTGTATTTGCCTTGCAATTCCTGTCAACCCTGATAGGTTAATTTGAAATATTTAAGAACATTTTGTGCGAATAAAATCCGAGTCAGCAAAAAGCATAGGCTTACTTGAAGTTTTTGTATCAATGGATTTATTTATACCAATTTGAATTAAAGGGCAGTGGCGCCGCGTTTCAAAAAAAAAAAAAAAAAACTGCCATGCCAACGCCCAAGTATATGGTTTTGATGAGTTCTAATGAGACTTATCGAAATTAAATTAACCAAGACCACATAGCTTTGTCCACGTCCACGTATTCAGTAATTGTTGGTAACACTTTTCACCTTGACATTAGCACTATATCGTCTGCATAGGTCAGTCTTAACCACACTATGTTCAGCAGTTCACATAAAGACCTTACGAGGAACAGTTATGTTGTAAATAAGCTGCTCATGAATAAGCCACCTCAGCCAGCAAGCGTATTTGAATAAGTTCAATGTTTCTGCATAGACCGTAAAGTTCGTCAATGGATTTTTCATCTCCGTACACTCCATCTACACAGACTATAAGTAGTCTATTTATTATTTTTCGAAAACGTGCATGCTTAATCAATTACATATAAATAAAATGGAGTGTCTGTTTGTAATATTGAAATAACCGTTATTTACTACATGCATATGAATATATATACGGTACATACACCAAAATAACATTTTTTTAAATTTTTGTCTGTCTGTCGGTCTGTCTGTTTGTTCCGGCTAATCTCTGAAATGGCTGGACCGATTTTTGACTTTTATTGGCAGGTAGCTGATGTAATAAGGAGTAACTTAGGCTATACTTTTATTTTAGAAAAATTCTTTTATTTTAGAAAAATAAAGTAATGTTGAAATGTCCAAGTACTGTCCAGTACCGCACGCAGCTCGCCATGCCACCAATGGGCCGTCACTTCCACGGTTGCCAACACGGTACATTTGGGACAAAGTATTTGTCTTTCACAATGTTTCTTTGCCCTTTGTCCTTCCTGACGAGTTCTCAGCCCGAAAGTTAATTTAATTCAACAAATAACTAAAAAATATGGTAAGGTACTTACACAAATAACCTTGGTTATGGGAAACATATTTTTTAGGTTATTTTAAGGTAGTACGTTTTGAGGTGTACTAAAAAACGAGTTGGGTGAGCAGTTTATAAAATTTTTAAAATTTGTTATTTCATATGGAAAATTAAATCTTTGGCCCATGTTGATTTCTCCGTCCCACTCATTCGGTATATTTGTCCGAAGTTATGTTTCAAGTTCGCAAGCCTGGTCACGTCGGGCCGGTTTTCACAGTTGGATTGAAAATCGTCGAGATTATATTAAAGGATATGTTTTACCATTACCCGCGGTCCGGAAGCGAAAATCTAAGCTGATTCTAGGAAAAGTTGTTATTCTCGAATGCCTTCTAGCTCCTAGCTTTGAAATGACTCATCCAAATGAAATAGGTTTTTTTAATATAAAGTTCAATTATGTACAAAGGTTTTAAGATATAAATCATCTTTGTACGTTATCCTTAAGTCGAACAATAAACTATAAATTTTATACAGTTCAAAAAAGTTAAGTGTTCGATTGAAGCTAGATCGTTATATTTTCCCAGCATTCAGTGGAGGAAATTTTGTGTGTATGTGCGAAGTGGAACTCTGGCGAAGCAAGGCGAGCACGGGTTAGCTAGTCTACACTAATATTATAAAGAGGAAAGATTTGTATTTTTGTGTGTGTGTATGTTTGTAATGAATAAACGCAAAAACAACTCAAAAATGCTTTCAGCATTAGAAAGCCACATTCACCCTGAGGAACATAGACTATATTTATTGCTAGAAAAGATTGGGGATCCTTGCTAAAACTTTAGTAACGTATCCCAAGGTGTAAAAAAAATGCCATAAAACATATTTCGTCGCATGCGCTGATAGAACAAAAGTATGTTCTACAATATTAAAGAACACATCAATAACTACAAAAAAAATTTGCGATATGTACTATATATCCAACTACAGGGTGTCCGCCGGGAAGGTTTGATTGTTTATAATTGTTGATTAAATGAAAGAGAATGGATCTTATACCTATTGATAAATGTTTTATTTAAAGTCGGCAATTATGGAATACAATATCAGGTAAATGTTCGCCTCTGTTAGTCTCACAAATACGAGCCCTTTTGAGCACATTTTTCATTACATTCTCACACATTTCACGCGGTATTTCATAAATTTCATCACGAATATTTTGTTTGAGTTGCTCAAGTGTTTCTGGTTTGTTTGCATAAACCTTGCTTTTCAGATATCCCCACAAAAAGGAGGCCGGAGCAGTCAAATCAGGCGACCGTGGAGGCCAATCAACATCACCATTTCTTGAAATAACTTGCTGTGGAAAGAGGTTTCGCAGTAATTCCATTGAAATCCGGACTGTATACGATGTGGCACCGTCTTGTTGATACCACAAGTAAATCAAGCCCGAAGCATGAAGTTGTGGCAATAAAAAGTTTTCAATCATATTACGATATCGCTCCCCATTCACAGTTACCGTTGCGCCGTTATTATTTTCAAAGATGTAAGGTCCAGTGATTCCTCCTGACCAAATTGCACACCAGACTGTAACTTTTAATGGATGCAAAGGTAACTGATGAATAATTTGAGGGTTTTCCATTGCCCAGAAACGACTATTCTGTTTATTCACATATCCATTCAAATGAAAATGTGCCTCGTCACTCATTATGATTTTTTCATGAAAATCGGGGTTGTCATGGGCTAATTCGATGATTGATTTTGATAAAATGTTCTAACAATTAAAACATATTGGTTTATCGAATATTTTTCCATAAAAAAATTGCCACGTGTCTACTTTATGACTGCCAAACATGAACTGTCAAGACTGGCGGCAAAAAAAAGTAGTATACCTTCCCGGCGGACACCCTGTATTATCGTTATGTCATATATCCCCACGAACTAAAATTATAAGGAGGTACTCCCACTATGCTTGAGAAATTTAAGCCCTCCCAGTATGTGTAATGGCACAAGACTTTTGATAAAGGAATTACGAGATAATGTGATTGTAGCAACAATCATCACTGGACCCGCGGCCGGACAGCTCGCTCACATTCCGCGAATCCCGATGATTCCGACAGATTTGCCCATATCCTTTAAAAGGTTACAGTTTCCTGTGAAGATATCGTTTGCCCTTACGATAACTAAATCACAGGGAAAAACTTGTTCGATTTTGGCATCGACCTAAGGAAAGAGTGCTTCTCTCATGAGCAATAATATGTTGCCCTTTCTCGAGTGGGATCTCCTGAAAATCAATATGTTTTGTTATCACCTACAAATTTCACTGCCAACATAGTGTACAGTGAAGCTTTAAGGTAAAAGGTTTGTAAAATAAAAGTAAGAACTAATAGAATTAAATAAAGCTTTAAAATAAAAATGTAAATACATAAATGTAAAAATTAGAATAACTTAGAAAAACTATTTAAAATAAATACACACACCTAAAGTAAAAATAAAAAAAACAAAAACAAAAAAATATTAATAAAAAATGTAAATATGTATAAGAAAAACTTAGGAAAGGTAAGATCAGATAAAAATGTAAAATGTTGTAAAAATGTGAATAAAAAATACTAAGTAACATGTCTCATTCAAGATTAAATAAGTTACTCAAATAAAAAAACGATGAACAAATTCGGATTGTAAGTATACATAGATAATGTTATACTGCATTTAAAAGAATATGGAAATGAACCAAAAAATAAAAACATGTCCACCCGTGCGAAGCCGTTAGTCTAATCTAAAACTAGAGTAAGATAAATGCTAGTTTAAAATTAGATTAAATTGTTTGTGTCTACTATATAAGTTAAAGAAAGAATTAAATAAAATTAATTAAAAATGAAAGGAAACGTATATGGTTATGTGTAATACATAAGGCAATGCAAATCTTTTATATCCTTTTACTTTTCAGATGCCCTTTTACCCTGAAAAATTGTTTCTTAGATCTGTGCGCCAATGCTATTTAGGAGGACAAAGTCTTTAACTACTTCGAGATGTATATCCTTCCTTGTTATGTATGTTAGAAATAAATAAAAATCAGTCATTCAAAAATAACATATCCCCACGGGTAGTCAAGCCTGCATAATGTTTCCTTCTCTCGAATATCAAGAAATCAAAATCAATAAGTAAGTAAGTAAGTAAGTAATTCATTTATTTTTTCGTTTTTTTTTTCCTTGGATACATTGTTTATAATTTTTATGAATTTTGTAGCTATGGCATTGCCGTCAGCTCGGTTAGCAAATTGAATAAATAATATTATTGGTATGAATGAAATTTTTAGAAGAAATTTAATGCTCTTAGACAAATTCAGTTATAAGTAACATCCTATATTTATATATGGTTTTCAAAAAATAATATAGTTTTTTCCAGTCGAATTCATTTAGCACTGTGATTGTTTCTTGCAGCGTCATGGTTTTCTTTCCAAATGTTGCTTTTCTGAAAGCAGCAAAAATGGGACATATACTCATGAAGTGGAAGCAGTCTTCTTTTGCTTTCAAATTGCATAAGGTGCAAAACTGGTTAAAACTGCCGTTGTATGGCGATCCGTTTAGGCCAAGGACTTCACATCTTGTTTTGAATATTAAAGATATTTCTTTGTAATTTAGTGCATCATTGAATTAGTTTTTTTCCATAAGATTCAGTTTCAGTTGGGAGTAAAGTAGTCTGCTTTGAGATGTTCGGGCTTCATCTATAAGTGCTTCGCGTTCAAAATTCTCATGACTTTGTATTATTCTGTAGAGTTGATCCTTAACCTGTCTCAGATTTAATGGATTTAGCGATAGAATTTCTCCACACGAATTTCCCAAAGCTTTCCATTTCGATACCCACCAGTCCTCGTTTCTTAGCTCATAGAGTGCCATTTGTTTTGACAGTCGGTCATCGTGATGGGATAAAACCTTGACAATGTAGTCAGCTTGTAACTTAAGCGTGCTGGTAAACATTTTAGGTAGACCCGTTTCCAGATACAAGGCATAGTTTGGAGTTTTTAGAGGCAAATTGAAAAGTTTCTTCAAAAAACATCTCTGAAACTTTTCTATTGCTTCGTATTCGTTGTTTCCCCACACCTGGGCAGCATAGCAAAGCGAACTCTTAACAACAGCATCAAATATCTTGTATTTCGCTGATAGCACTATTCGCTGGTTAAAAAAGATGTTTCTCCAAGAAATATTTAACAGACTTTGTGAAGTTTTTGTTTTAATGTTAACGTGTTTGTTAAAATCCATGGTTTTATTAAGATTTACCCCCAGGTACTTGTACTCATTAGCTATCTGTAAAGGGTTTCCATTGAAGTGTCAGTTATATACATTTTGGTTCCGGGCGGATCTTGCGAACACCATTATTTTCGATTTTTCTGCATTAATGACAAGTCCCCATTTACTACAGTATTCTGCTAGGCGATTGATCATCAGCTGGAGATTGTCTGGCGACTCAGATAGTAAAACCAGATCATCGGCATATAGAAGAACATTTATGGTCAAGTTAGCAATCCGGAGACCTCCAGGTAAGTGAGCTTCTACATCATTAATAAAAAGCGCAAATAAAAGAGCACTTAAAAGGCATCCTTGTTTAACACCGGAGTCCGTTTGAAACCATTCCGAGTACGTTGATCCATCCCAGACAGCTGCTTTTGATTCTGCATACAATTCCTTTACTATACGGATGAACTTCGTAGATATGCCTAGTTGGGATAGTTTTCAGAAAAGTGCATTACGATTCACCAGATCAAAAGCAGACTTAAAGTCAACGAAAAATGCGTAAACTTTCTTCTTCTTTGCTTGGAATGCTTTAACGACGGAGGTTAGCACAAAAATATGATCAACGGTTGAGAAATTTTTTCTGAAACCAGCTTGGAATTGGGTCAGTATATTATTGGTTTCCACCCATGTCTCAAGCCTGTTAGCAAGTACACCACAAAACACTTTTGAGATAATGTTCATAAACGATATGCCTCTGTAATTTTCCACATTATTAATGTCTCCTTTTTTGTGAATAGGGAAAATCACAGCTTTCTTGAATGACACAGGAATATCCTCTTTTGCAAACACTTCATTGAAAAGGGATGTTAGTTGGTTAATAAAGGCTGGAGTGGCGTTCTTGAAAAATTCGTATGGAATCCCGTCTTCTCCTGGAGCTTTTCCGTTTTTTGCTTTGTGAAGAACAAGCTGTACTTCGACTATGGTGATTTCGCAATCCAATATGTCATCAGTGAATAGAGGTTCAGCATACGAAAAATTAAGTTCTGCTTTGTTTTGAAGAGTGTTTTTGAAGTGGGTGGCAAGATCGTCAGCAGATACTCCGGACCCTATTTTAAAGCTCGCGCCATTAATTTCTTTTGTCACCTTCCAGAACTCTTTCGAATCTCTTGTTTGACCAAGTACATAAGCTTGATGGTTTTCGAACTCAGTTTTCTTTTTGACACATAGATTTTTGAACTGATTATTTGCTTCGATGTACCAATTTTTTATATTTTGGCAGTT
The DNA here is from genome assembly GCA_946477585.1 of Cheilosia urbana. Taxonomy (NCBI): domain Eukaryota; kingdom Metazoa; phylum Arthropoda; class Insecta; order Diptera; family Syrphidae; genus Cheilosia; species Cheilosia urbana. The sequence continues at coordinate 41,337,156 of OX297853.1, forward strand.
GAAGTTCCGGAATGCATTCAAAAGGTTAAATGACTTTTTTCTCGCGTTCATGCACTCTCTGTCAAACCATTTTTGTTTAAAACATTTACAAATGTTCACGGGTACTCTTGTTACGGATTCCCTTATACAAGTTACAAGTTGATGTGTACGTTCTTCGGCTGAATTAACCACCGCACTTACTGCCGAAAGATTTATATCTAGTTTGTTTTGGTATATCAATACGTCATCCTGTTTCCATTTGAGTCGCGGAATAAGCTGAAGATTACTTCTTTTTGTAGTTGTTTCTTCTGTCCATTGAACAGTAATTGGCAAGTGGTCTGAGTAACTTTTACTTTGTACTTCAAATTTTTGAATAAGATCAACCCAATCATTATTTACAGCACAATAATCAATTACAGATTTTGAAAATTTGCTTAGGTTTTCACTTGTTACATGCGTTTCAAAAAGGAAAAATATATCAAAATCCTTAACATAGTTAAAAAAGTCTATAAATAAAAGTTTATTATTGAGCCCTGACACATTATATGATAAAATCTTAAAAGTACATAAAGGTAGTGAGCTGACGACATTACAATTTCAATTACGTGATATAGTACTAGAACTCGGGAGATTTTGAGGAAGTGGCATCCCTGGAGTAATAGTATCAACCACGGTTGCCACTTTGGTAATAAATTACCAAATCTGGTAATTTTTTTCTTAGTTCATGATTTTTGGTAATTTGGTAATTTTTATCTGGTTTTGGTAACTTTTTGAACAGGAGCATCAAAGAGACGAACTCGATATCATCACATGGAAATGCTGCCTTACTTTTTCTACCCACTACGTTTAAGGTTTAAAAGTATTCCTAGTACTTCAGTAAGTAACGTTCTATAATGTACCTAATTGAATTTAAAATACTTATGTTAAAATGAATTGATATGTGTGGCAACAGTTTTCTTTTAGTTTCTATGAAGACTTAAGGGAACTTCAGAAATTCAAATAAATTTCACGATTTCCTATAAATTATTTTTCACGCCGAAATGTCAAAAATTTTCATGCGACTGACAATAAAACCCAAGTGTCTGCCATATCAGTCTTTGAAGTAACTATTTTTCACTCGAACTGCGTACTGCCTACTCATATTTTCACGTGGAAAGTTAAATTTGACATTTCGTGGAGAAAAATTTGTATTAAAAATTGGATTCCACTTGAGAGGCTTTACATGTTCTGCATAAAGTGCATACTAGGCTTAAACATAGGTGCATTTTTCTACTACCATGACATTTTTTTATATTAAGTTCGTCAGAGAAAAATCAAACGATACCAAAAAGTCATATTCATACTGGCTCAAGACGATATGTACGATTTTTTCGTGTTTTATCATTTTTCCAGATTTTTGGTAACTTTTAGCTTGGTTTGGTAACTTTTTTTTCCATTTGTGGTTGCTAATTTTTTTTGCAAGTGGCAACCATGGTATCAACTGGTCTAGACCATTCGCCATGACGTCTATTTGTTGACAATATGATCTTGACAGATTCAAAATTAAGCTGTCCAAACAATTCACACAGGTGCTTTTCTCCATTTTCGTTTTTATATTTAAGTGAATAATTATTGTTTAAATAAAATATTTTTTCTGAAACAACTAGAGAATTATTGTTTTTAATTGTTACTCGTTCTGAAGGTTTCTTTGTTTTAATTATTTTCCTGTAGTTAAGAAGGATTCGGCATTTGTGTTGGGCTTGCTTCGTGAGATCGCGTTGTATAAAAACACCTGTGCCTCTAAGCTTGAAGGAGTTTTGCAGCATTTTTGTTGAATTTTCGTTGGAACCAGTGTTGAGCTTTAGTTTGATGATGTTTTTGTTTTCGGTTAATTTTGTTGTCTCTATCATTTGAAGTGGTTCGCCAAGCAAAAGTTGGGTAACGGATTGTATTTTCACCTGTGGCTCGATATTTTCCTTGGGTATAGTGATGATGATGTTTTTTCCTTTTAATTCACGGGCTTGCATCTCCAGTTCTTCTTCCAGAATATTACACCTAGCTTCGAAATGTCGAACCTGTACGGATAAATCTTCGTTTTGAATCCGCAGTGAATTTATTTCTTCATTAAGCCTTGTGAAATCTTGTTTTGATGGTAACTTATCGATTGCTTTCTCAAGTTCTATATGAAGAGATTCATCGATGATTGCTTTGATTTTTTGGAGATCGTTATTTGAAATTGACATGGTTTGATAGGATTTATAAGTTATTGGCGATCTGTTTATGCTCGGTGTCTTTGAATTACGTTCTTCCTCTGGTGAGGTTTGGTTTAATTTTCTTTTGTTCTCGGTCATGTGACAGGCAAGACAACTTATGAATTTGTTTAAAGGCTTATATACCTAAGATTACCTGAGTTTTTTATATTATTTCACAGACGAGAAACAAAGAACTTCCAACGTGTGCACTTTTTAGATTTTTTTCATACGTTTATAACTATTTAAAATTGCAAATTTTGCAGCGCGATAATAAAACTGAACCACACACTTTTACAGCAGAGTTGCCAACCAAAATAATAATAAATTAATTAAGGGACTCAGTACTTAGCACTTTACATAACAGCCTGGTGACATACTCATCGATACAAAAAAAAAAAGGGAGAACTTCTTAACTGGCACAAGTCAGTTATAACACTTATCTCTGAGCAGTCGCGACATAATCTTCAGAAACATCAACATCATAGATTGACACACACTATAGGAGTAGGACACGACACACGCCATGTGCACAATAAACGCTTCGGAAAATCAGCAGAAAATGAAGGATATAAAAGCTGTTATTACGGCCATATAGCATGTAGCACCACATGCGGAACTTAATATTTTTATATACATCAGAAGGCACCCTAAATTTCAGTTTTATGACTTACTTAAGCACAGCCCAACCTAGCATATACAAACATAATATGATTACAAAAATTCATGCAATGATTTATAACGCCAGCTATGAAAATGATGTCCTATTATTTCGATTTGAGATTGGCCACGATTAATCTTGTATGCGTCATTGCTCATAAAATATTTTTACCATGTACGAGTAGGTATACGAATTAAGTCTGGTCGCACCTCCCACGCATATTGGCCAAACTTAGCACATTTTCCACCACATCCATCACTGGTTTTATTTCCGAGAAATAGGTGGAAATTATATTTATAAAATTTAAGGTCTCCTCAATGTTTGCAAAGGGAAGAAAAATGGTTTAATTGTAGGATTAACCTAACTTATCAAATATATCGCCAGGAAGTTTACGTAGGCAGGGAGAAATTTCGACGACGAAGAATAATTAAAAATTAATTTGGCCAGAGACAACTCTTGGAAGTAGATAATCACTATTCCATCCCTTACAAATAGGTACATATTAATGATTTTATATCGATTCGAAAAGTTAGAGTTCTAACAAAAATTCAGCAGCTTCTCGGCAAGTTTGGGTCAAGGCTCAAGGATGATCATGATCACTAAATCGCCTTTGGTGATAGACTTCACCTTCTGGAGCCACCTAAACCTTCTGATGTTTACAGTCGGCAAATACGCCCTCACCCACATCTTCCAAAACACGTTAGCTATCACTTGTAATCGTTATATACCAACTCTTTCTCCCATCAATAACATCGGAATCACGGGGGGCTTTAAGCCATTAGAAGTACTGCGATGAAAATGATTCGGCCGGAGTGGTTTATCGTCCGCACTTTCCAGGGATACAAAGCTCAACGGCCTCGAAATAATTATATTCTCGACCACAATAAGAGCGCTGCGCAAAGTTTTGTCGCTAAATTTTGTATAAGAAAGTTTTAATAGACCGCACAAGCCTCTCCCAATAACCACCCATATGAGGCGCTACTGGTGGGTTAAATTTCCACTTAAGATTTGCCGATATAAACTCATTGACAACCCCACCCAAGTCAACCTTATTCAACTCTCTCACCCTAAAATTAGTCCCATTGTCGCTGTAAACTTCCAAGGGACCCCCACGATGGGCCATAATATTTCTTAAGCACAAAATGCAAGAATCCGTAGCTAAGCTGTGTGCCTTGTGCTATACCTCCATATGAGGCAAGTGAAGAGTGATCCACACCTCTTTTCATTTCTTCTTCCAATTGTGACTAAAAACGGGACGGTCCACCCCGACGAACGAGATTGGGAAGGTTCGAAATCTGTGGAAACTTTTGGTTTCTGCAAACCTGGCAAAGTCGCCTTACGAATTTTTGCACGGATCTCATATTCGCAACGTAAAATTTCTGCCGTACAACGTTCACAACCGTCTCATGGTTGTTATGGTATTTACGATGATAGTAATCGATGATCAATAAGGTCATACACCCGACGGTTTGCAGTTCTTCTTTCTACAAAGGCAAACGCCTCTCTCTCCGATAAAATGTGATACGTTTCGCAACTGGGCTTATGAGGGTAGCAACACTGCATTTCCGGGTTGATTGTTTTCTTCAAGCGAAGAATATCTTCGGGAGAGGATGCAAGCTGGGCTTGTTTATAAAGCCAACGTATGCGCATGTTGGATGACCGTGAATGAGTCCGTTGGCTGTTCGCGGCTCCGTTCGATACCTACACGAGCTTGTGAACATAACGACCAATGCTAACGTTCGAAGTAGAAAGCGGCCATTTCGATGAGTCGGACCATACAAACCGATGAACCGGAAACTGGTGTGTATTGTAGATGGAACTCATTACCAGGACTCTCAATAGCGCTGCCTGCAGTTCGATTCGAGGAATATATAAAGATCATCGGGAATCTAGTGGTATCAATATTAGGTTTACCTACCTACTGAAGTTTGGCAAATAAGAATAAGCTGCAAATCGGAAATAAAACACTGAAGATTTTGAATTTAAAGTTTAATAGTGACTTCTCTGTCTTTCAACTTTTCATTACCAGTTCCATATTTAAACAAAATTAAATTTAGATACAAAATAAGTATCCGGAGGGAATCCACCACTTCCAACCCCCTGATATCGAGGACACTAGACAAAGCTATTTGGACTTGGTTGATAATTCCAATTAAACCAAGCTCGTGTTATTTACAAATAAAAGACCTACAACATAATTATAAGACAAGTTGATATAGCACCCTCAGTTTTTCATATTCGTTCCCTGACTCACGTCCCTGCTCTTCGGCCGTGGATCTGGAACGGCGACGTATGCTAAACACATTAAATTCCGATCCTGACAGCATTATAAAATGGGGTACGATCAATAGAGTGGAATTTAATGCTTCCAAAACACAATGCTGCCTTCTGTCATTAAAGCGAAACCTGAACCCTAACCCATTATCCATGAATGGGACTTGCATCGACGAAACAGAACGACTTTCCATACTTGGTATATGTGTCAACGACAAACTCCGTTGGAATGGCCACATATACGAAGTCGCCAAAAACGCAGCGAAATGTCTAGGTTTCTTAAATCGATGTAAGAAGTACTTTACACCCTTCGACTTAGCTACAATATACAAGGCCTTTATTCGGCCTAAGCTTGAGTACAACGCTCATGTCTGGTCAGGTGCACCAAAAACGTCATTGCACCTACTAGACAGAATTCAAAAGCGCGCGATAAAACTTATAGGTGATAGAAATATAGCGGAGTCTATTGACCAGCTCGAACATTGCAGAAATGTTTCTTGCATTTCCTTATTTTATCGATATTTTTACCACCGATGCTCTGATGAAATAGCTAACTGCATTCCGCCCTTCAACAATTCTCTCGCAACACCCGTCACACATCGAATGCACATCAGTTCACCCTTAAGCCTACCTTCGGACGTAGTGTAAAATATAGAGATTCGTTTGTGAGTCGAACAACACGCATGTGGAATGCATTGCCTCATATGGCTTTCCCCTCTCATTACAGCCTCCAATTGTTTAAGACCAATGTGCACCAGTACGTAATAAGCATATTTCGATTGAGATTTGCACCGCAAATTGTTTTTAATTATTTGACGAACGAAATGGTATTAAATAAAAAGTTTTTGTTCCTTAGAACATTTTTATGGTCTAAAGATTGATTGTTTATGCAGAGATATTTGGCGCTTAAATCATTGACATGGTAGGATTTAATACAAGATGTCAAAAAAATTGTCGTTTAATTTATTTTTATTTATTGAGTTTTCACTATCAACAAAGTTAAAATAGCTATTTAACAAAAAAGTATTTGAGAAGATCTTACAAAAAACACACATAGTTTAATTAGGTAGGTAGGTAATAGTTTAATTATGAAATAAATAAAATAAACTTTTGAGATAGGTAAGAAATTTGACGAATCACTAATCAAATTGCTTTTCTGAGAAGTTTTCTGCTTCACCAGTCTCTGGTAAAACATCTTCCTTCTCGCCAGCGCTGCCAACCTAGGCTTTTTCATGCCTTCATTATTATTTCATTAGCTAAGGCTTTAAGGCTTTTTTTTCCAAAAAGGCATCTTTTTTTTTATTTCAAATATATATATTTTTTTGATTCAACGTATACTGACTTTTTATTTTTTTAAACATTCTTAAAAAATCTTGGCAAAAAAAAAGTCATGATCATGAATTTAGTTCCTATTTCTTCTGTAATTTATATATAATTTGTGTACCCAACTACCATTCCATTGTTATTAGTCAGAGAAGTATATCAAAAATGCTAAGTGGACGCTCTCAAATTCAACCAATGCGATCCAAAATACGACAACAATCTTGTGTCCTCAATTCTGATAGGGTCCAGTGATCATAAAGTTTCGTTGTAAGAAATAACCATAATATATGTAGCTAGCTACCTATTTTATATTTAGAAATCAACTGTGGAATGAAGGACGAACTATACCCACATACGTTCAGAGGCACGTTGCTAGGGCGATGGCCACTGATATGTAATAACCTCAGGGGCGTACTACCCCAATTTAATGTAGGTACCACAAGAGTACGCTTCAGTCTGGCTTTATCCCACCTGAGGCATTTCTTCATGTAGACATGAAAGGTAGTCCAGACAATAGATGGTATGCCGGGATTGTACTACAGCCCCCGCGGCGCGAGGGATAAGCGGCTCATCCACGACGGGTACGCAGCCAATGCTCAGGAGCTCCTCCGTTTTAGTACCACAATTGCCGAACGGGACAGGGTTCATACCGTAAAGCAGTTCAGAGAGAGTTGATATGCTCTCCCGGGCCGGTGCGCTACTTATGTAGCATTCCTCCTTAGTTTTAAGCTAGACATATATTAGTAGTTTTAGGTTTAGAATAGGGGGTCTTTGGGAGGGGCCGGGCTAGCCAACATGCAAGAGTGCTTCCGAGACTTGACCGACGCTTATGACCTCGATCGAGTCTCGGCGGCGCGGATGAACCCCTGTTGGCGGCCGACAGGCAACCAATGACGCGATCAGGATATTGACCAATCGATAAGATTGCTCACCCCCCTGATTATAGGTAATGTAGGTTAAGTAGCTTAGGTAGTTTTAAGTAGTTTTAAACAAAACAATAATAAAGAATTCAAGTTTTCTAAAGTTTTTTGAAAATAAAAAAAACAAAACAAATCATAGATATAGATAGATTTAAGGCAGAAAGGCAATAATTTTAAGGATATTGTTAAGTTTAGAGCGCTCGCTAAGAGCCAGTAAGCTAGAATAAGATAAATGTTAGTTTTAAATTAGATTTTATCGTTTTTGTCTAGTATTTTTTTTTTTTTTGTTATATATAACGGGTGATTTTTTAAGAGGTTTAGAACTTTTTTTAAAAAAAAAACACAAAAAATTCGAAAAAATGAATGAAATATTTATTTGAATCGATAGTTTGAACCTTGCAATTTAATGTTTAAAGATAATTTCATGCAAATATTGACCGCGGCTGCGTCTCAGGTAGTCCATCCGCTGAGTCCAATTTTGGCATACTCTTTCACACATATCGGCCGGTATCTCACGAATGAATGCATGGATGTTGGCTTCCAGTGCGTCAATCGAAGCGGGCTTGTCCCTTTACACATTAGCCTTGACATACCCCCACAAAAAATAATCTAATGGTGTCAAATCGCACGATCTAGGCGGCCAATTGACCGGCCCGAAACGTGAAATTAACTGTTCACCAAACTCGCCTCGCAATTGCGCCATTGTTTCGCGTGCTGTGTGGCATGTGGCACCGTCTTGTTGAAACCACATATCATGCAAGTCAAGAACTTCCATTTCGGGCAAAAAAAAGTTTGTTATCATCGCTCGGTAGCGTTCACCATTGACAGTAACGCTGCGATTCGCACCATCTTTGAAGAAATATGGCCCAATAATGCCGCCGGCCCATAAACCGCACCAAACAGTGGCTTTTTCGGGATGCATTGGTAGCTGTTGCAATGCTTCTGGCTGATCTTCACTCCAAATGCGGCAATTTTGCTTATTTACGTACCCATTCAACCAAAAATGAGCCTCATCGCTGAACACAATTTTTCGATAAAAAAGCGGATCCTCGGCCAGCTTTCCAAGAGCCCATTCACCAAAAATTCGGCGTTGTGGTAGGTCGGCTGGCTTTAGTTCTTGCACAAGCTGTATCTTAAAAGGCTTTACGCACAAATCCTTCCGCAAAATTTTCCACGTAGTGCTGTAACAAAGGCCTAACTGCTGGGAACGGCGCCGAATCGACATTTCGCGGTCTTCTGTCACACTAGCTGATACGGCCGCAATATTTTCTTCACTACGCACAGTACGTAAACGTGTTGGTGGTTTAATGTCCAACAAAGTAAATTTGGTGCGAAATTTGGTCACAATCTTCTGAATAGACTGCTCAGAAGGTCGAGAATGCCGATCATAAAATGGAAGCAGCGCGCGATGAACATTTCGAACCGAGCACGAATTTTGATAGTAAAATTCAATAATTTGCAAGCGTTGTTCATTTGTAAGACGATCCATGGTTAAATTGCAAACCAAACTGAAGCTGTTTGACAGTGACACAAGGTACTAAACACACGTCAGCTGTCAAAACCAGTGTTGCCAAAACCAAACCAGCTAAAAAATCACCCGTTACTTCTCCCGAGAAAGGCGAACCTATAACGCTTCAACAGCGCCCCGAGATGCCTGCAGATGTATGTTTGTTCTGCACTTAAATTGCTGCAAATTGTAGTCTTCTGGAAATATATCCCCAGGAAGCAAGTTCCAAAGTTTGCTTGTCCTGTAACAGAAGGAATTTTTGAAAGTTGATGTCCTCGCGGTTGTCAAGTGTACTGTATGGTCATGAGCATTAGCAGCCTGTCTTGTTGGGCGCCCAAAAGTTGCATTTCGAGGGATAATGTCTTTGAGTTCCTCAGAACATCTACCATGGAAGTACCTATAGAACAAGCATAGGTCAGCGACTTGTCTTCTGTGCACCAACGGTTGTAGATTCGATGTGAGTGTAGGGTCTCCAATGAGTCGAACTGCTCGTCTCTGTATGCTATCAAGCAGGTTAAGTGAATGTTTTGGGGCCGAGCTCCATATATGGGAACAATATTCCAAGCCTGGTCTTACCTGTGCTTTGTAGAGAAGGAGAAGTTGCTTGGGGCTAAAGTACCTCTTTGCTCTAAATAGGTAGCTCAACTTTGCGGACGCCGATTTTGCGATATAGGATATGTGGTTCTGCCATGTGATTCCTGAATTGACTGTGACTCCTAGAAGGTGCATTGAGTCCTTGTGATGGATTGGATGGTCATCCATTTGGATCTGAGGAACTGTTGATGCATTTTTTCTGGAAAATGTTGTGAGCTATGTCTTGTTTGCATTAAATACAACCAAGTTGTCCTTTCCCCACTTCAAGATTTTGTCCAGATCATCATTTAGAGAATTAATTTGTTCACATCTCTGACTGTGTGATGTAGCCGTATTCACAGGCCCATTGTTCGAGATTGAGGATATAAGAGTGCTGTCATCTGCAAAGCTGTAGATATTATTATTTGTCGATCCAAGCAAATCGTTGATGTGGAGAAGAAATAGAGTTGGAGAAAGAATAGATCCTTGGGGCACTCCTGCATTTATAGCAAATGAATTGGATGATACACCATCTACAACAACTTGGATCGATCTTCCCAGAAGAAAATTTTGCATCCATCCGCAGAGTTGTTGTGGTAATCCGTAAGACGCTAACTTGCCTAATAGGGCTCTATGCCAGACTCGGTCAAATGCCTTTGATATGTCCAAGGCTACGGCTCTGGATTCGCCGTGTTGTTCAATTGATTGTATCCATAAGTGCGTTACGTAGCTTAGCAGATCACCAGTGGAACGACGGCTCCGAAATCCGTATTGCCTGTCGCTTATTAATCGATGGCCTTCTAGATATTTGATTATTTCGACATTTATTGCCTTTTCCATTACTTTAGAGAGCATTGAAAGTAACGCTATTGGACGATAGTTTTGTGGCAGACATTTCTTCCCTTGGAATAGGTTGAATGCGAGCGGTCTTCCAGCAAGAAGGAAACGTCTTCTGGGAGTACGACATGCTAAACAGCTTACAGAGTGCAGGTGCAAGTTCTGGTGCACAGTTCTTTAGTACTATAGCCGGGATTCCATCGGGTCCCGTTGCCTTATTGCAATCTAGTTCTTTATGGATGCGTTGAATTATTCGAGGCCGAAATTTCACTTCTGCCATCGATGATTGTATCCTCGGGATATTTGGTGGCTCTAGCTGTGCAGAATCTAGGGTGGAATTCTTTGAAAACATGCTAGCGAAAAGATCTGCCTTTTCTTTAGGTGTTGTTGCTAGCGTGCCGTCTTCTTTTACTAGAGTTGGAAAAGAAGAGCAACTAAAGTTATTACTGATTGCCTTTGCCATGGACCAGAATGTGCGTGAGCCGCTAGGACATCCAATCACTTTGTTAGTGACTCTTTCGCTGAAAGTTGTCTTCGCCGATTCAATAATTAGGTTGCATCTATTTCGAAGAATTGTAAATTCAGATCTTTTTAGTTCTGAAGGGTTTGACCGCCATTCACGGAAGGCCTTGTTTTTGGCTGCGGTAGCTCGCTTGCATTCTTTGTTAAACCACGGTTTATTTTAAGCTCATTTTTTGATGCAATGTGGAACATAAAGTTCCATACCGAGTAAAATAATTTCGGTTACGGCTTCTGCGCACGTATTGACATCAGTATCTCTAAAGCACATATCAGCCCATGGCAACGAAGCGAAGAAATTACGCAGCTCGTCCCAGTTAGATTTACTATAATTCCAAATCGAACGATAACGAAAGAATCTCAATCTTGAATCAGAATTAGCATGGTTTACCCATTTTATTATCCTCTTTAACTCCGGCACGTGAATTACATTACATAAAATATTCTCAACTTGCGAACAAATTGGGATGAGTAGCTCTATACAAACCCACCAGCTCCTCATTATTTGTATTGGGAAGCCACATAGAGCCGCTAATTTTGGCACAAGACGTGACTTAAAAACAACGGACCTTACCATTTTAGCGATTTCCAATTCAATTAATTAAAATAACGTGCAGATATTTAAATAATCTGAAAAGTTTTCTTTGAAATATAAAGCAGAGTAGGTACACAAAGAAGAAAAAAAAAATCAGCTTTAAGCATGATCAGTTAAAAATTATTTTATTTCGCACGTAACTTTGCAATGTTTCAGACTTTTGGTAGGTAATAAGAACGCGACTTTGACTAGCTGTGTTTATAAATGTGCCTAAAATATGTTAGAAAAATCAACAGAACCATCCTGCGAATCTGCTTAATCCCCTTTGCCATCTTACTCATATCCATTTCTAAATGGAAGCTATATTGATTGCTTTTTCCATCTCATAACGTTTTGCCACCCTAATCAATCAGTGGCTCGCTTTTTCTGGTACACAATTTTTCTCGGATAGATACTTTTTTCTTTGTAATTTCATAGGCAGCAACGTCGTGTAATGAGAATTGAAAATGCAAAGTGTCGAGGATTCTTTTTCTTTTTTCTTTTTTATACAAACACAATACCTATATAGGAGAATATCGTCTTAATCATCTGAAGGCAGTGTTGTGAAAAGAAAGTTCGTCAGAAACATCATTGTCAACTTGGTCTTCATCATCGGCAATATTGTCGTCATTGAAATCAAGCAAAGGCAATGGGCCTTTTTTTTTGTTAGTTTCACCTGTGGCGTATGATACAAAAACCCTGTGGGCGGATTGAAGATTTGGATTGGTTGGCATGTGTGAGGTACCTATTTTTCAGCGATGCCTCATCCTTGCAACTCTATTTATGTAAACAGTGAACCATCATCAATCTCCTAGTATGCGAGATACAATTTTAAAATGCCATGCTCATCACAATCACAAGCAATGACACTTGAAATTATGTGCTTTGATGATGAGAGCACGAAAATTAATTCATAGAACGTGAGCGACTGAAGTGAAGTGTTTGCAGGTCAGACCGGGGATGTGGTCGTGTATGGCTGTTCATTTTGTGCACAGACATTTCAATGAAAAACTAGTCTGAAATTTATCGGGACAGCAAACAAAGCTCATAAACTAGGGCACACATAGAACGGCTGGATAGGAATTGCTAACAATGTTGGTTTGTTAAATGAACCTCGTATTTTGCTATATATATATATATTTACTCATATTGTGGCAGAAGTTTGTTTGGATTTGAAGTATTATCTAGACTAATGGAAAGTCGAAGAGTAATGTTTATTTTTATTTAAATTAAAATGGACATACCTGCCTTATCATCTCCCCCTTTTTGATTATCAGCAGGTACGTGGCCATTAAAAAGAAATGAGAACAAACAAAATCAGTTCCGAGTACCTACCCATTATACAGAAAAGTGAATAACTTTCTCATAAATGCATGGAAGGAATTGAAAATCACCAATTGCAAAATTTTGAGTTGCAATTCACGAATTATATAATTTTCGCAAATCACAACGATTTTGTCTTGAATTGATACAAAAAATTTGTAGTTTGACATTGAAAACCGCGAAGAATATCAAATTCTGTAAGTTGAATTTTACGATTAGAAGTATTAATTCTTTTATTTGTTGTGATTTACGACATTTTTGGCTCAATTGACGTAGAGAAGTCGTAAATTGAAAAATATATTTTGTTATTTCCATGGAACTCAGTACGATTTTAACCAAACTTTCACACGTCTTTGGTGTTGGTCTATATAGGATTTTTGTGAAGTTTGGTTTCAATCATCATACCTAATCGTAATTTATCTGAACACCGTGAACAACGTAATGAGCAAGATAGATTGAAAGAAATGTTAATCTATATAAAATTGAGCCTTAAAATTGTGTGCGTTTGTCGCCGATTCACGCCTTATTACAATTTCCGATTTTAGTAAAACTTTCATAAATATTTGGTATTGGTCTATATATGGTTTTTGTGAAGTTTGGTTGAAATCGGAAAACTTATGTGTGTGCTATGCGTGCGTGAAAAAAACACGAATTTGAGTAAATTCTAGGTTTTTTTTTCCGGTGGCGCTGTTGTCGATATCCTAAGCCACTTAACCGATTTCTATGAAATTTTTTGGTTGTAGGTATATGGTTTGTTACAGCTAGAAATATAGGAATATTTTCGACCCGATAGGTGGCTCTGTTGTCGATATCCTAAGCCACTCAGTCGATTTGAATAAATTTTGTGGCTGTGTATGGTTGGTTACAGTTGGAAAGATAAGACTATTTATTATATGGTTCGTTACAGTTGGATAGGTAAGACACTACATATTTTGGTATGATGGGTACGGGTACATATATGTAAAAGTGACTGACGGGAACAGTGTTGCCACTAAAAAAAACGAATCCGGTCAGATCTGACCGATTTTTATTTTTTTAGATTCGGTCAAAAAATCCGGTCAAAAGTTCAAATAAGAATTTTTGACCAGAAGTCCGGTCAAAAATATAAAACAGTTAGGTATATGTTTTTACGAAAAATAGAAAACAAAAATTAACTGATATTATTATGTAGTAGGTATATGAAGTTTCCTTATTTTTCCAAACTAATATTATTAAACCTAATAAAACAAAAATGAAACAATTCATTCAAATGCTTTGCATCACAACGTTTTGCAGAAAAATAAACTTTCAATCTAATTCAGTGTTAAAAAATATTGCGAAATATATATGTACATATTATTGGAAAAAATGTAGGTACATTTATAAATTATTAAAAAGGAAATGCATCTTCAGCTATCGGAGTCGCTTGAATTATAATTTTTTATATAGGTACCTACCCCGTTTGTCCCTATTTTTCTTATGATTTTAAGGAACACGCCTTTTCAACGCGTTCAACCCAATCACAGTTTGGTGGGAACATTGAAATGAGATATGAGACTGCCGCGTGGTCGTGGAGCCCCTGTATTCTAGCCCCTGTATTCACAATAAATTGGTTTCTGTATGGAATTGTAATTAACGAACGAAAATTAACGAACACGTTAAGTATGGCCAAGTTTTATTCAAATTATAGAAATCTATCTTTATTACTAGTCATAGAACAATATTATTTTTCCGGTTAAATATTTTTTTGTTTCGGTTAGAAATTCGGTTGACCGGATTTAAAAATTTACTCCGGTCAGGGTGAAGAGTTTTCAGTCAAATATGATCGGAATCCGGTCAGAATGGCAACACTACTCGGGAATGGATCGTGCTTGGTGGATTCGTATTGACCCAAGGAAGGTCATAAATGCTACTTTTTGTCGTGAAAATAAATGTTTAAGGGGGTGGGATTGGGGATAGAACCTCGTATGTAGAACCGCATTTAAAAAAAAAATAGATTGAATAGAAATACGGGTAGTGCCACTTCCAATACAAAAAAAAAAAATGTTTAAATGTTTAATTTTTTAATTATTTTGATGTCCCGGGCTACACAATTTGAAATTGAAAGTCGACTCAGTTATAAATTTGTTGCGCAACCTCAATCAACCGAAATTTTGTAACTGATCGCGTTTGATTTGATTGTGAATAATCTCAAATCAAATGTCTTGCAAGCGACCATTTTGAGTGGAAAATTCAAAGGAAAACATTCCAATTCCGCGGATTCCGCGGATTCCGCTTATTCCAAAAGATTTGCCATTCATATTTAAGCATATCAATTTCCTGTTTCACTATGACAATTAATAAGCCTCAAGGACAATCGCTGGAATTTTGTGGAATTAATCTTGAATTCCCATGTTTCTCCTAAAGTCAAATAAATATATGACCTTCCGCTTTATACAACGTGTACCGTAAAGGACATGTGTACCGTGCATGCTCGGTATTATTACATTAAGAAACAAAGTTCGCCGGGTCAGCTAGTTTAATTACAAAAAAAAAAAACTAAAGGCACTCCGGGAGTGCCGACAGAAGTGATAACTTGAACAATTACGTGTGTATTTTTTGAATCGTCAGGAAATATTTTATTGCGCAGGAAGTACTTTTAAATAAACGTTTTTTTATTTATTTATTATTATAAGCTTCTACTACAAAAATTATGTTACATTCTTCATTTTCATTTAAGTTATGAATTCCCCAAACAAAACAGGTACCTAATTGAAATAATGTTGGTGATAATCAGTTTGTCGCCGCCATAAATTACCATAGTAATGTAATATTTAAATAAAAATCATAGTAGATTAGAATCTGTTTATTTTTTCGATATCTAGATGTCGCTCCTTTCGTTAGAGAGAATCATTTACCCAAAGGTATGCAATGCAATAACCCCTAAATGTAAGTGTCGCATATGCAAAAATATCGATCTATCACGAACAATACTTTCAATCATTGACAACTTAACCCAGCGTCATCAATCTATTCTAGTCAAAAAGAAAATCATTCCAAACAGATCAAAAATCAGAAACTCCTACTACTCCTACTTGTTCTCGTACTCAAAAACTTATAAAGTTTATAACTCTCTAACAAGAACTTGCGACACTTTGTCTGTTTTTAGAGTTTCAACTTTTAAAAACTAAAAGTGAATTTTATTTAACACTATGTATTCCTTTTTCTATATTTCATGAACCGGTTCTTTTACCTAGCGTTGCTTCATGAATATTACAATTATGTATTTATATAGTATACCTACTCTTAGGGTGGCAAGTTTACCACAGTTTTCTATTTCTTGTTTCGGTAATTATAACACAAGCTACTGTGCCGTAAATGTGCACAAACCCAAAATCGTGGGTATAATATGTCGGAATTAAGCCTGGTAAAATTAAGTTATGAATTCCCTATACAAAACAGGTAATTGAAATAATTTTGGTGACAATCAATTTGTCGCTGCCATAAATTACCATAGTAACGTATTCAAATAAAAATCATCGTAGATTAAGCTATAAATTACCTACCCCTAAAAGTAAGCAATAGTATATAAGTTTACAACTAAAAGTGTGCAATCGGTGTCGGTGTCGGTGTCGCGAGTTTGCTAATTTTTACCCATCCAAATAGTGCCCAACGCGCCTAAAGAAGTTATCACTTCAAAAAAACTGAAGTAGATAATAAATCTGTATTTTTTTTTCATAATGTACATCTTGCTCTTAGAAATTAAGTAAATTGGTACAGATTGTAAAATATGTGCTCGAAAAGGATTATCAAGGTTCGTTTAATGACAAGTTCTTCTAAACAATTTGGGCGTATTTTTAATTTCAGCATAGACAGAAAAACCACCCCAGACAAATCCCGTTGTCTCCGGACGATATGGCGTCGGTCGAAAGGATATCAAGCGGAAAAAATACGATTAAATATGTATTCGAAAATAATAAAAATAAATATAAGTTGTAAATTGAGAATAAATTTTTCTAAAATCACTTTCACTACTCAAGAATCGTAAATTGCAAAATATGAATTGCAAATTGATAAAAATAAGTTGCAATTAACGTATAAGAATTTGTAAAATAAAGACGAAACTTGAACGCGCACTCGGTAGGTTTGTAGCCGTATGTGTTGAAGCTGGGATGAAGGAGAATGTGAACAAATCTGAAGTAATGGTGATCTCCAGAACGCCTGTTCAATGCACTCTACATGTTAGTGGAGTCCCACTGAAGCAGGTGGAGAAGTTTAAGTATCTCGGGGTCTTATTCACGAGTGATAGCAGGAGCAATGCTAAGTTTTCCTGTAGAATTTGTCAGGCTGGATCAATTCTGAGACAACTAGGCCATTCCGTTATCAGGAGGACCGAACTTAGTGTCAAAGCTTAGTTGTCGGTCCTTGATTCGGTGTTTGTTCCTACTCTTACCTATGGTCATTAGATTTGGGTAATGACCGAAAGAATAAGATCGCGAATACAAGCTGCCGAAATGAGATTCCATCCTTGTATTGCTGGTGTGACTCGCAGAGGTCGTACAAGGAACACCAAAATATGCGAGGAACTTATATTATATATATATATATTTATATATATTTCGATGGTTTGGTCACGTTAAACGAATGCTTCCAACTCGGATCCCAAGACGTGCTATGGAATCCGTGCCATTTGGCAGGCGTTCCCTAGAAAGAGCCAGGATGAGATGGTTAGATTAAGTCCGAAATCTCTCCTCGGACCGTTTGGGGATTGCCCTGATGATCTAAAGTCAGTGGCGGAAGATCGGTAGATATGGAGGGTCTACTTAGGCATCCTATACCCGCGACCCTACTAATGGAAGAGCGGTTGCCTTAATTTTTTTTTGTGTTGTATAATTATATAATACGAAGCGTATTCTATATACATAATAGTATCTAAATCAAATTGGCAGGAAACCCATAAATACTTTTTGATTGAAAAACACACAGCTACAAGTATTTTCTCTGAGTAGGTATAAACAATTATTTGTATGGATAGTAACTCTGACTTTTCACAAGTAATTTAGTATGCGTTGCGTCTTTCGTCTTCATGCCATTTAAGATATGTTCAGGAGTACCACCTAGTCGCATTTTTTTTTGTATTTGCAAATTATTTGTTTATTATTTAACAAAGAGTTATAATAACTAGTATCGCCTGCGGTCGAAATTCGACCAATTCTGTCTGAATATAAACTAATGAAAGGCAACTTGTTTTTTACATAATTTATTTATTTTAATTTATTTCTAAACTAAACTTATTTCATATACCTTTCCGCTATGGGAAAATCAATGGAAAAGGACAAAGCATGGGGAAATTAATGAGAACTATTTGGTAAGCAAATGAAATTATTTAAAAGATATATGTAACTAAAGTAGGCAGGTTAATTAATGATAGATTAAAATGGAAAATAAATAAAGGTAAATGATATTTTCGTTTAAAAGAAATTATTAAAATTATTTAAAAGAAATTAAGTTAGTAATTTAAAGTAAGTAAATTAATTATTAGATTAAAATAGTAAATAAATTAAGATAAATGATAATTGTATTTGAAAGGATTGAATAGTTATGAAACAGATTTAACGATTCAAAACTTCTGTATAAACTATATTTCTCGTAAAATCTCTTTCATCTTTCCAATCCAAAATCCCAACTTTTTCAAATGTTACAAAATACAGCTTCAGGCGTTGAATCGACTTTACATAGATCGTAAATATTGTAAAGTTCAACGCGACGCCTGAATAGAGCAGCGTTGCCAGTTTGGGGCTTTTCCCCCCAAATTTAGGGTTTTTTCTGGTCAATGGGGGGAAATCTGGGGTTTTTTAAAATTCTGCTTTAAAACCGCTGGGTCGATTTTCATAATTTTTTTGTTTGTTTTATTCGTATTGATGTATTTCAGGCACACTTAAAATATAAAATATGATAGGTGGCGCTATCGATTGAAACCACTCAACCGATTTCCATAAAATGTTCTGTATGCATTTTTATTTTATTTTTACTTTATTTGTTTGTTTGTCAATAAAATAATAGGCCCTTTTTAGACATGAGGAAAATAAAAAATGAGTAACATCGTACAAATGAAATGAGAGACAAAAATTAAAAAAAAAAAAAAAATAAAGTAAATAAAGATAACATCTACAGAAAAAAAAGGAACTACAAAACTAATTAAAATTTGAGCAATACATTTACAACTGGTATTGTCAGATTATTGTCAATTAAAGACGCACATTCAATAAACAATAACATTGAATCATTTAAAGAGGAGGATCTACCGTAATTTGTACGATAACGAGGAATATAAAAGAATCTGTTACTACGCAAATTAAGTGATGGAACATTAAGACCTACAAGACTTAAAATATCAGGACAGTGAATCTCCCCAATAAGTATTCTGTGAAGCAAAACAACTCTTGAAACAATTCTCCTAACATCAAGAAACTGGAGTCCAATAAGTTGTAATCGGGCTGAAGTTATTAAAATCCGACCAAGGAAGACTTCTGAGGGCAAACCTAAGAAATCTTTTTTGAATTGCTTTTATTCTTACAACATGAGTATTGTAGTATGGACACCAAACAACAGACGCATATTCCAGCAGCGATCGAACAAACGACAAATATAAAGTTTTTAGCGCATATGGGTCGGTGAACGCCCTAGCATAACGTTTAAGTATTCCCTATGCTCTATTGGCTTTATTTGTGATATACTTATTCATACTGGTGAATGTAGGATAGTTTACTATATAACAAAACACCTAAATGGTTTATCAAAGAAACACAAAGAAACACGCGGGATAACATTACTGTCGAAGGAATACGCTTGAATTAACCCTTATGTTACCATACAAATTTACACCTTGTATCTGCCGTACAGAGTACCCGCGTACTCATGCTAAAAATGTGAGTATTATATAGTCCGCTTCATTAGTTACCTTAGTTTCGGATGGACTAAGCTGTACGCTGTACTCTTAAGATATTTATGGATAATGCTTAGTCATAATCTTAGGCCTTTATACATACTACATGGCAACTCAGCAATGAAAATTTCAGTAGAATCTTCAGCATGCAATTATTGCAACTGCACTCTACTTGACACTTCCGACACTCTGGGTATGTATTGCAAGACGAAGTGACTTGACAGCGGTAGTGGACTAGTTTAAAAGTATTTATATTGAACTAGCTGACCCGGCGAACTTCGTTCCGCCCAAATTCATTAATGTAATTATAGTAATAATTCCGAGCTTTCGCTTCATTCTGCTTCATGTAATTCGGTCAATTCAAATTTTTTATTCAAAAGTTATATGAAAATTAAATAAATAGGAAAATAAAATCAGATACTTGTCGGCCAACCTACCGCTTTTTCACTGTATTGTTTTATGATACATAAAATTTTATGTTTTATTTCTATTATCGGGTGCGTACACGTACAAAGCGAGAGCTTTGCCGACACGTGAAATTCAAGATTTTTGCCACACACATACAGCGATTGTCCTTGCGACTTATTAATAAGCGAGAAGTACGGGAAATTGAAGACGCTTAAACACGAACGGCAAATCGTTCTGAATAAGTGGAATCCGCTGAATAAGAACATATTCGCCTTTGAGTTTTCCAATAAAAATCGCTGCTTGAATAATATTTGATATTAAATTCTTCACAATCAAACGCGTACCGTTACAAAGTTTTGGTTCATTTAGGTTGCGCAACAAAATTATTACTGAGACGATTTTTAGTTTCAAATTGTGTGGAGGCAAGCCAGAAATATCCAAAGAGTTCAAAAATTCCGTGGGATAGTTGGTGGTTTCGTTTTCATCCATCACGGAGTCGACTGATTTTTATGAATGCAACTCACCAGCGATTTGGTTTTGAATGGCGAAATTCAAATGATCGACGTTCTTGTTTTTCGCAGCCAAAATCACTCTTACACTCAGCCAATCATGGTCAATATAATTCTGAGCGATATTCGGGAAAACATTCATGATTAGTTCTTCCGGTGTCGTTGTCAAGTTGCAAACATTTTGTGGAAACTCAATCAAGCCGGTGATTAAGTTTGCTGGCCTCATACCATTGCCCATCGCCAACAATTGCCTGGAGAACTCTGCAGCGGACTGGTCATGTTTGTTGTCAAATGAAATTTCTTGACGTATCGCCATAAAACAGACGCCTTCAGGCAAGCATTCAATTCATCTGCCGGAGTTGATCTCCAAATGACAGGCAGCGTTTGACGAAAATCGCCTGATAGCAAGATCATTGCTCCACCGAAAGGTCGCTTATCATTACGTAAACGATTCAGGGCCTCCAATGCGTGTTTGTAAGCCATTGTGCCATATGATAATCTCACATTGCTGCAGTACTTTCGCCATCGCAGTGTTCTTTGAAATGTTGCATGTAGGTTCTTCATCCACTTGCAGATTCAATGGCAATTTCAATGCAGAATGAGCTGTTCGACCGCCTTCTAACAAAGTAGCCGCTATCCCAGAAGAGCTAGGGCCAAAGCGATCTCAGATCTCGAACGAATTGTAGCAAAAATCAGTGAAATCAGGATTGCATTTCCAGTTCCACCGGGCGCATCAAGGAAGAAAATTCCGCCATTTTCGTTATCGACTTCTTTCATCAATTCATCGTACACTTTCTTTTGTTCTCGAACAGCTTGATTCAATGCGATTCGATCGAAGTCCATTTCTCGCTCCAGTTCTCGATTAAGTGCATTGAACGATTTGGATTCGGCATCCCCAATTTGTACAACAAATTGCCACTCATGAGCAGACACATATTATCCTCGATCAAAATCAAAGCTTTGTTGCGCATTTCATTTGACATCTCCAGTTCATTATCCGATGTCACAGTGCGAATTCGATGCAAAATATCGTCGGCCATATCATCTTTGTATAATCAAAGTATCTACTTCATTTCAAAAAGTTACTTAATGTAACATAGTAAACATAATTTATTCGAACAAACTTTTTAGGAAGGTATTCAAAATTGTTGACAACAACAATTTGCTTGGAAAATAATTAAAATAATTGACAACAACAATTGCTTTTAAAATTACAAATACTTTTTTTTTTATTTGAAGTGTCACTACTTGATTTCTATCCAGTTTCTTTTTTTTCAAAGTGTACAAAAATGAATTTATTGGAGTGGCGGTTGCGCCTTCTTTCAAATATGTATCATACTAATATAAAAACCTTCTCTGCATGGTTTATTAACCAACAAAAAAAACTAAATCTAAATCGGATGTGTGTGGCAGTCGGTAGGCAGTCACACACACATTTAGTCACGAAGAATTTTATTTTATAAGGACTGCGATGTAGAACATGCGCGCAAATTTTACTCTCAACTCCATGCGCCACGGAAAAAAGTTTAAGATCAAATCAATAAAAATAAGCGCTGAATCACGAAAAGTTTGTCTCATTTTAGAGCTTAGCTCAGGATTTACTTATAAACGACTTTTTTACTTGCAATTCTAGAAGTTGTACAAAGTGAAGATATTGACCCTTAAAAGTCGTGAATCAACACTTCTCTGTGTCAATAATGCGATCGGGCATGAAACACATATTCTCATAACCGATTGCAATTTGACACAAATAGTTATCAATTTGATATTACTGTGGTTGTGAAATGTAAAAAAAAAAATCGTAAATTACCACTTTTCTGTTGCAATTACGATTTCATCCCTTAGCAAATTGCAACAGGGGTTGATTTACTACTTCAGTAGTTGCAATTTACAGATTCTTAATCGTAAATTGCAACTTATTTTAATCACTTTGCAATCCATATTTTGCAATTTACGACTTTTCTACGTCAATTTACGTTTTCAATTTACATGTGGGAAATTATGATAAGGTTTTATTGATTCAGCATTCAGTGGTGGTAAATTAAGAAATATTTTTTGCAATATGAGATTTTGAAGTTGTGTTTGCGGAATTGACCTATTGAAGTGGTGCATTCCGCCTAAAATGTCGCAAATCACTACAAATAAATGAAGATCGTATTAAAACTTCTATTCGTAATATTCAACAAACAAAATTTGATATTCTTCGCCGTTTTCAGTGTTCAGAATTACGAATTTTTGTATCAATTCAAGACAAAATCGTTGTGATTTGTGAAAAATATATAATTCGTGATTTGCAACTTAAAATTTTGCAATTGGTGACTTTGCAGTTCTTTCCGTGGCACATGAACGCAATCAAGAACAGGATAATCCAGGGCGAATAAAATGTGCAGGCTATTGTCAAATCTGTGAGACAACAGAAAACAAGCGAAGAAGAAAACTATGCAAAAGCTGTCAAAAGTAAAATCCAACAGTTGATGAAAACAAGCTCAGCAAGAACTGTAGGTATAGTAATTTTTCATAAATTATTAATAAACTTTTGCAATATGTATCTAGATAAATAAAAATAATGAAATTAAAAAAAAATCAATTAAATATTATTTAAAAAACCAACAATGTTCGTATATTTTATATGAGTACCAGGGTACTCTCTACGGCAGACAGAGGGGTACCTTTTTAAAAGTCGAAAAAAGTGGTCATCATCCCCTGAATCTAGTTATTACAGTAATTTGTTCGAGTTTGATCTCAGTAGGCACTCATTTAAGAATAGATTAATTTTAACGTTAGGCTTTGGTGGTAGTGTGGTAGTAAAGGGTTTTCCAATAAGAGGTGTTATTGTGAATGACCCGCTATTTCGGCATCTGTCACTTTTGAAGCTTTTATTACGCCATTACTAAAAATGGAACGATATACGTTTCAACAACGCACTGAAATTATTAAAATTCACTAAAAAATGGTGAAAATCTTGCAGTCACAGTTCGCAAAACTAAAGCATTTTTTGGTCGTCGGGAAGCACCTTGTCGGACCGCAATACAGAAATTGGTGGAAAAATTCGAGCTGTAGCCCAAAGTGTTGACGAAAACCCAGGTTTCTCCATTTCTTTGGAATTGGGCATTCCAGAAACGTCATTACACAGTATTTTGCATAAAGACTTAGGTCTTAAGGCTTACAAAGTTCAGTTAACACAAGAAGTCAAGCCGTCCGATCATTAACAACGTCATGTCTTTGCTGATTGGGTCCTTGAAATGAATGAAAATGATCCGGAATTCCATCGAAAAATCATCTTGACAGATGAGGCCCATTTCCACCTCGGTGGCTACGTCAACAAGCAAAATTGTCTCATCTGGGGCTCGGAAAACCCAAGAGTTATTGTTGAGAAGCCTCTCCATCCTCAACGTGTAACTGTTTGGTGCGGTTTATAGTCCGGCGGGGTCATTGGACCTTACTTTTTTCGAAAATGAGATTGGATCAACAGTTACGGTGAACGGATTGCGCTATCGAGAGATGATTAACGTTTACTTTCAACAAGACCGCGCTACGTGCCACACAAGCAACGAAACCATTGATCTTTTACGGGAAAAGTTTCCGGACCGTGTTATCTCTCGAAGAGGTGATCACAATTGGCCACCGACATCTTGTGATTTAACACCTTGCGACTTCTTCCTTTGGGGCCACGTGAAAGATAAGGTCTACGCCAACAGCCCAGCGTCGATTCAAGACCTCAAAGAGGCTATCGAGGACATAGGGCAGCCACTTTGCGATTTGGTTATGGAAAATTTCATGAAAAAGATATGGTCCTGTATGCACGTGGTGGCCATTTGCCTACTGTTGTTTTTCATTATTAACGGCATACCTTCTTCTTTATTATGAAATAAACATCCGATCATTTATCATTATATATTTAAAGATAGATAGATTCTATTTTATTGGTATGAAAATATACATTTCTTTTGTTATCGCACATATTATATTTAGTACAGAGATGTGAAATATTAATGATATCTTTCTAAACATTATTGGATATAAAATCGGCCCTTCGGAGTAAAATTAAGAAAAATGCGTTTAGAGAGAAAAAAAAACCTCTATTTAAAGACAATAATAATACATAAGTACATACAATGAGTAGCATATGAATCAATTCAATTTAATTATTAGGTATGTTAATAATTTAAAAATGATTTAATTGCATTTATTTAATAAATGAAGGGATAAATAAATAAATAAATAAGTTATTAAATAATTAAATGAATAAATAAATAAATAAACAAAATAGATAAACAAAGAAATAAATAAATAAGTAAACACATAAAAACAATTAAATAAATAAATAAGTTAACAGATAAATGAGCAAGTTATTTAAAAATTTAAATTTTGTATTAAGTAATCTAGGGAGAAGAACAGTGAATGTTCTTATTTGATGAAGTAAATAAATAAATAAATACATTAAGTACTATAACTATTCAATTTTACATTCAAATTCCGCGTTAAATCTTACGAACTCCCATTAGGAAACTTGTTTATATCATATAATCCATTTGAACCCGCTATATTCTAAAGGTGAAGGTCACAAATGAAGCATTAAAAACAGAATTGAATTTTATTTCCTTAATATAGGTAATACAAATATTTTAGGGAAATCAATTCACTTTGGCATTGAAAATACTAGTAAACAACGTTGATAATGCTATTCCACCTTTTCATCAAATCATAGCGACATGAATGATGAATGCAGTGGAGCATATAACAGACACACTCAGCTAGCACTGTACTTCTCCCAATGCAACACATCGTTCTCATCGGAAGCGAACATATGTATAGTCAGCTCCGATCGGACAATGGTTTACGAAATCGAGGTCCTATATGCGAGGAATTTACACAGTAGATGTTTTCGGATAGAAGGTAAATCATAAATTGAGACAAAACATGCAGCCACTTTTGAAGTTGATATTTTCAACAGGCTCCCGCGGATTGTATACATTGTACAATGTACATGTATACCTACGCCAATATATCGATAGCTTTACATCCTAACAACATTGACATTACTACAAAGCGGATACTTACTTGAATTGCTGGGGGTGCACGTGTAGTTTCCAGAGTCTGACGGCATCACACGAGCTATCACTAATTTGCTTGTTTTTGTCTGTCGTTCCGTTAGAACATTGATTCCGCCACGCTGCGAATAGTTGATTAAATCACCGTCCTTATACCAATAAATATATGAAGGCGGGGCGGGAGCTTGTGTTGCAATGCATGTTAAGTTTATATCACTGCCACTTTTAAAAAATAGCTCAGGATTAGCGAGAATTTTCGCTTTGGACACTGAAATGAAGAACAAAATAAAACATGAATAGGTTTCTGGTTCCGGTGTGATTGGTAAAGTAAAACTGAAACATGGCAGAATACACAAATTGTAAACAATTGGATTTCAAAATCAATAACATGTAAAATATTATCAAATTTCACTTTCGAAATACGGCAGGAACCAGTATAAAACGTGTTTTTGTATTAAATTAAATCGTCTCTTAATTTAATGGTTCTGATAAATTGTAACAAAAGTTTGGTAAGCTACTGTTCGCAGCAGCAACAAAAAATAATTATTTAAATTAAAGTTTAAAGCTATTTGTGCTCTTAAACTCTTTACCACAATCTCTTAAAATATTAAGGTACATTATTATATGCTGTAGACCTTGCAATGTCAATGTCAAGCTTAAATTTGTTCCTTAGATTTAATTATTCGCTTTCTCCTATTGGTCTCATTCTGCGTTTTTAACTTTCTCCATTAAGTAGTTAGAGAAAGATATTGTTTTCGTACAAAATTTCGAACTCGAGATGTTAATCAAATCTGACATTATAATGATAGACGAACTGAAAAAAGTGAGTCGCAGACTTCTGTCCGTCTGTCTGTCTGTCTGTCTGTTTGTCTGTCTGTTCCGCAGGGCTTAGGGCTCGGGCGGTTTTTTATTTTGACAGGTAACCTCAGGAATAAAACATGCAGCGTTGGCATAATTTTCTGTTAGACAATTGAGTGCGATGTATCGCGAAAGCTATTATGTACTAGAATAAAAGACAATCCGACAAAAAAAGGCTTTGCAGTTTGAAGGAAGTCTAAGTTTGTAGGGGACTTGACAGGACAAAACTAACTAAGATGCGACACAATGAATTTAAGTCTCAAAGGTGGCAATGTATTTAGAGGATACGTAGGTGAGGAGGTATACGAGGAGACCTACTCGATTGTGAGACCAAATGAACTCAATTTTTGAATTTATCCACCAGTAATCGGCCATATAGAATTTGTAGTGATGTGAACTTGTGTTTCATAATTGTAGAAGTCCTCTTGTTCAACAAGTACTTACCGCGCTATGTTACATTCTATACTCACATTTCTCTGTTGTGCCTCACAATACGAAAAAACGATTGATTCCGCTAATGTTAGTCGGCCTTACCAATAGTCAACTTTAGTCTGGCAGTCTACGCAAGGATTGCAAACTTTCCAAAAACGCTTTACGAATAAAAAAATATAGTTGCCAGAATATCGCTAACGCTAGGGTCAAATAATAATGTTGAGAAAGCCATGTTTATCTCGGACATTAGCTAAATAAATCCTTTCTTATTGTCATTTTGAAGACGAGTGTTGCCCAACCATCCAAAATCGTGGTATTCAATTTTGTAATAGGAGCGAATTTAAATACGCTGTTGTTCGGCCAGAGCGTTTAAAATTATAAATTAATTTTAGTAAATTGTTATTTTTTTTCTAATTTCGTTGTAATACAAAACAAATGGTTTTTATGTCTAACAAGCACAAATGTATGCAAATAAATTAAAAATATTGCATTTTTGTTTTATTTCTAAACACTTGAAGCATAATATTTCTTTGTTTCATCTTGTTTAAACGCTAGTTCTTGCTTTTTTGATTGGTTTTCTTTTTAAATAGCTTGCAAACAATGAAGGGATACTTACCAAAAAAATAATTTTGTAGCAAGCACCTAGGCAACATTATCATGTATTTTCGTATTTATCCTGTAATCAAGCCCTTCTGGCAATACCATATCTGAGTTCTGTAAGATCTGGCAGTACCGTAAATAAATTAAATAAAGCTTTGAAAGCTCATTCACAGCCGATCATATGCATAACTCGTAATAAACAAACAAAATACCTGTAGAAAACTAGTTTAGGTATAAGGAAAGGAAAATTTATAATAAAGCGGTTGAAGTTGCGAAGTGAGCAGCACGGTAGAGTACTTCAGCTTCTGTTCCAGCACCAATAACGACTTTTATGTTACTTAACCCAAAGCGGCAGCGTTATTTTTTTTTTCAAAACAGTCAGCGCAAGCCAGGAGTCGTCACCTCGTTGGCTCGTTATTCTTTTCGTTTGTCTTACTTACGCTTGCAGTACGGTAGAGTGCCTCAGCCTCTGCAGCGTGTATGAAGGGAAGCGGCGCACGTCGCATCAGTGACATTTAATTCGTCTCTCGTCGATTACCACACCACATTGGCGCCCAACGTGGGGCCAGAGTTTAGGGGAAATACCATACGTTTCACGTACCAACAACGCAATAGCAAAGAGTATTAGAGGTTCAAAAACTGCTCTCCTCGCTTATGACTCAACAAGCCAGAAGCGGCAGCTTCAGCAACTGCACCAGTCGGTTTTGTGGCGAAAGAGACCCACTTAAGGTGGAAGAATTCATCGCAACAAGCAATTAGTTATTTCAAAGACGTGGTGCACATCTCTGAGACCGATGCAATTAAGGGATTTCCCCTACTACTAGAAGGCGATGTTCGGAGTTGGTAGAAAGGCGTTAAGTCGGAGGCGAAAACTTGGTTAGATGTTCTGTCTCTTCTGAGAAGCGCATTTGCACCAAGTGAACCAGCTTATCGAATTTATTAAGAGATTTTCGACACTAAGCAGAACTATACCTGCGCCCAGACCATTATGCTCGACCTAGTCTAGCTATGGCTTGTTACACCTAAACATCCGTGACGGTGTTCCAAGACAAATCATAACATCAATTCAGCAACTCATCGATAAAGCCAGAGCAGTAGAGCCTAGAGCATAGCATGGCTAAAAAACTCCAACAAAGGCCTGAACATAATTGGACCAAAGTGGGTTTTAATTTCTGCGACAGTATAGGTCATACAATATCCGATTGCAGAAAAAAAAAACCGAGACAGAAGCAACTAATCAGTTGAGATCACCCTGTAATCAAGGCATCTTCTGCTATAAATATAAAGCTCCTGGATTTTTTAACTGCCCTTTTTGTAAAGAGCTCCCACAAAGAGTTTCTTTCAACCTCATAAAAAACATTCTCGGCAATGAACTACCAAAGATTCCAATCATTTCGCACAGGGAAAATGACATCGCATATATCGACACGGCAGCTAGGAATAGTGTTGCTGGCTTTCGAGCATTTGCTGCGAAACGGAACCAAATTCACCAAGCTCAGCTCTTGCTGATGGTAGTGTTCAACACGATGGAATTTGCATGGCCAAAACATCCATCATTTTTGGTAACCGATTAAGGCCAATCTCATTTATCGCGCTTCCTAAAGCCAAGGACAATAGAATCCTAATCGGCATAGACTTCTTGGAGGAAAATGGTGTCCTTTTAAACCTGAGACAACGATGTTGGTATTTTCAGGTTCAACCCAAGAAAACCTTCGAAATTTACGACACAAATGGCACCATTGTTTCACCAGCATCGTGAATGCGAGGATGAAGACTACAAGGATTGGTTGGAAAAATTTACAGAACTCAACATCTACTGATATGAACAGCCCTTAAAGTCGTTCATGTAAACCAACGTACGAACGCACCTAAAACTGACAGTTGCCTTTTTCTTCAACAACGTGCCGTGCTTTCCAATCGTGCCGCCATCGCAACCAGACGTTTCTGTAATACTCATTTTTACTTAATAGAATATTATATGTTGTATCCGTAAATTAACTCTTAATTGTAATAAATGAATTATTATAACGTTGAAATACTATTCGCGTTTGCATTTCGTTAATAACTCCACTACGCACACAACAGTTGGCGACGAGGAAAATTTTGTTATCTAACCTCACATAATTCACTTCAGACTTCGCACCAGAGACCAGCATAGCACGCGGAGTGCAGTCCTTCACACAGCAGCTGAATTCAGTGGACGATCAAAGGGCAGAAATAGAAGAACTACTTAAGGTATTGCTGAAATCACAGCAGGATGGAACAAGTGGTTACAATTTACTGCAAAACCTTTTGGGGGGTGAGAAGGTAGTAAATAAATCATATACAGATTTAACGGCAAAACTCTCCGAACACCTTAAGGAACACCTTAAGGAAAAGGTGCACATTTCGATGGCTCGTTACGAGTTTTGGAAGTGTCGCATGCAAATCGGTCAAACTTACTCCGAATGGGTTGCCGATTTGAGGGGATTCTCACGTTCATGTTCATTTGCTTGTCAGAAAACTGATTGCGAGTAAGAATTCGTTGATGAAATGATTAGTGATGTAATCATTTTACATACACCACACGACGTGGTACGTACAGCAGCACTTCAGAAAACTAACCCTTCTTTGGCAGACGTTTTTTCTATTGCGGAGGCGTATCAAGCAACGAAAAAATCGCTCAAGGTTATTAAGGCTGATAGTGCTGAACCGCTGGAAGTAAATCAAGTAAAGTCGGGAAGTTGGAAAGATTCTAGGGGGCAGAAGTGGTAGTAGAAATCTTGTCCCGGTTGTTGGAGCAAGCACAGTAGGAACTCGTTTAAATTTTCTAAAGCACAATGTCGCAAGGGCCAACAAATACACAGAGAACACGGATCAGAGTATGTTCAACAGATAGAATGCGTATTTACAGTTGGTGATATAATGTCGGGTTGGTAGCAAGTGGCAGATCTATGTCAATATTAATGGTTATAAATCGCAGTTTCTGCTCGATACTGGAGCTAGTTGTTCGTTGATTGGTCTCTCGGGATATGAAGAAATAGGTGCACCCGCACTTAATAAAACAAGTCGCACACTTCTCTCGTACGGAAATACGAACGTTCCCGTTCTTGGCGATTTAGATGTGAGTGCTGGGTTTGGCAACCAGTGCAAACAATTACAGCTCTTGGTGGTGGATGTAGCAGAAGGGCACAATATCTTTGGCTTAGATTGGTTCACGGAATTTGGTCTCGAAATTAGATCTCCCACACAGAATGTTGTTTTGAATCTGACTTCGAACACAGATCAGATGATTTGTGATCTCTTTCATAAATATCCAGACGCTTTATTAGACACATTCAAACAGGAAGCCAAGCGTTTAGAGGATGCTGGAATCTGGAAGCCGGTCAGGTTCAGCGAATGGGCTGCGCCCATTGTGGTCGTTTCAAAGCGTAATAAGTCACTTCGCATATGCGGTGACTTTAAGGTCACTACTAACCCGCATTTAGAAATAGACCAATATCATATTCCAAGACCAGAGGAATTGTTTCAAAAATTATCTGGTGGCAAACGATTTTCGAAAATAAATCTTGCTGATGCTTATCTGCAAATAGGACTCGATGAGGAGTCAAAGTCTCTTGTCGTTGTAAACACGCCTCTCGGGCTTTATGCATATCACAGACTACCTTTCGGAGTTGCTAGTGCTCCCGCCATTTACCAAAAGACGCTAGAACAAGTATTGTCAGGACTAGATTGCGCGATATGTATGGATGATATATTGGTTTCTGGGAAAGATGACAATGAACACTTACGGAATCTTGAGGCGATTTTGAATCGAACATCTGAGCATGGGTAACGTATCAACCGTGAGAAGTGTTCATTCTTTCAAACTGAAGTCGAATACTTACACATTTGTGACAAAAGGACCAAAAGGGATCCGCCCATCTCAATCAGGAGTTATTGCAATTAAGAATATGCGTCGTCCCATTGATATAAAGGAGTTGCAAACATTTCTAGGAAAAGTTAACTATTATGGAAAATTCATAAAAAACTTTTCTCAAGTAGCTCCGTTGAACTTTCTACGCAAAAAGAATATAACTTTCAAATGGGGCCCATATCAGGAGAAGCCATTTGAGAATCTCAAGCAGCAACTGGCAAACTCCACCTGTCTTGTGCATTATAAACCGGAGTTGCCCATAGTCTTAGCCACCGATGCGTCTTCTTATGGAATAGGGGCAGTGATTGCTCAACTCGATGAACAGGGAAACGAGTTACCTGAGCTTTTGCATCGAAAACACTCGACCTACATCAGCAAAAGTACAGTCAAATCGAAAAATAGGCTCTGTCTATAGTGTACGGAGTGAAGAAGTTCCATCAATACCTGTATGGACGTACATTTACGCTACCAACTGACCACAAACCCGTAGTAACTCTTTTCCACCCAGATAAAAGTTTACCAGTTATGACAGCCAACCGCTTACAACGCTGGGCGATCACTCTAATGGCTTATAGCTATCGAATTTTGTACCAGCCCACGGGTTAGCATGGCAACGCAGA
Source organism: Cheilosia urbana (assembly GCA_946477585.1). Taxonomy (NCBI): domain Eukaryota; kingdom Metazoa; phylum Arthropoda; class Insecta; order Diptera; family Syrphidae; genus Cheilosia; species Cheilosia urbana. The sequence goes on from OX297853.1 coordinate 41,369,151, forward strand.
TGCTCTATCTCAGTTTCCCATAGGATCAGGGGTCGAATCGCCACTTCCGTGAACGAGCTATTCCTACGTTCACGGAATTAAGTTGATTTTACATGTAAATCAAAAACAAATTACGTCACGTAATGCTCGTTAACGGACGACGCGATTCGACCCCAGATCTGCAGTTTGATAAGAAGCAAGAAGAGTTGTGCATGGAAATTTCTGCTGAGTAAGGTAGACGCTTCCCCTATTATGAGATATGACATTTTAAGAGCCACAGAAAAAGACACAGTTTTGAAACGAGTTCTTCATTTTATACTCACTGGTTGGCCTGAGAAGTTGTCGGAAAAAGATCGTGACTTAGTACCATTTTTCAGTAGAAGAATGTCCTTAGCAGAACACGAAGGGCTTATCTTGCTTCAATCACCTGCGTGTAGTAGTACCACAACAGTTGCAAAGGCGAGTAACGGACATGTTGCATGAAGGGCAGTGGGGTATAGTGCGAATGAAGCAATTAGCGAGGAGATATTTTTGGTGGCCAAATGTCGATCGTGCAATAGAAACGAGGGCTGCCAATTGCAGAGTTTGTCAAACATCCGCATCAGATCCTCGGAAAGAATTCAGTTCTTGAACCAAGATGTTTGTAGTCAATACACATAGAGGCCAATGGAATCGCCATCAGAACCAACTGAGAGCCCGAAGTGAACCAGGCAGTGCAGTCTACCATTTTGTTGAAGCCAGAAGATCAGCCGATCTCACACCAAATCAGTCTAATCAGGCAAGGAGCTCTTCACATGTCACTAATCGTATAAGCCATTCCAGCTCCAGCCCCTTAGCGAAGCCTATACTAAAGATGTCGCCTACAGTAGCGGGCACCCCGCGTCGTTCTAACCGGCTCCGACGACAGGTAGTCCAGTTCCAGCCATAGCGAGTAGGGAAGTCAAATTGGTGTGGAGGAATGATATGAACAGCCCTTAAAGTCGTTCATGTAAACCAACGAACGAATGCACCTACAAATGACAGTTGCCTTTTTCTTCAACAACGTGCCGTTCTTTCCAATCGTGCCGCCATCGCAACCAGACGTTTTTCTAATACTCATTTTTACTTAATAGAATATTATATGTTGTATCCGTAAATTAACTCTTAATTGTAATAAATGAATTATTATAACGTTGAAGTACCATTCGCGTTTGCATTTCGTGAATTACTCCACTACGCACACAACATCTACCATTGATCAATATCCGTCAACATCTTCAGCCATGAGCCACTTGTTTCATTCCTCTGTTCCATCCATATGTTACTTAACCCAAAGCGTCAGCGTTTTTGTTTTTTTTCCAAAACAGACTCTGCGCAACCCAGGACTCGTCACCTCGTTGGCTTTCGTTTCGGTACGGTAGAGTGCCTCAGCCTCTGCAGTGTGTAAGAAGGGAAGCGGCGCACAACGCATCAGCGACATTTAACTCGTCTCTCATCGAGTTCCACACCTCAACGGTACGACTCTACTACAATTTTATATAAGTTTGGGATATTTCCAAGACTTTTTTCACAGTTGTTGCAGACACAATAAAATATCTGCATAAGTTTGGACGGCTCATACCTCAATAGGAACCTACTTTTTTCAACAATTTTCAGTACCTTTGTCGACTCAGGTAGATATTTGGCTGCAACCAAACCCTTAACCAACTTCTTGAAAGAGGAGTTTGTTTACCGAAAATGAGGATCTCTGATGAAACAATGTTTGTTGTGAAAAGGTTGACTTTACGGAAAATATAGATATAAGAACAGAATTGTCAGCCCCCAGCAAAATACAAGCCAATTAACAAATTCAGGTACTTCTGAAGGCATAATAGGAAGTATGTTCTGTGAATTCATGGCAAACATGACAGTTTTCGTCCATAAAAATGTGCGCCACGGCGTTATACTTCTGGAAGAATCTAAAATATTGTCGGTTTATAAGTTTCCCGAATTAATTAATATATTATAATTTATACAATTTTCAAAAGATGCTATTGTATTTATTTTCACACTTCTATATACTTTGGCAAGCACTGTCTCGTTGATTGGCAAATTGAAATTGAAAAACGGAGCTTATAGGTTCTTAAAATGCTTATGGCTTCTTACGTGATATTTCTGAAATGAATGAACAGGCTATTATTTCTTTTTGCAAAAATATTTACTTGCTAACAATTAAATAATTGTAATCTTAAGACCACCAATAATGTTTGATTTGCATCAAAACAAACTGAGTTCCGTTTATTAAATAATTTGAAAAGGATCTTATCTTATAACGACATAAATGCACTCATTAATCAATCATGAAGTATTCACCCCTATTGCGAAGATTAACTATCAATCGATAGTTGATACTTATCAATATAAAAATAAATAAATAAATAAATAAATAAATAAAAACAAATTAAATTAAACAATAATAAATTTCTATGGTATTGCGACGATCAATTCTCAATTAAGTGTTGATCGACTGTGAACGTGCAGCAATTGTCGGTTGACAAATCGGTATTGTGAATTTCGATCTCGAACAATTTTATTGGTAGTTGTCAATTTTTCTATCAATCGCAGTTTCGGGGTTGATAAGGACGGCTCTTAATCGAAAATGTTGAACATCATCGTTTTTAATTGTTATTGTTGTTATTTCTTAAGGGCCATTATGTATATAAATTTTGCCATTCGAAAATTCCACTGATGACATATTTTTAAATAAATTTTACAGATTTGTAACACTCGTAATTGTTGTTTAATTAAATTGTTTGCAAAATCCTTAATGATCACTCTTCAAATCAAAATTATTTTAGAACTGTCAAAGTTGAGTTTTCATTCACAATAACTTTATTTTTGGCGTGATGATCACAGGTTATATATTTATCAATTGTTTTTCGCAATACCAACATCAATTTTAATTGATAAATTTGTCAATCGTCAACCGATTGATAGTTGATCTTCGCAATAGGGATGATTATAAATAAGAGGAAATCGCACTATAAAAAGTACGGAGAACTAGGGCATTACTGATTACTGATTTACATAAGTGATATCTGACAGATCAGCGGATATTTTGTGTATTTTCTATTTTGTGTTTTCTTTTTTGCATATAATAAGCCCCAAAAAGCCTTTGAAAGATATCTGTTGAGCAAAATTAGTTGCAATTTATATATTCGCTTATTTGTAATAAAATCCACGTTGTTAAATAAACCATTAACCTTGTTTTTGAAGAAACCAAATTATGAAATACAAATTCTGCGATGAAAACCAATGTAATAGATTGAACAAAAAGTCTTTCTACTATGGTAAAAGTGGAGTTCAATTTGTTTGTTGGTATTGGTACCATTTCAAAAATGCTGTACATTTTAATTTGAATTGGCAGCCAATTAATAGTCGACATTAGTGATTGATTATCAAGCTGCGATTACACGGTCATTTTTTTGTGTCATTTAAATGGCGCTCTGACATCAGGAAAAAATGTCGTATTAGAGAGACCTTTAAGCTACGATTCGTCATTTGTCATTTGCGAAAAAATGGCGATCACACGAAATGACTATCATCGTCATTTTTGTACCAAAATCAAATGACGGACACTGCGCGTCATTTAGAATTTTCCGTTGGGATGCCATTAACTGTCGAGCGAAAAAATGGCGTTCACACGGTAATGACATGCCTCATCAAAATGGCAAATGTCACCTTTCCTATTATTTCAATTTCGCGTCATTTATCTGCTTTGCGATCAGATGGCAATGACCAATGAAAAAAATATAGCTTCTACCATTTGGTGTTTTTCTTTCGGCGAAGACGCGTAGTTTGCTACGACTTTATTAAATTAAATAGCGGTGAAAAAAAAATTATAATAAATACAAAATGTCGAAAAGGAATTTTGCGATGATGGTGGAAATTGCGGAGACTGCGTATTTGGCAGCGTGTATACCTACTGAAAGCAGTGACGACGATCTTGAATACGAACCAACGCGAAGAAGCGGAGGATTTGGCAAAAGAGGTGGTTGAGCCGTCGCGAGAAGAGTGGATTTTGTGATGAATTACTGCTCGAATTGCGCGAAGAAGAACCTGAACTATATCGTAATGTCCTTCGTATGTCAGCCAATCAATTCGATTATTTGTTGAGGTTGGTGAAGCCACACATCGAAAAACAGAACACAAATATGCGAGAGAGTGAGTGTTTCAGCGGAAGCACGACTTGTTTAGAAATTCCTTTCTTTAAGCGCCCTGCCAGCACCAAAAGCACTGCCTGACATACTGAAGTTTGTATTCTGGAACCGAGCTCCGTTGCTTTTGCACCGTCACAATCAAAGCCATTCCTTTCGTCGATCCACGATTGCCTAATTTACCTATCCAGATTCAATCCTATTTTCTGCGTTTTACCTAATTTTTTCGACTTTGTTGTACATTGAGTACTCAAACATAAACAAATCATACTGAGACCCCCAACTCACAATCCTCTTGCCGTTGGCCCCCTCAATTTTTGCCAGGAATCCGCCATTTTGTTGTCCTATCCGTGTACGCCAATTCCTATCCGTTTTGCTTTGCCCACGGTGAAATGTAAAAAGATTAGGTGCGAATGTGTTGGTTGACAGGATTTTTGACATTTGTCAATACGAATTTCTATGCAACAATACTAGCGCACCTTAACTTTTTGAGAGCGTAAAATTTAGCTTGTAGGCAAATAACTGTTAATCGGTCGAAGTTGGGGGTCTCAGTATTGTCTCTGTATTCAAACTCACAACACAGTTGACGGAGTAGTCCAAATTGTCGGCACTTAAAGGCGACGCGACGGTTCGTATTCCATTTCTCTCAATAGGTACCGAACAACACAACCACAACAAAACAAATCAGAAACAGTTTATTAATTATTAATTATTAAAAACACCAAATGAAAGCACAGATATGGTATTAAATGCTGCGTCAATTGTTATTTGCATAGAAAAATAGCAGCGCATGAATTTCGTGCCTGGTAATTTTTTGGAGGCTGACATTTAAATGGCGCATCATCCGAAAAGTTCTGTCATTTGTCCTAAGCGCCATTTAAGAGAGATCAAATTTTTTTATGCCATTTAAATGGCACAAAATTCATGCCATTTGGTCCGCCATTTTCCTAGTCATTTAAATGACGCCGAAAATGTTGTCCCAAAAATGGCGATCACACGGAACGACATTCAAATGACGGCTTTGTGACGCGATTTTAACGTCAGAGCGCCATTTAAATGACACAAAAAAATGACTGTGTAATCGCAGCTTTAGTAAGGCCGAATGCATATTAAGTTGCATGATTCACGGATATTTGCAGCATCAACGACGCGTGAGTAGGTTTTTCCAAATATCATTTTATATGATTGTAGCTTGAAAAATCGTATGCACCCGCATTATCAGCCATCATAGTATAAATTATATCGAGCAAGTCTGACGTAGGAAACTCAATTGGATTTAGTCAAATCACCACGTCGGCACCATATTTAAACCATTACAAGCGACAATCCCCGTAGTGTGTATCCATCTTCTCACCAACCGTTTTCTTTTGCCCTATCGCAACGAAGTTCACGCCCCCGCATGGTTGCAAAAATACCAGGAGTTGTCTGCTTTCATTTGAAACAAAAATCAGCAGGCTGACACTGCACCGCCCATCGAGATCGTACGGAATAATCAAAAGCGCTCCCTGTCATCTCTCCCTCCTGACTTAGGATATCCATGCGACCTTATCATTCTAATGAAATTAAATTTTCACTCGATCCCTTACATTTTGCCTCTTTATCGATTTATAATTTTTTTAATTTTTAATTTTGGTGGGGGCAAACACCTCCATTTATTCGGCTTATTACAAGCTATAACATTGCTTAACTACTAACTTAAAACTAAGACTTACGAACTAAGATTTGTAAGGGAAAGATTGGAGAGGAGATCGAGTTTAAGGCAGGCAGTACTGCGGTTGAAATCAAAAAGAGGAAGCTTTGAGTTAACCTTCCGCAGCATACGGGTGATTGGTTCGTTGGAGCCATAAGAGGTGCGGTGAGTCGGTATATAGAAAAGAGGAGGGCATCGCAAATTACGAGGGTTAGTGTTGAAGAAAATTGAGTTGTAAATAGACGCGAGGTCGACAGAACCTGAGATAAGTCGATGAATGAAAAGAATATCTGCTACATCCCTGCGTTGTTCAAGGGTATTTAAGTTAATGAGTTTGAGGCGGTCTTGGTAGGGGGGTAAGACGATAGGGTCATTCCAGGGTAAGCCTCGAAGAGCAAATCGAAGAAAACGACGTTGAATGTTTTCGATTCTGGATACGTGAACTCGCTGAAATGGCGACCACACTTGACTGGCGTATTCGAGAAGGGGGCGAACAAAGGTAACGTAGAGGGATCTAGTCACGTAAGGGTTGGAGAACTCTTTGGACCATCGTTTGACAAAACCAAGTGATGAATTGGCTTTTAGAATTATCTCATCAATATGCGAACGAAAATTTAACTCCCTATTATACAAAATACCTAGGTCGCGAAGAGATTGTACGAGGGGTATGGGGTGACCAATAAGATAATATATTCGGGGTAGGGTCTGGATGCACTTACGCGATAAGGTAATAGATTGGCATTTCGCGATGTTAAGCTCTAAGCAATTTTTGTGGCACCAGATCGAAAAGTTATCGAGGTCTTGTTGAAGGAGACTAGAGTCTAGGGGTGAAAGAATGGTCTTGAAAAATTTGGTATCGTCGGCGTAGAGGGACAGGGAGGAGTGTTTGATGACCCTCTCAAGATCGTTTATAGTGAGGATGAAGAGAAGCGGACCTAGATGGCTACCTTGAGGGACGCCTGAGGTTGCTAAAAAGGGAACCGAGAGGACAGATCTGAAACGAACACTATAGGAACGGTTTTCGAGGTAAGAGGATATCCATTTTAGTAATATGGGTTCAAAGCCTAGGGCAGACAATTTGAAAATAATTAATTGATGAGATATCTTATCAAACGCCTTACTGAAGTCGGTTGCAATTACATCTACTTCGTTGCCATTCTCTAAAGCAGAGAGGGCAAAGGAGACGAACTCAACTAGGTTTGTAGTAGTTGATCTACCTTTAAGGAAACCATGTTGGCAAGGGGAGATAATGGACTTACAACGAAAGCTTAAGGTTTCGTATAAAATACTTTCGAAGAGTTTGGGTATATGAGAAAGTTTAGCAATGGGACGATAGTTGGACACTTCGTTCTTTGACCCCTTTTTATGTATCGGGGTTATAAAAGAGGTCTTCCAAACCTGGGGAAATTCTCCTAGTGAAAGCGATAGACGAAAAAGATTAGAAAGGGGAAGGCAAAGGTTGGAAGAACATCTTTTAAGGAATATGGCAGGGACACCGTCTGGGCCGGGTATGAATTCGTCATTGAGATTCTGTAACTTATTTTCTATAACAGTAGGATCAAAATTTTGAGAGATAAAGGGGCCAAAGGAGAAGTTTAGTAAGTAATTGAAGTAAGAGGGGTCGGGTACGAATGAGTTATCAGCAAAAGATTGTTTAAAATAGGTGGCAAAAAGGTTGGCAATGGTGAGTGGATCTGTTGATGATTTGTTTTCAAAAGATAGGGAGGTAGGGTAACCGTCGGATTTTCTTTTATAGTTGACAAATTGGAAAAAAGACCTAGGGTCCTTTATTAGATTGACTTCCGCATTAACTAGGTAGCGCTGATAAAGAGAGTTATAAAGTTGGGTAAACTGAAGAAAAGTACCAATATAGTTGGAATAGTCGGAAAAAGAATTGGTTTGAAGGAAGACAGCCCATAACTTATTTCTTTTGTTCCGTAGGGAACGAAGTCTGCGATTGTACCAAGGAGGGGATGTAGATGAAGTTTTGTGGCGAGAAGAAGGGACGTACAGAAAAATGGAATTAAAAATTTCTCTATAAAAAATGGCGATCGCGTCTTTTAAAGATAGATTGCTGAACTCAAAGGAAGACTTTGCAAGATATGCGTTGATTTTGCGGAAGTTTGCTTTATGGAAGTCGTAAGAAGTGAGATCAACAGAAGGAGTGGATTGAAGTGGAGAGTTGTGGAAAAATGAAAGAAGAAGCGGGGGGTGGAAATTGTCAATAGTGGATAGAGATAGGGGACAAAGCGAGACAGAGGAATTAATAGGATCTGTTGAAAAAATAAGATCAAGTTGCCTATCCATGTAATTTGCAACTCCGCTGACTTGACAAAGACTTGAATCTGTTAGCCGATCTACGAAAAGGCATTCCTTTGTTGAGTTGGCATTTGAAGCTGTGAAGAAAGATTCATCATCCGATGGAATCCAACGCAGCTGAGGCAGGTTAAAGTCGCCAAAAATGAGGAAATCGTCAAGGGAGACTGATGAGTCGATTATTTGATCGATCGCATCAATGGCAAGTTGGTAGGATTCGATAGGTTGGGCTGGAGGAATATAAAAGCACATAATGTACAGGGACCTCAGGGGGAGTGTAATCTTTATTGAAACAAAGTTAAGTTTGGAAGAGGAGGAAGTAGCAAGAAGAGATGATTCAAGGCTATTGTGAACGGCAATTAGAACGCCTCGACAGGAGGAGTCATCTGTATGGCGGGTAAGATCGTCATCACGAAAGACATTGAAAGTAGGGGGGAATAACTCTTGGTTTTTTATATTGGGTGATAGGTTGGTTTCAGTTAAGGCATAAATATCAAATGGGAGAGCATGAGATTGGCGTAGTACATCATTGGTTTTAGTGCGCAGGCCTCTTACATTTTGGTAGTAAAAGGTAAGAGGAATATTACTAGAGGAAGATGGATTCAGTGCAGGCAGTGGTGGAAAGTTAGGGACGAAAGAATTTGTTGTGGTCAATGCGGCTACGTTGGAGGTGAGAGATTCTTTTAGAGTGTACGAAGTTGCTACAAGCGGCGAGATCTTCCTCTACTTTTTAAGGAGGAATATTGAAAGACTCGTGAAACTTGATGTAAATATTCCTTAGACTGGGAAGGTCGGTATGGAGACCTTCTTGTTGGATTGAGACCATGACGCTAGTTTTGGTGTTGCCCTCATAGCAAACTGAGTCCGATTTGTCGTGTAGATATGCAAGAAAAAGACGTGTGTTTTCGTAAATCTTTTTTTCTCTAAGCCTAGAGAGCGCATATCGACATTCAGTGGTGTCGGAAGTTTGCTGGGTTATTTTGACATGGGGTGGTAAAAGAGGATCAATAAAGGAGGGAGTCGTTGAGGGATTTATGAAATGAGAACTAATGAAATTAGGGTACTTGGATTTCCTGATAGTGCCAACGTCAACTTTTTTAATTACGAAGTGTGGAGATGCGAGATATTGAGTGACATCCGCTGTGTGTGTTCTCATTACTATTGACATGCAAATGCAACATGTCAATCTTTGTATTTTCTAGAGGCTTTCGGTAGTGCATCACATTTCGCCGCTTTAGCACTCTAAAAACGCCATGTCTAAAACTTTACCTCCATCGTTGGGCAAAAAGATTCAATCTCCACGTTTGTCCTGACAGATTTCTGTAACCATTTTGCACCTGATTTACTGACAATGATTACTACTAGGAAAGTTCTGTTTCTGCTCCATCTGTTCCTTTTCGGCCCCTTTGGCTATTGTGCGCTTTTTGTTTCGCTTAACAGGGAAAGCCAAATTTCCGCATTTAGGTAAGCTCCTTTTTGAAGCTAACATTTTCCGTAGGTATTGTGTAGGCCAGCACAGATATTGAATTCAGTTTTGTACCTAATGGCCAGGCTTTAGAGCTCATAAAACCTAACCCAACTCTGCAGTCCCTAATCGAAATTCGCAAATTGGCAGAAAATAGAAATGCAAATTAAATAGGAGGCAAACGAGTGGGTAGTCCCTTGATTTCGCATTCCAAACGATTACATATAATTTTTTGATAGCATGTACATACATTATATCAGCGGAATCTATGTGTACACTGTAGATATACATACGCAGAATTCAGGCAGTGCCGAACACAGAAACAATAAAGGCACGAAATGTAAGCAATTAAATTTGAATAAGTCGGCAAACAAAAGAATTGCTGCTGTGCATCAATATTATTGAAAACAAAAAACCGGGAGTTCCAATTATCTGAACCGTTGCACAAAACTGACACCGCGCTGGCTTCGCATGCGGACTGTGCAATTGCATAGACGCATTCACTCCGCGGAGTCATGCGGCAAATAATGGCTGGCAACCATGATAGTGGCTACGGATGCACCACCGCCACCGTACACCCTTCATTGTTTAGCTTGGTCCACTGTTATAGTCGTGATGAAAGTTGTATACGACTACCGATGCAGCCGCGTAACCGTGCAAATGGTTTTACTGTAGGACTTTTTTCACTGAGAGGTACCTTTTCGCACTCCGACATCCTTGGCCCAACTCATTGTAAGCATACACTCATTCACACTAATTAGATAGACTGCAGTGCAGTTGTTCGGTGTAAGGTTAGCTGGAGGAATAGCATCCTTGTCTCTGCTCATTTATTCCTTCTTTGAGAAGGTTGGAGGTACCCTTTTCAACTGAACAGAAAATTACAGATTTCAGCTAATGACGCAAGCATCACGGGGTACAATGCTCACAAAAACAAATCTACATTGTCAAACGAACTATAGTCCACATGTGTGTGTGTGTGTCTATGTTTATGAAAAGGGGACAGCCGCTACGCTAAATAAATAATTATAGACTAAGCGGATTTCAGAAAACGGGTTGTAGTAGAGGTGTGGGGGTTCAAGTATTTAACTGCTTAGAATGATAGGGGAGTAATTGCGGCATCTCCTTCTAAAAGATATAGGGTTAAGCGCACGAGTATGCTGCTGGCATTTGTGTTCGAATATAGCAGTGATGTCTGCGATGTCCATTTACGAGAACAAGTGCTCCTACATGACTGTCAAATGGGTTTGCCAGTATTATGTGTGCTGAAATTAAGAGGCCAGTGCTATTTTTGTTGTTTTCTTCGTTGAGAATAAAATTTATTTACGATGTCAGTAGCTGTATTCACTGGTAGAGAGGATTACTCTGGTTCTGATGATATAACGGGTGGGGGGGGGGTTGTGGAAAGTTCCGGCTATTATGTCGCAGGTGGTTGCATAAGCCACAGAGGATTTTATTCTCAATGGGATGCCATATAAATGCAACTGACTAAATTATGTAGAGTGATTTCAAATGGATTAACGGCTTAGATTTTGCATTTTGGCTCAATTTTGTAATTTATGTGTTGCATAATTTGCGCCGATTGCATTTAAAACAGCTTAGCGCAGTTTTTAAAGCGGCAAAGTCAAATCATTTGGAGAAAGTTTCGTAAGCAGACTAATGAAAAAGTTTTCTGTTCTTGTTGATAAACTAAGGCGAAGTTAGTTTAATGATAAATTCACCTGCAATAAGTGTTGAAATGTGTAATAAACTTCAATTTTCTACAGTATGTTATCGCGTAGCTTCAATATTGTTGTTGTGTGATATTTGGCTAGTTGTGGGAAAAATTAAACCCAAGCAACAATTTTACTTCGATAAGGTGAAACACATCAATTTTGTTTCGACATAATTTCGAAAAAACGGGATTTCCAAATTTCGTACGGGATAGAAAAAAAAACAACGTTTATTCATTTGAATCAGGGAAGCCTACCGATAAAACCGAAAGCTACAAATCTACGAAAAAGTTGTAAAAGGAAAAATTCTCCAAATAATTGAAGAAATCCAAATATATTCAAACGAACAGTTCGGATTAAGGCGAAATCACGAGACCTCACACCAAGTTCTAAGGATATGTACCCTATATCATAAAAAATAACCACGCAAAAAGTTGGTCAACAGGCATGATTCTATACTGGACATCGAAAAAGCTTACGTATAAATTGTAAAAATAAATTGTAAAATTGTCCAAAGTTTTGTTTTGACTCGATGTTTCAAAGTAGGTAGGTACATGTTAAAAGAAGTGTGTCCGACATCGTACATTTTCATACTGGCGTTCCCCAAGGTTCGGTCCTTTGACCAGTTTTATATAACTTATATACGTCCGATTTCCCGACTCTTCCAGAATGTTAAACAGCCATATGTGTTGTGTATGTACCTATATGCTGATGACACGGCAATACTTTCATCGCCTGAATTCGATCTCAATATTGAGATGAATTTAAAAAAATGCTACTGAAATATTGCAAGAATTAGGTACTCTAAGTTGAGATAAAGCTTAACGCCGAAAAGATACAAGCAATCTTTTTTGCACGAAAAATAAAATCTTGCTTCATTCCGGCTAACCAGATAATTATTAACTGACACCCTATTAGATGGGAAGCTTCTGTTAAATATCTCGGAATACATCTTATCTAACACAAAACTGACTATTATATAGAACATTATATCAAGATATGTAAAAAAACGAATATTGTTATCAAAATATTATAGTTATCTATATATATAAAAATGGATCTTGGTTTGTTCGGATGCTTAAAACTCGAAAACGACTGGACCAAATTGGATACTTCCTTCTGCGGATTTGTTCGTAATTGCTCCGCGAAGGTTTAGGAAAAAAGAAAAATTGAAAAAATTAATAAAATTGCGCGGAAAATTAGAAAATTAAAGTTTGTATGGGGAAATACACTTTGAAAAAAAATTAACTGGATAGAAATCAAGAAGTGACACTTCAAATAAAAAAATTAAAAGGCACTCCGGGAGTGCCGACAGAAGTGATAACTTGAACAATTACGTGTGTATTTTTCGAATCGTCAGAAAATATATTATTGTGTAGGAAGTACTTTTAAATAAAGTGTTTTTTTATTCATTATTATAAACTACTACTACTACAAAAATTATGTTACATTTTTCATTTTCATTTAATGCGGTATTTTACATCAAAAATAATACATATTATTTTACATACAAAATTGCAATCTATTGCTTAAAATGTATAAATTTACAGATACATGAAATATTAAATTTAAAAATTAATGGGTATTCTTTGAAATGAATACCAATGACACTTATGAAATTTCATCAACAACTTCAAACTCTTCCATCATCATCATCATTATTATCATTATATTTGAAAACGAATACTATAGGTTTATGGTAGGTAACTAAAATAGGAAACAAACAATTTTGATTCGAATCTATTTAAATATCTTGTAAAGATGGCATCAATTTTAGTTTTATGTCTAGTCGTGCTAAGATTGCGATCATTGCTCATCGTTAAATCAAATTTGCTATTTAAAAATTCAATTAATGGTAGTTTTTATCATCTGCAAAGTTGATGTTGAAATCCCCACTCAAAATGATTGGAATATCATCAAATCTCTTCCCAACTTTATCTTGAAGTAATGCAGAATTATCTTTAGCATATATAAGTAATTTTCATCGATGCTGTCTTCCAGCGTAATCTAGATAGATTACAGTCTCGAATGTACATATCTTACTTCAGCTACCACAATCCGATTGTATCTACTTGTATTCTACCGAAACTAGAACAGAACGAATAAATTAATAATAATTATACTGAAGCTTAATTGAATATGAATTTCTTTCCGAAAAATACAAATTTTACTTTTAAAAGAAAAAGAACGAGAAAAGACAACAATATTTTTCTGTCTTGCTGCATCGCCATTGATAATGCTCTAGATCTCGTGGTACGGCATCAATTGTAGTTTTATATTCATTATTTTACACAAAAATTACTAATCATATTTTACAGTATACACTAAGGCGACACCGGTGTCGGTGTTGGTGTCGGTGTCGGTGTCGGTGTCGGTGTCGGTGTCGGTGTTGGTGTCGGTGTCGGTGTTGGTGTCGGTGTCGGTGTCGGTGTCGGTGTCGGTGTCGGTGTTGGTGTTGGTGTCGGTGTCGGTGTCGGTGTCGGTGTCGGTGTCGGTGTCGGTGTCGGTGTCGGTGTCGGTGTCGGTGTCGGTGTCGGTGTCGGTGTCGGTGTTGGTGTCGGTGTCGGTGTCGGTGTCGGTGTCGGTGTCGGTGTCGGTGTTGGTGTCGGTGTCGGTGTCGGTGTCGGTGTCGGTGTCGCGAGTTTGCTAATTTTTGCCCATCCAAATAGTGCCCAACGCGCCTAAAGAAGTTATCACTTCAAAAAAAAACATTTTGAATTTTAAAAGCAATTGTTGTTGTCAATTATTTTAATTATTTTCCAAGCAAATTGTTGTTGTCAACAATTTTGAAGTTTTTTCTTTTTTTTTTTTAAATATAGGTAGATATACCCAAAAAGTTTGTTCTAATAAATTATGTTTACTATGTTACATCAAGTAACTTTTTGAAATGAAGTAGATAGGTACTTTGATTATACAAAGATGATATTATGGCCGACGATATTTTGCATCGATTTCGCACTGTGACATAGGATAATGAACTGGAGATGTCAGATGAAATGCGCAACAAAGCTTTGATTTGACGATTTTAATCGAGAATAGGAGCGAGAAATGGACTTCGAACGAATCGCATTGAGTCAAGCTGTTCCAACAAATGTGCCAATGTTGAATCTATATATATAAAAATGAATCCCTATTTCCCTTGATCGCGACATGACGCGTGAACGGCTGGACCGATTTCGCTAAATTTTTTTTATTGTGTTTGTTATTGTCGGAGAAAAATCTTATGAAAGCAAAAATTCTTAAAGCAAACTTAAAAGATGGGATTTTTGACCCGCTATATGGCGTTGTAATCGATCTCCGAAACCACTCACCCGATTTCAATGAAATTTTATAGATTTAAATTCTTCGTTCCCGCTTGAAGGATAGGATACTTTTGGACTTGATAGGTGGCGCTGTTGCCGATCGCCGAACCAGCGCTACCAAATTGATTGAAATTTTGTAGATGGATATGGTTGCTTCCAGTTTTAAATTTCGGATAGTTTTTGACCTATAGGCTACAGGTGGTACTTTGAAAAAAACAAGCGGGATAAGAAAACGGATTGTGGCACGTCCCATTCAAAAATAAAATCAAACGCTATTTCTAAAGTTGTATAATGAAAATTATTAATGGACGCTGTCCAAATAAAGCAATTTGCGAAATGTGAGCAAGATTTAATACGAAAGGTACGGGCAAAGCCGGGTGGGTACAGTTACATATAAAAGAGACTGACGTCCGTATGTGCACTCATAACTCGGGGACGGATCGTTCGATTTTTATCATTTTTATAATTTATATATTTATCTACATAATTCGGATTTGAAAGTTGGTTCAGTTAAAATTCTGTTGCGAAACATCAATGTACCGAAACTTTGCAACGAATCGCATTTGTTTTATGGTGAAGAACCTCACATCAAATATCATACAAGTGATGATTTTAAGGGGAAAATTCAAAGGCAAACATTCTTATTCCGGAGATTTCGCTTATTTAGAACGATTTACAATTCGTGCGAATTCAATTTCCCGTGCGTCTCGCTTTCGCTATGACAAATAATTATTGCAAGGATAATCGATGGATGTTTGTCAATTTAGTGAAAAAGTGGAAGGTTGGACGACACGTCAAAATCATTGCGGTTTGATTGAAAAAAATCAACATTGCTATACATCATTTAATTCTATTGCATTTAATATAACTTTTGAATAAAGAATTTTATTTGGTCGAAATACATAAATTAGCAAGTGCTTGGTGCATGCTCGGAATTTATTAACAAATTAACAAACTTGGGCGAAACGAAGTTTGCCGGGTCAGCTAGTCCATTTATAAATAGAAATTCACTTTCTTTCAAATGAAAATAAGATTATAATTTAAAAAAAAATATTTCAATCAATTCTCTTGTATGTTTGCCTGGTGTGGGGTAAAGGTGCTGAATGGCATATAAATATATTCGGCCTTACCAATAATCAACTTTAGTCTGGCAGTTTTCGCAAAGCCTCCAGACTTTCCATAATCGCTTTACCAATAAACAAATATAGTTGCCAGAATATCGCTAACTGTAGGGTTAAATGTTAATGGTGAGAAAGTCATGTTTATCTCGGGCATTAGCTAAACAAATCCTCCCTTTATGTCATTTTGAAGAGGAGTGATGCCCAACCGTCCAAAAACATGGTATTAGATTTCGTAATAGGAGCGAATTTAAATACGCTGTTGTTGAGCCTGAGCGTTTACAATTATAAATTAATTTTAGTAAATTGTAAATGTTTTCTAATTTTATTCGTTGTAATAAAACAATGCTAATGGTTTTTAAGTCTAACAAACACAAATTTGTAAAAATGTATGCAAAACATATTGCAATTTTGTTTTATTTCTAAACGCTTGAAGCAATATATTTCCGTGTTTTCCTCTGTTTTATCTTGTTTAACCGCTAGTTCTTGCTTTTGAATGGGGTTTTCCTTTTAAAATAGTTGATATCAATCAACGGATATAAACTTATATAAATTATTTTATATAAGTTTAGGATATTTCCAACGCATTCTTGACAGTCGTCGCAAACAGAATAAAATATCTGTTTACTTAAGTTTGGACGGCTAATTTCTGCATACTTAATTTTTTTTTCAAAAATTCTCAGAATCTCAGGTAGATATTTGGCTGCAACCAAACCCTTATTAAACTCTTTGCAAAAGGAGGTTGTTTACCGAGAATGGCGATCTCTGAGGACACAATGGTTGGTGTGAAAAGGACTTCACGGAAAATATAGATATACGAATAGAATTGTCACCACTCAGCAAAATACAAGCAATTTGTGAATTCATGGAGGGGAAAATATGACAGTTTTCGTTCATAAAAATGTTGCGCAACGGCTTTATATTTTTCTGCGAGAATTTAATTTTGTCGGTTTCTAAGTTTCCCGAATTATTGGCAAAGTGAAACTCGAAAACAAAACGCTTATGGCTTCTTAATTAATATTTCTAAAATCGATAAGCAGGCTATCATTCCTAAATTGTGATCTTTAACCACCAATAATGTTTGATTTGCATCAAAGCATTCTAATAAACTGCGTTCCGTTTATTGAATAATCTGAAAGGTATATTATAACGAAGCAAAAGCACTCATCAACACGGCCGTAGCTAGGGGTGGGCATTGTGGGGCAATGCCCTACCTTGAAACCACAATGCCCTACCTTAAAAATACCAAAAACTAATTAAATTATTATAATTAAATTGTTTGTTCATATAGTTTTATTTATAGTATTTATCTAAACTTTTCCGAACGTATGTGACATTCATCGTGACACTTCGTAGATATAATGCCCCTGAATTACAATAAAGTAGGTACACAATTGCTTACTTTTAGGGGTACGCAAATTGCATTCCTTCGAAAAAAAGGTTCTTATATAAGATGATATATAGGTATGTATATTTGAATACGTTACTATGGGAATTTGGCGGCGACAAATTGATTGTCATCAAAATTAGTTCAACTACCTGTTTCGTATGGGGAATTCATAACCTAATTTTACCAGGCTTAATGGCGACATATACATACCCACGATTTTGGGTGTGTGCACATCTACGGCACAGTAGCTTTAGAATAAGGTAAGTTTAATTCTCCTCATTTCATATTAAATACTGAAAAAGCGTACGGAAAGCTCGGATGTTCACGTATTAATTTAATGTTTCTTTGTTCTGTAGATAGATGGCATTTGAAGCGCCATGAAGCGATGGGTCTATTTAATTATAATCACCCCTATTGCGAAGATCAACTATCAATTGATAGTTGATACTTATCAATAAATTTCTTTAAATGGTATTGCGAAGATCAATTATCAATTAAGTGTTGATCGACTGTGAACGTGCAGCAATTGTCGGTTGACAAATCGGTATTGTGAATGCCAATCTTGAACAATTTTATTGGTAGTTGTCAATTTTTCTATCAATCGCAGTTTCGGTGTTGATAAATACGACTCTTAAAAGAAAATGTTGAACATCAACGTTTTTAATTGTTATTGTTGTTATTTTTTAAGGGCTATATATACATATACATTAGGCCGGAGTGAATTGAACCATTTTTTTGATATTGTTTTTTATTTTACTGCCTATAGTTCTTAAAGTTGAATTTGATTATTCCATAAAGCTACAACCGGTTTTTAGCAAAAGCAAAAAAGGTCCTGTGGTTCCTATATTCAAAAACAAAACATCCTTGAATTTTTTTTTTTTTTGTATTTTTTTGTTTTTTCTATGTACCTACTGGAAATAATGTAATGTTATAATTATATTATAAGGAAAGTATATTAATGATAAACAATATAAATAATCATTAGATTAAAATCATAGAGAAAGTATATTTGTTCGAATATTTATGTTGCGATAAAATAAATTTTGTGTTCGCAATCAAAATCAATTCCCTGAAAATGAGAGTTTATTAAAGTCTTATTATTGGTAGAAATACTGAATTTATCTTACACATTGGTTTATTGCATTACATTTAAGCAAGCTCCATCTGTGGGTGTTGGTTCAAGGACTACACTATCATTCTAAAATGAGCAATTTTCAAGTAACTAATTATTTTAACCACAACATTAAATTTACCCATGTAATTTACGAAGTATTTCATTTTTTGAGGGTCTTGATGAATTCTTTCTTCGTTTCAAATCGTGGCAACATTTTTCGAGATGAGATCCTAGCTTTGATAAATCCATCTCTCGATTCTCGGCCACACACTGAAGCAGAAGCTTCTGTCACCAGCTTAACACATCTTTCGACTGCTTGAGTGTGGCAGGGATATTTTGAAAGCGCTTTATCTATAGCTGAATCTATATTATCAGGGACATTTTCCACCATGGCTCGTAGGTCCTGATCTGATATATTTTTCGTTAAAGGAGGTTCGGAGACGTCAGCCGTAGCCCATTTTATCAGATCAATATAATCATCGGCTTCAAAATTTATTTTTGGGATTATAAAACGTCGGATTCCATCAGTTTTCTTTTTGATGTGTAAACATCTATGCGCGCGTTATTGGTATCTGGTGGAGTAATTCCAAACATATAACTGCTGGGACGGAAATCACCCGTACAATATGCATTGCAACCCGAATGAAATTCCAATGAAACTTTCATTTCCTGTGTAACAGCAAACGGGTATTTTCCACTGCATAATATTAGGAGTGTTTGTTGATATGTACACATCAGCAACAGCAACAGCGAATTTTTGACAGCTTTAACGTTGACTTCGCTGTCGATGTTGCTGTGCTAATGTGTTCAAAGTAATAAAAATACATTGGTTCTAAAAAGTTGTGGAAGTTACTATTGCTGTTGCTGTGTTAATCTGTTTCTCGCATAACGAAAATGTCGTAGGCCAGCGCCCCTACAATATGCAATGCAAGCCGAATGAAATTCCAATGACACTTTCATTTACTTTGTAACAGCAAACGGGTATTTTCCACTGCATAATTTTAGGAGTGCTTATGGATACGTAAACATCTAAGTGCGCGTTGTTTCACTGTTCGATTTCACTGTTGAATACATGCGTTTCAATAGTAAAGCGCAGAAAAATACAGGAAAATACGTAATTGATACAATTCCATATTTCTGACAAAAATGCAATGTTTTGCCGTCATTGAAGATGCATTAAAATATTTTCAGATATGGGAAAGGCAGATGCAGAACGTTCAAAAGATTACAGGGCGCGTTTCCGTGCAAGTAAACCTCTGAAAGTCGAAAAAAAGGTTGGGTTGAGCGAGTACTGAACGCTCGCGTGAATGGAGAACTCGTCTCGCAAACCAAACTGGAGCGACAATTACTGACAATGAACCGACGACATCACGATCAACTGTCAATGATGTTCTGACGATAAATGACGTGGATTTATCGTCAGTTCGAGCCAAACGAAGGAGAACGGACATCAATGAAGTTTTACAACCACAGGTAGTCAGTCACTCCGCCCTACGAAGAGTACCCCAGACATGTTAAGGCTCACGCAGAGTTTGAAAATAAATTATTGTTATTTCATAATATATCATGAATACGGTTATTACAATTCCCTCTTTTCTCAATGACGTGTATCAAGCCACACACATACCGCACGCACGGTGTTTACACATAGACATTTTTCGGGACTGTTGGATACAGTCGCACCAGTTTTTTTTCCATCTCCGCTCTGTATTTTAGAATCCTCCTCAAACCTAATTCTCGAACATGGCTTCGGCTATCAGCTAACATAGCAAGTAAAATGTTTTCTGGATGGCAAAAAAACGAGTTGCGCTCTATAACCGGATGAACTACTACCTTAAGTTGTTTTGGCAGGTATTTGCAAGCTTTTATAATTTCTAAAATATGCTTTGGTCCATCCAAACAAGAGGGTTTAGTTTTGATTTGAAACCAAGCAAACGCATATACTTTTACTGTGTATGTAGACAGAATCACTAATTCCGTTGAAGGTTTCGCAGTTG
Source organism: Cheilosia urbana (assembly GCA_946477585.1). Taxonomy (NCBI): domain Eukaryota; kingdom Metazoa; phylum Arthropoda; class Insecta; order Diptera; family Syrphidae; genus Cheilosia; species Cheilosia urbana. The sequence goes on from OX297853.1 coordinate 41,389,406, forward strand.
CTACATAAAGTCGTAGAATCCTGTTAGCTGTTGTAAGCCACCGTGAATGAGACATTTTACCAGGCTGTCGTTGTGCCAAATCTAAAGATACTTTGCCATGAGAAACTGCCTCACACATTTCATACAGATATTTTTGATCCGTGCTTAAGTTTTCGATACTTATTTCAGGCAGCTCCACTGGTATATTTTTAAATGTCTGTATTGGCAAATTATCACAACTCTCAAGAGCTCTTCCCAGGATTCCAGAAAAGCCTTTGGGGTCATTGGTCTTGCCATCAATGTGTGCCATTAAATGCCGAAAGGGAAGTTCATTGAAATGAAGTAAACAGACAAACCAATGGACTGGCTTACCTATGGCCGCTTCAAGTTGACATATGATACCATTTTTAGAACCAGTGTTCACAACAGTTCCATCGCATCCAACTGCTTTAATTTTTTGCATGTCAATACATAAGTTGTTTTTTATGAAGTCAACTATGCTGGATGATATTGTTTTGGCATTTCCACAAGTTGGAGCGACATGTCCAAGATATTGTCCTCCTGGCTCAGAAACAAGTACCACATGTTCTTCGACTGAAATCTTCCGGTATGATTTTAAGCCAATTGTTTCCAAAACCATGGTTTTGTCTTTTCTTCCATCAAAGTATAGGCCGGTTATATTCTCAGTTTGACATTGAAGATTTTGACGTAATTTTTTTCTTTCTCGTCTTATTTTACTTCTGTCAATTATTTTCGACGAATCTAGCTTGGAAACGATGCCAATGTCTTGTAGAACTGAGCTTACCAGGATTGATGCTGACCTGTCGGACACTCCTGTTCTCTCACAGGCTGAAGCTAAATTTGTCAACTTTATCCTAGCCTGTAATTTTTGAATCGGCGAACTTATGCTGGGTAAAATTTTGATCTTGTCCTCATCATCACTCGAAATAGCACTGCCATCCTCACTGTCTTCAGAAATATGGAGGTTTTTTTTGAGTCTCTTAGATTGTTTCGCATCTTCGTGCTTTTTTCGTTTAAGATCCTCCTGAATTTTGCGATCGTTTCTTTTTTTAATCTTTTTCGTTAAATCAGAGTCAATGTTACCAATCACCATTCTCCTAAATTGTCTTTGATCAAGTAAGAAACTGCGTTCTGCATATGGTACTTTTGTGATACAAGTACAAATTAAAAAATCTTTACATTTGCAAGTTGATAAGTCAAAAAGTTGATTGCTATTCGATTTAAATAAATTAAGTCTTTCAATAAATAAGCTTCGCTTTGATTTTATTTTTTTTTTATAGCTTTGTATTTTTCGTTGTATGTTTTAATTTTATGCAATATCTGCTGATCTGACACAACAGGGAGAGAAGATTTTAGCCACACACTTTTTAAGTCCATCAATAATTTTGAACAAACTTCGGAAACACTTGGATCATATCCTTTCCTTTTGTCTTTTAATGAAATTCTAATAAACATAAACGCTTTCATTACGTCACAATAAGTCGGAAGAACATTGCTCTGAAGTTCGGCAGGTGCTCCAAAAACTTCACACTCGGTCTCACTACGCGTTTTTGGCATTTTCACAATGAAAGGACAAAGTTACAGGTACTCACAAACAAGAATGGAAATAGAAAACAATTAAGTCAGGGCCTGTTGTCTATAAACAGAATAAATTTGTAAATACAGTAGCAGTTAGCAGGTTTTTTTCAAATCAAATTGGGCCCATGCGCTAGACTACAAATAAAAATATAACGATAATTTCATCCATTATATTTAATTCGATGTTGTTTTAGTGTAGTTTCAATATTTTCGTTACGAAAGTTAAGTATAATAAATACAAAGATTACCTAATTTTTTTTTTTTTTTTTTTGTCAAATTTGTATACAAAAAAGTTTCATGATTGGCTGACAGGTAACGTACAGACCAAACCACTGGACGTAAAAAGCTCAAATTTTGATAATGGTTGAATAACGTGGATATCAGCTAAGAAAGTTATTTTGTTAAAGTTCATGCATAAGCGCAACATGCGCGGAAAACACAGTTCAGTTAGTTAAATTATACAAAAAAAAAAACAAAACTTTGACGTCATGTAGGAACCTTGAGATGACGTCACAAATTAACCAAATTTTTCACACATATTTTGGGTTCCTAAATTCAACTTTTCCGCATATAGGCTTAAAAGATTTTCAAAAACTAATTTTTCGCTCCACCCTAATATACATATTTCCATTCGTTTTTCTTCCTATGTGTAATGAATTTTATCCATTTGGGGCACATGTAATTTTCCATAACGCGTTTAGCAGTTCACTTAGAATAAGGCACACTGTTGTTGCTGTTGACTGCGCAAGACCAAGCAGAGCTGCAATTAATCGGTTTAAGTTTGGGTCCAATATCTTCCAAAAAATCAACGAATGCAACTCAAAAGCATTCCTTGGAAATGAAATTAGCTACCTTCGGTTTTCCAGCTCCAAAGGTTTAGATGCGACTCGCAAACTCCTCCGTATTGCAGCCAATTCCGCGTACTCTGTCTCGTCTTCGTCATCATCAAAAAATAATTCCACCGATGACATGGTTTTAAATAAATTTCACAGGTTTAACACTCGTAATTATTGTTTAATTAAATTGTTTGCAAAAATCATAGCAACCACTCTTAAAATCAAAAATATTTTAGAACTGTCAAAGTTCAGGGCACTCATTCCGTAACTCTGAGAACGATAATCGTTTGCGCGATAGTAGTCAACGATCTCGTCATCAATTTGCTTTCCGTAACTCTATCACTATCGTCTCGTATATCGTTTTTTTGTATACAACGAGAGAGAGCATTGAAAGCACTGAGTTTCCTTCAGAGACTTTCAAACTATAGTGAAAATTCCAATCAGATGTCGTTTAAAATGTCAGAAATGACTTTTTTTCAATCATTTTGTGTTTGATGCCGGAAAATTTGAAAACTGCAAAGTGTATTAAATTATACCTTAGTTTATTAAAATTAACAAATAATACCGAAGAAATGTATTTCAGCAATGCATATGACAACTTTAATTGCTTTCATGAATGACCATCCGGTCTTGGCCAAGGGTAATAAGCCAAACAGCTACCAAGCAAAATATAACATCAATAAAATACATAATTGAAGTTGAAGCGAGTTTTTTATTTCATCCCTCATTTTTGAAGCCAACTGTCTCATCCGGTTATTCCCACTTAGGGCTTGCGAGTCGTTTAAAATTGCACTTGCCAAATCTTTGCAAAAATCGCAATTTTTCTGGGTTCGTAGCTATACGTTTTATTTTTTCAAGTACAACTCAACATTGACCTGAGGATTATGACAACAAGTAATTTAATACCATATGAAGTTAATGATTTACGTTTTGTACCTTTTGAAACAGTAAACACCAATACACCTTTCTACAATATTTCTTGCTTTTGCATGAGCTTCATACAAAATAAGTTTAAAATATAGGTATTTATATATTTGGTAGTATGTATTTGAAAAATATCTAAAGTCAATTATTCTTCTTGAAATTCGATAAAAAAATCTTAAGCTGATTGCAAAACACACAAATCAATGCAAAACGACACCTCATTAGGTATCGCTCAAATTGTATCGTCTGGGCGATAGCGTTTCGACGATTATTGACTTACGTGAAGCAAATGTTCAACCGTCAAAACGATATCGTCTGGACGATAAACGATTATTAAAGTTACGTGAATTAAAGCTATCGTCGAAACGCTATCGTCTGGCGATAATCGACATACGGAATGAGTGCCCAGTTTTCATTCACAATAACTTCATTTTTTGGCGTTATGTTCACAATAGGTTATATTTTTATCAATCGTTTTTCGCAATACCAACATCAATTTTAATTGATAAATTTGTCAATCGTTAACCAATTGATAGTTGATCTTCGCAATAGGGCTGAATATCTGTGATGCAGAGGGGAATCCCCTTTTAAACTAAAATAAACATTAGCTAGAGATTGGTTATGATTGTTTGTAGTTTGGTTAAGTGAAGTGTACGGTAAAGAGTGTTGAGTGTTTTAGTCAAAAATCAATACAATTTTTATTTTATGAAGATTTATTGATCTCGCAATGGATATACGGTCTTTTTTTTTTGGAAAAAAACGAAAAGTTGAAGAGCAAATTGACCACGATGAACCTCACTGCTCAAAACAGGTGGAAGCACAAAATACAATCGCTACCTCTAGTTCCACGGCAACAGGTTGGTCAATGTTAGCTATGGTATTCCTTCTGATATTGCACAAATTGGAGAACCAATAAAACAAGTTGTGTTAGACACATATCCAAAACAACATAACAGGGCCTTTGTTTCCGATTGGTTCAAGCGTTATAAATTGTTGCAGTATTCTGTCGAGAAAAATGCTGCTTTTTGCTATCCATGCCAACAATTTCTATCTCATGGAAGCAAACAGACTTCGTACACTTTCACAGGATTTAGAAACTGGAAAAATGCCACTGATTCTAAAACTGGTTTTCCAAAACATGAAAAATCAATTTCTCATATTCAAGCTATGTCGATGTGGCAGGAGAAATTACAAAGAATATATACATCTAGCAATGTTGATACTATAATAAATCAAAATGTATTAGAAAAATATAGGTATTACATGAAGTCTATCACTGAAGTAATACAATTTCTAATTGTCAACGAATTAGCTTTGCGTGGAAATTATATCTTGGAAAAAGAGAAAGAACAAGGACTATTTCAGAATTTATTCGAATACACATGTATGAAAGATCCAAATTTGAACGAGGTTCTTACTCATATACCACAAACCGCAACATATCGTTCACCTGAAATTCAAAATCAAACTTTCTATTACCTACCATTGCTTCTCATATCTTTACGTACCAATCTAATAAAATAAGAAAACAACCAACAAAACTTTTGATGAACGAGAAAGTTTTATTCGACCCAGTCGTGCACTTTATTTTTATTTTTTTCGTTCGTCTCCCTGTTCGCCTTACACTGTCTCATTGATCGCACCGCTCGCAAACAGTGAGACAGTTTGACTTTTCCTAAGATTCAGTTTGTTGTGATGCTCTCGTGTGCCCTTCCACTAAAATTTGAATTGGAACATTGAGGTAAAATATGCCTTAAAATATACTCCAAGTTTTGTTAAGATTGCTTGAAAACATTCAGATATTTCATTATGAAATAAGACCACAAAAGAAAATTGAAATAAGTCCCCAAAATTACTTTTTTATTATTAATTGTTACCCTTCTGATATGGGATGGGTATAAGGGGGCATTCTGCCCCCCTGCAACCCCCTGCTTGGGCTTACTGTTAGATTACGGGGTGGGCGCGAGTTTGAGTATATGAAGTTTCTTTAATTTAAATTAGTTTATCCAATATCAACAATATTAAATAAAAAGTAGTTTTCATTATTTTTAATTTCATTATGAAATAACACCCCAAATTTGGGGCTTTATTTCATTTTCTCTTTTGGGGCCTTATTTCATTAGGGCCTTATTTCCTACAGCTGATTGCACAAGCACACCAACCATGTCATTCGCCTTTTTGAATATGGAGAAAATCCGCAAATTTTTATTTTCTTCTCACTTTTTTGTTCTTCAATAGTGTCTTGCCCTTTTTTCTGATTTTCATCCATAACATTTTTAATTTTCGTTCTTATGGTTGATGCTAGGTAATCGGTATACTGCTCAACAAGATCGCCATTTAGTTTTTTTTTTTTTTTATAAAATGTAGGCGATTTAAAGGTTTTCGTTTGGTGTCAAACATATTATGGGTGTAAATAACAAAGCTGTTAATGAAAGCCATGTTTAACATACCATAAACAACTATGCCATACCTCCCTTCGTGTGATTATAAGACTCCACTATATGAGACTTTTTTAAAGTTGGGTTTATTGTCCTCATTTAGGTTACTTTCACAATCATCGTCATCTTTTGATTCGGACCCATAGTCTTCGCACTTGTAGACAGGAATTAATTTTAAAATTGTTCAACCAAAACAAAACCCAAAATAACGAAAAGTAACAAACACGAACAAAGAAAAAATATCGCACAAAAGTCATCTTTCGTCGTTTCGACGAACATACCAGTAAAAAAAAAAAATATTTCAGATGATAGCAGGAAAGCATACCTACTTCCGTTCACTAATAGAAAATACAGGCAACTGATGTTGTAAGAAAGTAGAATAGAATAGGATGATTAAATGATTTGAAACAGCATTAAAAATACTCTTAACGTATAAGCATACTACCCGAAAATTATATTTATAGACACCAATTGAGTGTTAAAATTTTACAGGGATCCCTAGTGAGAACACATTTACTTAAGCCACATGAGGATTGTTAAATACATTCCGACAAATGCTCTCAGCAAATCCTCATCCAAGTGCGGGCAACCTTTGGTAATGACAAAATAAAGAAAGAGGACCAAGAACGTATAAAATAAATTCCCATATACCAAGTTCCATTGCAATGATTTCTTCATGATACCGCAATATCTGTGGAATCACAGTAAAAGCTAAATCGAGGAAGTATTCGCCACCCACTGGCAAACTTGCAAAACCCGAAGAAAAGGACGTGTAGATACCTGCTTCGTAGTAGTTGCACGTATGTATGGCCTGCATACTATATGTAATGCGGTCTACTCTATTTTATCTCTCTCAATTTTCTGTTAAACCCTATTTTAACACCCTTTAGACAGGATTAAGCAAAAAAGTCTGGGAAAAAAAGACGACCACCAGTGTTCGACGGCCAACTGCAAAGTTATTGGGTAATGCTATATGCTACTCTATGCAGCAGCTTGTTTCTAGCTGTTCCTATAACATCTACATTTTATATGTATATTTAAATAAATTAGCAATTAGGAAAATTTGTTATAGCTTGGGCACTCAATTGCATGGGCAGAATTGCCGATTATTGCCTGCTGTAGGATCATTCTGTTGAAGGAAAAAGTCTTTTCTGATTTGTATAGCCTCTCAAAATTCCAAGCTCACCTACAACCGTTAGACGATACGCCTGACTTATTTTTGGTTCAGTTGACACTTGACATTCATAAATCCCCGAGTCTCTCGGCTGCACTGAAACGATTTTCAATATCCATTCGTCAGTATCATCGAGATGCATAGCTTGGAACCGCTGATCGTTGGTATATGTCATAATACCAATAGTGAGTATGTGTAGGTCTCGTTTGCGTATCCAAGATACCTGAAAGAAAAAGAGATAATTAAATTAAAGTAATTGAACAAATTTGTTGCTGGTGTTAATATTAAAAGAAGATGAGTAAATATGTGTGTACTCTTAAAAAATACATATTGCTATACCTTTAAAGTCCAATGCATACAAGGTACAACTATCGTAATACATAACTACATGCCATACAAAAGAAGACTGGTACCTACTATTCATTTCACTTTTCATTTAATCGTTTGTCACAATTCACAAAACAATAACTACAGTCCAATTACGGAAATTCATCTTCCATCTGGTCCATATTTCATGTTTATGGGACAGTTCCGGTCACGCGTAATATTTGCCCCCAACTCATTAATGCCCCTATAATGGAGACGTGTCATCCTTTCGAAAAATCGTGCTCCCTTGCAAAAGAATCAGAATTCCTAGAGGACATAAGAGATGTTTTATATGAATTCTATTCCCTCTTCATCTCAGAAGCTTCTAAAAAGGTCGTTAATAAAGACGAATTTTGGCCACGAGCTGTACCGATTTAAATTTCTATCACAGGATATAAGGACCTTTGAGCTTAAAGTACCAATCACAAGTTGCTTTTTACACAGAAATAAGTCTTGTTCCACTCTTTCGTATTTAAGTTTAAACATTGCATTAACCTTGAAGATCTTTATATACTTCATTGCATTAGCTGATTATTCTTGTCCGTCAACTAGAAGCATGTTACCTGCTGCCTCGTTCCCTCACGCACCACCATCCAGAGCACAACAGTAGTTAATGAAGGCTTATTGTTTTTAATGCCGAAAGGCATCGACTTACAGATTTAGAATGAACAGAAGTTAATCGCCTAAAGTGCTACTTGACTGTTCATTCAAAAAAGTGTTTAATATTGAAAGGGGTTTAATGGTTTCGTTTTTAAGGATCGCCGTGTTATGGTCTCTAAGCTATTTATAGCGTAGCACGCTTTGAATAGCTGTTTTAGAGCGCAGCTCACCTAATCTGCATGGCAAATTAATGCCGCAGTTGTTAATGAGAGTCAAGAGTGTGCAAAAATGAATTTATTATCAAACCGTATGACTATTTATAGAATTATTCTATTATTTATTTTGGGGGCAGCTCTATGACTCAATCGGGTCTAGTGTAATCAAATGTCATTGGTGCCAATTATCTGTGATCATAATGCATCGTCATCAAAGTGGTGTCATTGCATCATGTTAAAGTCAACGAAATAAAATTGGGCTTCGTACTTATGTTCTCATGTATCAACCAATGTTTATGTTTACTTTTAAATGCTGTGTCATTACACCACATGGTAATCCGCAGATCACAGCAAATCTGTTAATATTAACCGGTCTCAAGCGTCTTCGTCTTTATGTCGTTCTTCTCGGTGGTTTGAGTATAATACCCTGTAGTTTTTTCACAGATCTACATTCTGCATAATGATACTTGATGTGCATCACATAAGAAAGACCAAACTACCAGATCATCCACAATTTCACATAATCCCAACAAATCATTAATTACAAAACTTCTTAAAACAAGCTTGTACGCAGCAACAATGCTCCCATTTGTATGCCAGTGCTAGAATTATTCAGGTCAATTTGCCTTCCCTCAAAGGACCTGCAACTGTGGTCTAAGTCTGTTTTTGAAGACAGATACCTAAGTCAATCTAACCTAACCTAGCTATAAAATTGATTGTTACAAAATGTATTACAGCACAGTAAATACTGAGCATACATTTGAGAGGTGACTAAAGCTTATGCATACATAATTACATACAGCGAAAGTGTACAGGAAAACCGGAAAAGTGATCCACACACCATCACACTATTATAAGCATCATAAAGAGGAAACACAACCTTTCATTTTATAAAGAAAACATTATCAATCACATTTAAGCTAATTGTAAGCAATTGAAATTTTTCTTTTATTATTTTTGTTTAACTTTATTTAGCGAATTATTTATATAACCTTGTTTTTTGAAGTCTTGAATTTATAACCTAGTAAGGTCAGACAGGTAAAGTCCACAGGCAATCAAAATGCCGTTGGAGACCGGGGTTCAATTTCCCGTCGGGGAGCCATGGTATTGGGAGTATATGGAGGAAAAGGGCTAATGCTGACACGATGAGCTATACATAGATCTGGATTTAATAGATCAGTTTAGAGATATAAACAAAGGGATCACGAGATATTAAGAACCACCACTATGATAGAGATCAGCTACCCCATGAATCGTTTGACGACTACTACAGCGACATACGTACCTTGACTCTTCAAATGTGAATCAGAACGGATGAGCAGGACCTCGTAGCAATTCTCAGAAGAAATATTAAAGATACGGCAGCCAACCTAATATTCGGGTGTCGCATCAGAACAATGCAAGAACTTAGGGAAGAATGTAGACATTCCGAACGGCACATGTCAGCAATAAAAATCAGGAATAGACGAAACATTAGTGATGAAGTTGAGGATAAAGATGATCAGACGGCTAAACAGGTGCACCAAGCATTCCAACATGGAGAGACAAAGGAATGTGAGTTATAGAGGGAACAAGCAGCAAGTAAGATAAAAGAAGTAGAAACTTTTATAACATAGCTAGGTTAGGGAAAAAATGTGCCTTATCCTAAGTGACATAAAATAAAATACATAATTTAAAACTCTAACTTCAACCTAATTGGTCTAACTAGATTTCCTCATAATTAATATCACAGTTCATTATTTATTGTGAATTTCCATTTAGGTATTTTTCTTTTTTAGTACAGAGTAATCAATTCAAGTAAGACCAAAAAACAGGTAAATGTTTTGGCCTTTTTCAAGAAAAGCATCAGAAAAGTTGCATTTATCAACTCAATCACTTTTTTTTTTAACAATATAAACATAATATCCTTTATTCCTTGTGCAATTGGTTTTTCCCAGATTAGCGAATATAAAATTGAAACTGTTGGTTTGTAATCAAGCGAGACGGAGTGTGCATATACTTTCAAATTGCTCCAAAATAGAGGCTGAAGGACATTGGTCACTCAGCCTATAATAAGTCCCATAATTTCATTGTGAAACAGCACACTAAATCTCTTTATATAAGACAGATGTATAAAAATAATTGGGAAAAAAAAATAGATTCTCATTAACATTAATGTTTACGTTTACTTACCGCACGATCCCCCAAATTCCTTACTTTACAGTGTAACTTTGCCGTTCGGCCAACTGCTGCTATTACTGACCTCTGTGTTGTGTTTTCGAAATAGGGCTGCATATTCTGGCCTTCGACTATTGTCGATACATCATTGGAAGTTGTCCATGATTGTTCTGTACCTACAAAAAAAAAGAAAGATATAAAAGTATATATAGAGACCATACAGAAAAAAATAATAATAAATCTAGAGACATAATGAACATTTCCTATTCCTGTAATAGAAAACCACTGAGTAACGTGATGTGATTTATGCGGAATTGATTTCTTCTTTTATGGCCCGGGTCAATATATATGGTAGGTGGTATATATGTGTCCGTTGGGCTGGGAGGGAAATACAGGAAATAAATGCAAAACTAATATTTCATCCTTTCAGGCAGTCTGTGACGTTGGGTAGTGGTCATGCTGTGAAATAAACTTATAGGATAATATGTCTGGCAGGCGAATTTATTGGGATTTATTAGAGAGCTTCGTGGTACAAAAAGGAGTAGAATGTGGTCGAACTGAAAGGTGATTTAATTACTACCTTTACAAATTGGACACGGAGCATAGAGAACGTTTTTCTTTCATTCTCTGTACAGAAAGGAGCATAATGACTGTCATTATATTTTTCTTGATTTCGTTAGAAATCATTCGGTAATTAATGACTGATTCTTTTGTTTCGATTTATTTGAATGAATATTACATTTCCACAGCCTTACAAACTTATTTAATTAGGATTTTGGTGTTCAGGCAGTCGGAATATAGTTTTATTTGTTTTCTCTTAGCTGCTCTGCACCCGATAGGGTTTTGTAGTGCACAAGAGATGTATCACTTATTATATTCCCTTCTGTACCTACATATTATTTCTGTAGTCTCACACTCACTCAATCCTAATAAATAAAGTGTCAAAAGAAATACATATTTCTTTCTAACATCTTATATCTACATAAAATAATTCTTTCGGGGTGAAACACGATGACGTTATAAATAAATAGTTGGCGCAACAGGTCCGGAGGGACCCTAGGCCTAGCTTCTCACAACCATTCGTTTTGTGTGAGTTTTTCATTTTTGGAGCGAATGGAAGGGATCTACAATTTTATGCCGACTCCAAACGGCTAATTGAGAAGCTTTTTCAAGACAGTTATACTCTCGGATGTTTGTCAGACGTTCGCGAGAGGTGGCGCAGTGAAAAAAACCCTAAGTTGAAATTTGGGTTTTTGCGGGATTCGAACCTCGACCCCTCGCATAGTAGTCCAACACACTAACCACTAAGCTACTGCGCCCACGATGACGTTATAACTCGATAATACTTTTTAACAAAGCGAAACGCAATGGAGACTGGGCTCTATACTGAGACACTCACACAGTATAATGTATAACCTAGAAATTAGAAGAGCTAAAAGAGAATCATGGAAAAAGTTCTGCCAAGATCTATCTGATACTCGAAGCAGTGCTCGTATCCACAGAATTCTATCAAAACAGCACACTAATCAAATTGGACTGATGAAAAATCAGAATGGCACATATATGGAAAACGGCATACAGACGCTAAAGCTCTTGGCCGAAACCCATCTCCCAAACTCCACCACGACACCAGATTCACCCAATCATATTCTTCATGCAAGATACAACAGACCAACAAGATTGGACTGGAAAAGGTCAAAATCTTTCATGAAGACAAAATAAAATGGGCCATCAATTCATTTAGTCCATTTAAATCCCCTGGAAAAGATGGAATATTTCCAGCACTCCTCCAAAAAGGCAGCGCACAAATAACTCCGCTTCTCATAAACATATTTAGAGTAAGCTACGCATGGGGTTACATACCAAAAAGTTGGAGGGAGGTAACGGTTAAGTTTATACCGAAGGCAGGTCGTAAACCAAACGATTTTCCGAAATCTTACCGACCCATTAGCCTCACCTCCTTTTTCCTTATAATGATCGAAAAAATTATTGATAGGCATATAAAGGATGGTCCACTTCACAAAAATCCATTACATAAAAACCAATATGCCTATCAACCAGGTAAATCTACAACAAATGCTCTTCAGGGACTCACAACTAGAATTGAGAACTCTCTTGAGTGAACAAAGAGATTGCTTTGGGCTGCTTCCTTGACATCGAAGGAGCCTTTGACAACACCGAACATGCCCAAATATACAGATGCATCCATAACACAGGCGTAGATAATACTACATGTAACTGGATAAAGAACATGCTTAACAGTAGAAACATAAACGCTACATTAGGCAATGATAGTATCAGAGTCACGGCTGCGAAAGGTTGCCCCCAGGGCGGTGTTCTATCCCCCCTGCTATGGTCCATCGTAGTGAACGAACTGCTAAACTTACTCAGTAACAATGGCTTCTATGTCCAAGGATATGCAGATGACATTGCGATCCTAATCAGAGGAAATTTCGAAGACACAATCTCGGAACTCCTGCAGAGGGCACTTAACCTAGTTACTGACTGGTGCAAAAAAGTTGGTCTAACTGTAAACCCCAAAAAAAAGCACCATAGTTGCTTTCACAAAAAGAAGAAACCGAGGTAAGCTAAGAAAACCTACTCTGCTTGGTGAAACAATAGAGTTCTCAAAAGAAGTCAAATACCTAGGTGTAACCTTGGACGAAAAACTCACTTGGAACTCTCACCTCATGAAAACCATAGACAAAGCCAGGATCTCTCTGTGGACCAGCAGAAGTCTGATTGGTAAAAGCTGGGGTATAAACCCCAAAATCATGCTATGGCTTTACACAGCCATAACAAGACCAATTGTCACTTATGCAGCTCCAGTATGGTGGCAAAAAACTAAACAAAAGTCAACACAAGTCAGGCTCAATAAACTCCAAAGACTAGCTTGTGTATGCACTATGAGCGCAATGAGCACAACTCCCACTGCAGCGTTGGAAGTTATCCTAAATCTTCCACCCCTCCATCTTCAGATACAGAAAGAAGCCATGACAAATGCCTTCATGCTCATATCTGAAAACACCGAAAACTCCAAGCTCATCCTTCCAGACATCGTTATGGAACTGAAAAAAGATGAAATACTTGGAATTACCATAATAGACAACTGTCTACCGAAATTCAACTTCAGCCGAAACTTCAAAGTTACATTCCCAAATCGACAGAACTGGGAACAGAATAAACCTACATTTGCCAAAGATTCTTATGTATGGTATACAGATGGATCAAAAACAGATGAAGGAGTTGGAGCTGGAGTATACGGGGTCGACACAAAAACGTTCATCCATAAAAGCATGGACAAATGCAACTCCGTATTTCAAGCAGAAATCCTTGCAATAGAACTATGTCTCAGAGAAAATCTAAAAAAATCCATAACGAACAAGAACATATATATTCTCTCTGATAGCAAAGCTGCACTACTGGCTATCAATAGCTATGAAATCACATCAAAGCTAGTATGGGATTGCCTACAATTACTCACATCGCTAGCCAGCACAAACAGAGTACATCTCATTTGGGTGCCAGGACACAGCGGACATGTGGGCAATGAAATAGCAGACATACTAGCCAGGAAAGGATCAGCATCTACCTTTATGATGCCAAGACCATTTTGTGGATTACCCCTTAGCACCGCTAAATTCAACATTAAAACCTGGCCGAAAAACAAAGCAAATCATTACTGGACAAACACTGAAGGTAACAGACAAGCTAAAATATTCATGCCAACTACTTCCCGTTCAAGAACAAAACAACTCCTAAGCCTAACAAGGAGTCAGATTCGAACAGTCACAGGGTTCCTCACAGGGCACTGCCAAGTCAAAAAACACCTCATGACTATGGGAATAATACAAAATAACACTTGCAGACTATGCAACGAGGACGAAGAATCAGCAGAATACATACTGTGTCACTGTGAATGTCTAGTCAGATTACGTCAACACCACCTAGGTAAACCTTACATTGGGGCAGAGGACATATCTGACAGCGCGCTCAAAGATCTACTAGGATTCATAACTAAGTCCAGTATCATGAGCGAGCTCTAAGTGGAGGAAATCACAATAGGCCCACTCGTGGCCGCAGTGATATTGCAACTTGATTCCACCTCCCTCAAACAATCTAAATCTAAATCTAACTCGATAACCCCTGAGAGGATTTTTATGATTCTTCCTATTAAAATTAATATTTATTTTGACTTTTCTGTGTCAAAAATTAATAAGAAAACTATGTAGGTAGGTACGGACATCTTCTTTTTTTTTTTTCAAAAGTAAATTGAGGAAGTAGAGAATTTCAGTGCTGGTTTGTTTTTGATTTTGTGCATCATTTTAACAGTTTCTTCAATTTTTTAAAAAAGGTTAAAATTAAATGTATAAGAAGTTTAGATGCTGACAAAATAGTTATTGAAAAACATATTTCAGTGATTTTTTGAAAATGCCAAGGCGCGAGTTACGTTATATTTATATTCAACAATCAACATGATCTACATCTTATACGAAGCATAACGAAACTCAACAGCTGAATTTGCTTTATCCAGTAAGAGGAGAAATGCAACCAGCAAGAGCAAACACCAGAAGCGGCCCAACAGTGTTCAGCATATTCTATGAATTTTTTTGTAAAAGGAACAATTGAGCCAGTGTAACTTCGTCTATTAAATAAATCACAATTTCTTGTTAAATGTTCGTTTTTTGTTTGTTTTTGTTCGAGTGATCGCAGCCAAGACAAGCAAGTCAATAACAAATATATCAACAGACAACATCAACAGGCAAGCAATTTGAACGTGCAAGTAATGAGAACTGTGTCAAATCGTACAAGTTCAAATCGAAGAGTGGCAGACGCGCGTCGTTGCCGACATTCGAATGACTGGCATTTAATTTTCAGTATGAACGAACAGAAAACTATGGTGGCGATGCAATTTTTGCTATTGGAGCGATGACTATAATTGTGGAGTGACAACATACGTCATTCGACAAATGCAAACAACGCTTTGATTATGACGTTTAAAACGGCGATGGAGAAAATTAACTCAGGCGATCGCAGATTTGTCTTCAAACCTGATAAAAGAACCGCACTTTGAAAAAAAAAAAAAGAAAAAAACTGGATAGAAAACGGGTAGTGTCCCTTCCAATCATAGTTTGTAAAAAATGATTTACAAACAAATTTGACTAACATTAATAATTATTATTATTATTTTTTTTTTTAAATCGAGTTACAAAATATTTGTAATTAAAAAACATTAAAAACCTTTATTTCAATTAAATCAGTGTTAGGCTAAGGCCACACACTGATAGATAAATTCCAAAAAAAACTTTAGTTTTGATTATTAATTACTCCTTTCCTTTTAGTTTGTTTAAAATAATTTTTTTAAACTCTCCTCTAAGCTCGGGTTCTTTGATTTCATTAAATTTTTAAAGTTTCAATGTTAAGTATTGTTGCCATGATAATTTCTTGTCGCTCAGCACTGCACTAAGATAATAGAACGAGCGCTGAGCTGAATTGAGTGCCACTCACCACAACCATACAACTTCACATGTTTTAAAATTGTTTTGTCGCTCAGATTTATTCCGCTCTGCCGCTTTCCGCTCAGTCCGTGGCCTTAACCTAATACGTAGAAGTAATAGTTTGGTTTTAAATACAGTAGATAATAATTTGTGGTAAAAATGAGCGATTTTGAGACTGAAAGTGAAGTTGAAGAAGTACAGTGGCAAAAAAAGAAAAAAATACAGAATTTTCTTCCCCTGAAAGTCCCGAAAAGGGCAGGAAGTATGCTCAAAAGTTCGATGTTGTTTTTCTTTTCTTTCTTTTTTTTTTAACGTGTAAGTTATTAATAATGGCACAGGCGTATTTAAAAAGAAACTTAGAGACTTTTAAGATTTAAACCATCTTTTTTTTTCTAAAACAAGTTCCCAATCGTTTAAATTTTAGCATTCAAATAATACAAGAACATATACGTTTTTCAATTATCAAATAAATACGGCTGGTACTGGTGATTTAACTAGCTATGTAATTATAGTGATTGCGGTCAAAACAATTTTTTTTTTAAATCTGTTAACAATAAATGAATGGCTTATTTGCTTGATAATATGAATAGCAAAAGAAAAATAATATTATAAGCGTTATCTTAAAAAAAAGTCCTAAATACCTTAATTCAGGTTTATTGTAAAACAAACTCTGATTATAGATTGCTGCAAGAAGTTGGGCTCTAATCGTATAACTTGCGAAACTATCGTCGTCGAAACGATAGAAAAAAACTACGTTGTTTTTATTTTCCGTAATAGTTATAATATCATTGCCGTATCCTTCAATCGAATCGTTCATCATTTAAGTTAATTTAATTTTTTTTGTAATGAATTAAAATTTAAGTAATTAATTACTTAAAAAGTAATTCCATTGAGTTTTTCTTCAATTTTTTTCCAAAAATCAATTACCTACTTTTCTGCAATTAACGTAATTTTTCAATTATTAATCAACAGTCAATGTAATTGACTTTTTTTTCAATTTCCATTACATGTAATTGTAATTATTGGAAGACCAATTATAAATTACTTACAATTGTAATTAAAGTTGTAATCAGTTACCAAAAGTAATAATTATTTCCCAACACTGCTTCCAATAAAACAAAAATTATTTAAAATTTTAAATTTTTGAATTCTTTTGATGTTCCCGGCTTACCGCTTCACAATTTCAAATTGAAAATCGGCTCAGTTATATTTACATCACAACTACGAAAATGTTAAACCCTGAAAACCAGAAATTGTATTCTTTCAGACGTGGATTGGGGGGATGGTTGAAAATTAAATTTTGTTTGGGATGGAGAAAATTTTAATCTATGGCAATGGGCTAATTTTGTCCATCACGAATATTGGATCGCGATTAATTTTTTTTATAATAATTGTTTGTGAATATTAACTACTTCTTTGTTTTTCTTTTTATTTCTTCATTATTGTTTGTATTTCAAATTTACGTTTAATAATTTTCTTGTAATCATCAAATAATATGTCTAACATAATTTGGTGACTCACTTGTCTAGAGAAAATATCAAGTGCCGTATTATCTCGGCAACAATTCACTAGCTATAGTAATATACTCTGAGTGCAGAAATAATAACAGTTGGGTTTGTTGTTGTGTTGTGAATAACGTCGTGTTTACTTGGACATTTTCTCGCAGGGAGTACTTGGTGAATCGAATTTTACCTCTAGTCCACTTGGATTATACTCCTAGCCGACTCAACACGCAAACTTGGTAACCGTATCAATTGTTAATAAAGTTTGTAAGTTGAACTTGAAATCTTTTTTTTCTTTTTGTTGAAGTGAACCTTCTTATGCGACTTCCAACAAGGTTGCATTAAACGCTTAACGCTACTAAAAGCATTGCATACTCAATACGCTTCAGACTATGAGTGAGTTTATTGGCAGCAAATACTGGGAGAGGAATATTCAGTGGTGAAGATTAATTGTCAACTGAGTACCAAAAAGCATTGCATACTCAAAGGTGTGAGGGTACCGCTCACGCTTCAGAGTTTGCAATGGTGAGTGAGTTTATTGGCAGCAACAATACTGCTGGGAGAGGAATTTTCTGTGGTGAAGATTAATTTCCATAAATAATGACTAAATCGGCAATTAATGTCTTGTTGAAGTGAAACTTCTAATGCGACTTCAAACAAGGTTGCGTTAAATGTTTAACGCTACCATGGATGCGGTATGAAAGCACTGTTATATTAAACGTTCACCGCTCCTGGTGAGGGGGAATAGAAAGAGACAGATCGAGAGTGAGTGCGTGGCACTCGAACGCATGCGCGTAGTATACCTGTTACAGGCAAGCGATTTGATACTTTCATTTTCATTATTTATTTATTTTTGGGTTTGTTTAATTACCTACATAAAGGGAATCACAATCGGCCTTACCAATAATCAAACACTAATGTCGACTATTAGTTGGCTGCCAGTTTAAATAAAAATGTATACTGTATACAGTATTTTTGAAATGGTACCAATAACCAATTTGATCGAAGACTTTCTGTTGAATCTACAACATTATTGTTGTCAAGCAGAATTTCAATTTCATAATTTGCTTTCGTGGAAAACAAGGTCAGTGGTTTCATTCACAACGAGGATTTTATTCTAAAAAAAAGGAATAC
Source organism: Cheilosia urbana (assembly GCA_946477585.1). NCBI lineage: Eukaryota > Metazoa > Arthropoda > Insecta > Diptera > Syrphidae > Cheilosia > Cheilosia urbana. The sequence continues at coordinate 41,407,828 of OX297853.1, forward strand.
ATAATTTGCAATTAAATTTGCCCAACATATATCTTTCAAAGGCTTTTTGAAGTTTATTATGAGCAAAAAACAAAACATAAAATAGGAAATCCACAAAGTATCCGCCGATCTGTCAAATATCATATGCAAATCAGTAATGCCCTATCATTCATTCGGCCACAATTTTTGGTACTTTTTATTCCTTTGATTTCTAATATTTTATGATTGATTGATGAGTGCATTTGTTTCGTAATAATATACCTTTCAAATTATTTAATTAACGGAACACAGATTATTAGAATGCTTTGATGCAAATCAAACCATATTGGTGGTCTAAAGTGCACAATAAATAAATAAATAAATAAATAATAAATAAAAATTTAGAAATGATAGCCTGCCAATCCATTTATGAAATATCACTTAGTTGGAAGCCATAAGCGTTTTTAGAACCTATCGCTTCAGTTTTCGAGTTTCAATTTGCCAAGCAACGAGACAGAGCTTGCCAAAGTATATAGAAGTGTGAAAATAAATACAATTTGATCTTTTAAAAATTGTTCCTAAATTTGTTAATTTGCTTGTATTTTACTGAGTGGTGACAATTCTATTCTTATACATACATTTTCCGTGAAGTCAACCTTTTCACACCAACCATTGTTTCCTCATCCTCATTCTTGGTAAACAAACTCTTTTTGCAAGGTGTTTAATAAGGGTTTCGTTGCAGTAAAATATCTACCTGATTCGCCTTAGGTTCTGAGAATTGTTGAAAAAATTAGGTATACAGGAATGAGCCGTTCAAACTTAAGAAGCAGATATTTTATTCCGTTTACGACGACAGTCAATAATGACATTCTTATCCCAAACTTATATAAAATAAGTTTCTTACTAAGCATCCCTTCATTGCTGCAAACTATTTTAAGAGGAAAACCAATTCAAACGCAAGAACAAGCGGTTAAACAAGGTATAACAGAGAAAAATACGTAATTGTATTTTCATTAAAAAAAAGTGTATTAAGAAATAATTTGGGGCTTACGTACAGGCTCGTGCCCGAAAATGTATAACTGGAGTTTAGAATCCTTTTTGCGAGCGAAGCGAGCCCTTGTTTCACTGTTTTACGCGATTAAACTTTGACATTTCGTTACCTAGCCGTGTCCCGACGAGGGCGAATAGCATCAGCCTGTGTTAAGATTCCCGGAGGGTTTATATCTTGCTCTCTCTATGACGCTCTCATCGAATTTTTTGAGTTAAGGAACGGCATTGAGTAAAAATTCGTAAGAATTCGTATCATTCTGCGGATTCTGCATATTCCGTACGATTTAACATTTGTATTTAAGCGCCTTAAATTTCCCGTACGTCTCGCTTTCGCTCTCTATATATTAATACGGAGTTGCCTAAAACGGGTTTCCCCCCTTTTTTCCTATTATAAGTCACATAAATATGCCAACACTATATATATTTGGGTAGGATTAAAGCAGGTAAATTTAAGCGAATTGCATGAAATTACAACAACAACAACATGGCACCCGCGTAAAGTTAATTCGCACTTTTTCTAGAATGAAAAACGTGAAATGCAGTTCGATAGACAATCGTTTGTAGCTGTTTGTATTGAAATTCTTTTCGTTTGTAGTTCAACCGTTTGAAAGTTAGAACCATTTGAAAAAACAAAATCCCAATCCCTTAAAACCGTGTTATTTCTGAAACCGCAGCTAGCAAAGTGATAAAATTTCTAAAATCTATTTTCGAAAGTGTTCGACAATAATAATCTAATAAAATTCAAATCGTACCAATCGGCCTAACGGTTTATGATTTATATGAAATTTAAGCAAAATGTTGGCTTCTAACTTAAGGTCCCCATAACTCTAAAACTGTTGAACAACAAACGATGAAACTTTGCATATCTATTCTATGCACCCTTTTCTACCTGTAATATAAAATAGAAGACAGCCAGCATTACTGGACACTTTTTATTCGCAATTTAAAGGAAGCCTGAAATGGTTTCGATTGCCTATTTTTAAGCGCTCCGATATTTCCCCCTCAAAAATGAACTTATAGAATAAATTGGTCGAAATTCGACCACGGGGCGACCCCTAGTGACATTAATTAATAAGTCACAGGTACAATCGCTGTATGTTTGTGGCATTGGCATCAATCTTGAACTACCATGGTCAATTGTATGTGGCTATAGATCACGTGCCGGTAAACATTCCGCTTTGTTTTCAACGAATAAGCGGAATGTTGGAAGACATGTCAATCATTGGGGTTGGTTTGAAAAACATCGACATTGTTATATGTACTTCAGTTTAACTTTTGAGTAAAGTACTTGAATTCACCGATTTACATGAAGCAGCAGGTGCATATTCGAAATTATTATTTTCATTACATTAACGAGATTTTGCGGAACGAAATTCGCCGGGTCAGCTAGTGATTTAAATTACTAAATTGAACGTAAAATTTGTTTCCGCATACTAGTATCTAATTCTAAATAAAATAAATAAATATTTGGCGCAACAGGTCCGGAGAGACCTTAGGCCTAGCTTCTCACAACCATTCGTTTTGTGTGAGTTTCTCCTTTTTGGAACGAATAGAAGGGATCTACAATTTTATGCCGACTCCAAACGGCTAATTGAGAAGCTCTTTCAAGACATTTATACTCTCGGATGTTTGTCAGACGTTCGCGAGAGGTTGCGGGGGACCCCGGGATTCGAACCTGGGACCCCCACATAGCAGTCCAACACACTAACCACTAAGCTACTGCGACTACACGACAGTATCTAATTCTAAATAATTCAAATCAAAGAAAGATTTCCATTGAAACCATTTGTCGTGTATTGCCATAACGGCTCTTGCTTAATACATTACTTTCTTGCCTGCGAAGCAGATTTCCATCGAGCACATAGAGCAACACCAACCAAAAAATCTGCTGACCTCACCCAAATAAGAATATTCAATGTTTTCCTGCAACTTGGATAAGAAAGCTTTAAATAAATTTCTTTGAATTCCTAATGGATCCATTTGCATTCAATGTATGTATTCAGATCCACCATATAATCAGAACAAACAAAAGCAAACATCTCCATAAACAAAAGCTCAAAGTAATTCAATTCCTTCGAAAAGTAGAGATGGGAAGTAACTGAAGCACTTCCCGAAGCAAATAACAAAAATCAACAGGGAGAACCCTTCTATCACTGCCAATGGTTATCCTTTCATTACCCGCAATCTGCAGGTCTCTCAATTACAAATTTTCCGACTCCGTTTTGCCGCCCAGAAAAGCTAAACAACACTGTCGTCAAAGATACTACAGTATACAACAAATTACACCAAAGGGGTGTGCTTTGCAAACCCTACCGTCGTCGCTGGCTCCAGCATCGAACATTTTGCAATTGAGAAGCTAAATTTACGAAATTGCAGAAAACTTTGTCTCATCCCACTAACAGTGAAGCGCCAGACTCTCCCATACCACGCCCCAACAACATTACAGTCTCTGTCTGTCTATCTCGTCGCTAGCTAAACTAAACGATGACAGGGTTGTGTCTAAAAGTATTATCCATTTAACCGAAATATGTAGCCAAACATTCTTTCATTGTAGCACCACACTATCTGAACTGAATTGTCTTCGGGAGCTTTGTTAATGGATTTAAATAAGAAGATTGCGATGAAATTTGCCACAGATGGGAGCGCAGAGGTACAGTGAGATATTGTCATGGATACATAGTACCTACTTGCGGTGCTGGTGGTGACAGGTGGCTAACGTACCTACCCTCTGGCTGGTTTATTAATTCCATCCCAGTTTGGTCTGACTTTACCACTTCGTACTCGTATATAGTGTGAATGGCTCCTTGCGGTGAACGTATAGTTTGCAATGTGTTACTCTCGCTTGATTATGTCCTCGGAACACTGACAACATCCTGGTTGGTTTCGGTTTCGAGTTCATTACTTTCAACTTTCCTACTTAAGCTTGGCGAAATTAGAAATGCAAATGACTATCGCAGCGCATATAAATGAGGTTTCAAAGTGGGTGTAGGTTCCGGTGAAGATTCTATTAAATTCATTGTTAATGAAATGTCGCCCAAGCCCAATGCACGTTTACTAACGGAGAGTAGTTCGAAATGGTAGTAATTTCTCTAACCACGCTATGTGCTTCGGTTGACTGGGGTATCTTTTTCTAATCTGGGGATTCCTCACCACAAACTTAATCTGTGTAATGCGAAATACAAAAAAGGGGACAGCGTATGACCACAGAAGGCCATATTTCCTTGAATAACATTATCAAGGCTGAGGAGGAGACAAAAATTATTGTGCTGTTTATTGGTACCTATGTGGTTTAATTCTCTATCTGTCCCTGAGAGAGAACCGAACCGAATTGCAATATATAAAGATAGGTTATCCTTAGCACACAGACACTTTCTTAAATTTTTTTTTTTGTTCAGGAAACATTACATTAATAGATGTCTTGCTCATAACTCCCATCAGGGTTGAGACAATAAAACTGTGACAACTTGCGTATACATTTGATCAATGGCTTAAATGTTTTGTAAGTAAATTTGGGTTATAATATTTCCATAACAAAAAGAAAAAGAAAAACAAAATTTATAGCGTTCTTGTTTTGATATTTTTGAAGGCGATTTCAGAGATAAACTATTTGTGTTTGCAAATTGCTTTGATAAATCTTATGGATTATTTTATTTTCCCAAATTGAGATGGACACGTGCGTGGGATGTCGCTGTGCTATAGCATTAACATAAAAAAGGAAAAGTTTTGGAAATTTATCTTTTATTCGTTATGAGGCAGGCGGCCATAAAAGTTGTAGTTTATTTTTATTCATTCTTAACTATATTTTTTGTGGTCACAGAGAATGGTCTATTAATTTGAAGGAGGTAGCTATGGCTACCGAATGTAGGCGTGTTTCAAAATCTGACCGACACTTTAACTGTGAAATATTACGACCCATAAAATCGTATCTTTTCTTTATTTTAGATACATTCATAACTTTACTTGGATATAAATGGTTTATGCAATTTTTTCACACATTAAGGGATAGAATGGTAGTAACGGGACTATTATGTTCATCAGACTGAAAAAAGAGAACAATACAAATCCCAATAAAAAGTAGGTATGTGTATTGAGTTATTTCACACATAATTTTTAAAATAATAATTCCCTACTATATTTCCTTATTCATTGTTTTTAATTTATTTCCGGGATAGCCGTTTTAAACTTCAGCTAGTTATTTGAACTAAAATTCGAAGAGTGGTAGAAATTCTACCATTATAGTGACATAATGTAGGTACTGAAACCTAAAAACAGAAAAGTCTTCTCATGATTCGAATTAAAAAGAAAACACACTTTTTTGAAGTGAAACTGCTTATGCGACTTCCAACTCAAGGTCGCGTTAAACGTTTAACGCTAATAAAAGCATTGGATACTCAAAGGTGTGAGGGTGGCGCACATTGCACAAGTTCATATGAAAAAAAAAAAAAACTGAGTGGTGTTTTCTCCAAAATAAGTGAAACGAAAGAGAAGTATGCGACGTGAATGTGTATGTAATCAACAGCGACAATGTGTTTCTGAGGAAATGCGCAGATGGCTGTTGACGTCATAAACTAAGGTTGGCGTGCGCTGAGTTCAAGGTTTTTGTTTTAATGGTTGTTATAGTTAGTACCTACGTTGACAGCTACAGTAAAGAATTTAAGAATTCAAGAAGTAAAGACGATATAGGTGAATTATGTTGTTTGATTTATTGAAGTAAAACTTCTTATGTGACTTCCAACAAGGTTGCGTTAAACGCTTAACGCTACTATAAGCATTGCATACTCAAAGGTGTGAGGGTACCGCTCACTCTCAGAGTATGCAATGGTAAGTGAGTTTATTGACACCAAGTGCTGAGAGAGGAATATTCTGTGGTGAAGCTTAATTTTCAAAAATAATGATTAAATCGGCAATTAATGTCTTGTTGAAGTGAAACTTCTAATGCTTCTAATTCCAACAAGGTTGCATTAAACGTTTAACGCTACCATGGAGGGGGTATGAAAGCACAGTTGCGTTAAACGTTCAACGCTCCTGGGGAGGAGGAATAGAAGGAGACACAGCGAGAGTGAATACGTGGCACTCGAACGCATAATCGTAGTATACCTGTTACAGGCCAGCGCGAGCGTTAGCATAGCAACGAGTAGCGTCCTCATTATTTCATTTACTTGTTTTAGTTTGATTTGATACACATATAATTTAATAGGGCAGTATTTTAAAAGTGAAACTTCTAATGCGACTTTCAGCATTTCATAGGTATCTTACTTTAGTTATCATAACCCCATTGTAAATGTTATATATTTGGATATTTCTCCACTCGAAAATGATAATTAAAATATGCGATCAATTGTGAATTGTAAGCAATGTTAATAAAGTTTGTCTTAAAGAAACAATATGATTTCACTAAAAATCAATTTCTACCCCTTCCTATTTTCATTTCCACATTACGAAGTTTCACTTCTTCCGCGCGGAGGGACTCCACGTACTATTTTTTTAAGCATAAAGTACGAGTAGGTCGGATAGGGCTACGTATAGAACAACACATCGAATTCTGTTGTCGAAATTTCCTTTGTTCAATGAGCTGCTTCGATATTTCATTATTTTAATACGTCAATAAGTTTTGTACACTTTTTTAGTATTTTTTTTCTTTTTTTTCGAAGTGAGCGAAAAGAAACTTATATCATTCGAAAGGTATTATGTCATAGATGGTCACAAACAAAAAATTGTGGATAGTAGAACTACTGCAACTTAGAGAAAAAAAAAACAAAAAAAAAAAAATCGACTGCACCACTGCAATTTAGGTGAATTTTGGAAATCCTTACTATAATAAAACTTTTATTGTTCAGAATAGACTAAAAATTGCACGAAAATGATTCCGGTTTTCACAGTTGCATTTAAAATGGTCGAGATTAGATTATAGGATATGTTTTACCATTATCCGCTGTCCGGCAGCGGAAATCTAAGCTGATATCTAAGAAAAGTTATAGTTCTCGAATGCCTTCTAGCTCCTAGCTTTGGAATGACTCATCCAAATGAAATAGAATTTATGTTTAATATAAAGTTCAATTATGTACAAAGATTTTAAGATATAAAAAAAAAACAACATAAAAAATAAATATATAAAAAACAATAACCAATAACCTATAAATTTAATACGATTCAAAAAAGGAAAATGTTCGATTGCAGTTAGATCGTTGGACTTTCCCTTTTGCTTTAATTTTTTATTTATTTTTTGTGTGTGCAAAGTGGAACTATGTCGAAGCAAGGCGCGCAAGGGTCAGCTAGTCTTAAATCAAAATTGAATATATTCATACATTTTCGTTTCTTAGTATATTTTTGTAAGCCCATTGCAAATAGTCAGTTACTGGAAGCACTATTTATTGATTCTGCAATCTATTACAATACATTTTAAAAGAAAATGTGCATGCCATCTCGTTTTCACTGCATTTGCCTTGCATGAACTGCTACTGTCAAGTCAAGTCTCAAGTGAGTCTTTCTCTTTCTCTGTTTCTAAATGTATTGTTGTTATTTTCCTGTTCTGCTGTCGGCTATCGCATTTTTTTCTTTCCATATTTAAAAAGAATTCGAAAAACGTCATCTCCAGCTGGTGGAATTGAAATTTGGAATCAGTTTTGTACATTAAATATGTTTTAAATTTGTAATAAATTTTTACCTGCCTACTTTTTACACTACATACTTACTACTTGTAAATTATTAAAAAGTAAGTTCTATAATATACTAGCTGACCCGGCAAACTTCGTTTCGCCCAAATTTGTTAATTTATTAATAAATTCCGAGCATGCACCAAGCACTTGCTAATTTATGTAATTCGACCAATTAAAATTCTTTATTCAAAAGTTATATTAAATGCAATAGAAATAAATGATGAATAGCAATGTTGATTTTTTTTCAATCAAACCGCAATGATTTTGATGTGTCGTCCAACCTTCCACTTTTTCACTAAATTGACAAACATCCATCGATTATCCTTGCAATAAATTATTTGTCATAGCGAAAGCGAGACGCACGTGAAATTGAAGTCGCACGAATGGTAAATCGTTCTTAATAAGCGAAATCTGCGGAATAAGAATGTTTGCCTTTGACTTTTCCCTACAAAATTTCAATCAACTTGGTAGCGCTGTTTCGGCGATCGGCAACAGCGCCACCTATCAGGTCCAAAAGTATCCTATCCTTCAAGCGGAAACGAAGAATATAAATCTATAAAATTTCATTGAAATCGGGTGAGTGGTTTCGGAGATCGATTACAACGCCATATAGCGGGTCAAAAATCCTATCTTTTAAGTTTGCTTTAAACTGAAATACAACAATACGAACAAAACAAAAGAAGAATCATAAAAATTTACCCAGTGGTTATCGAGTTATATCATCATCATCGAGTTTCATCCCGAAAGAATTATAGGTATGAATTAAGAAGATTATTATTAAAGAAAATTTAATTGACCTGAATAACGACATACGCCTACAACGCCACATGTTGAGGATTTTCCGACGATGACGATGACGATGATTTTCCGATTTGTTGCGCATTTCATCTGACATCTCCAGTTCATTATCCTATGTCACAGTGCGAAATCGATGCAAAATATCGTCGGCCATAATATCATCTTTGTATAATCAAAGTACCTATCTACTTCATTTCAAAAAGTTACTTAATGTAACATAGTAAACATAACTTATTAGAATAAAGTTTTTAGGTACCTATATTTAAAAAAAAAGAAAAAACTTCAAAATTGTTGACAACAACAATTTGCTTGGAAAATAATTAAAATAATTGACAACAACAATTGCTTTTAAAATTCAAAATATTTTTTTTTTATTTGAAGTGTCACTTCTTGATTTCTATCCAGTTAATTTTTTTTCAAAGTGTATTTCCCCATACAAACTTTAATTTTCTAATTTTCCGCGCAATTTTCTTAATTTTTTCAATTTTTCTTTTTTCCTAAGCCTTCGCGGAGCAATTACGAACAAATCCGCAGAAGGAAGTATCCAATTTGGTCCAGTCGTTTTCGAGTTTTAAGCATCCGAACAAACCAAGATCCATTTTTATATATATAGATATTTGTGCATACTTTGTTAATATATCTACTAAATGCATTTAAAAATTTCCAATCACACTTACATATATGCGCCTTGAAATTGAAAACCGGCAAAAAATAAAACAGAAGCAGCAGTCGAAGTGTATATAATTTCTTACTGCAAATGCTAGCAAAATTTGAGTACAGATTTTTGTTTTAAAGAAATAGTTTGGGTCTCCAATTCAGTGTTTATTGATGAAAACATATTTAAAAACAATTCAGACGTCAGTGCTGCAATTTTCTTTAACGAATTTTAGCGGTGAATTGGTGATTTTATAGCAGGCATGATGAAAACAAATGCGATGGGGCTGTGGATGATCCCGAAGAGAGCGACATGGTTTTGAAAAATGAAGAGGACGATCGACGATGACGATAACAGTAATTTAGAAAGCGAAAGACTCATGTTCTCTGCAACTGCAATTATTTTTTCCTGTTTTTTTTGAAGACAAGAGAAAAAAGCATAGAAGCAGTTGTAGATGGGTTAAATGATATTCATAAAGCATATCTCTTTTTTTGTTTTTATCTTACATTTTCAATTTAGTGAACAAATTAAACAGGATTTTCCAGCCGGAAGAATCTGTGATAGATTTTCTTTACACAGTGTTTAAACAACACTTCCTAACATTAATAAACACCTTCATAAAAAAAGATTTTCCAAGCATTGATGATGTTTATGCAAATGGAGAATTCCGATCTCCTCTTTCTTTGATTTACTGTGGTTTGTGGAATTGAACTCGAGAAAAATCAATGTAATTTGTCAGATGAAACCATTGTTATAATTAAAAAAACATATTCTAAACTATTATATTACACTTTGCGGTCAACTAAAAAACGATTTTCTTTCGATCAAAAAATTATTCTGTTGCAGTATATTTCTTCCAACAAAACTAAAGAAGGTCATTTGCCTTCTATAGTGCAACTCGTTGAAGCATTCCCTTTAAACAATATGTACTTCAGCAGAGAGTTTGAATTAATTTCAAGAAAAGGATCAAGTTAAGTTTTGTCTGACAAATCTAGTATTTTAGAAGGTTCAGGAATTTGGCCGAATATGTGTTGACTCTAGTTATTTTACCGCATATTAAAAGTAAAAACGGTCAGAAACTTAATGTTTGCTAGATGCGTGATGGAAAATAGAACTCAAATTTATAAACCTCCATTAAAGTTAGTAAAATTTTTTAAAAAATAAAATGTTTGGATGGTACATTTCATTTCAACTGGAACTTATGTTTACCTATTCTAACATATTATTAAAAAAAAAAACATATCTGCTCAAAGACTGAATCTTAATGTAATAATATTTGTATATACCTAACACTAAAGCGTAGGTAAGACTTGTGATCTCATTTTATTTCAACTGTAATATATATTTTTTTTAAATATTTTAAAATTTAATTTTATCGTTTTTTTTTTCTGCTGAATTTTATAACTGAATACCGAACCCTTACATAAATGAGTACAAAACTTATTTTCAAGGGGGAGTAGATATGAAGATATCCCTTTTGTCGTTTAAAAAAAACGACATAAATTAAATATCCAAAATTGTGGTAAATTTTTAGTATTGCATAATTAGAAAAGGTTCATTTTCGAACACAAGCGAAACTAAACATTATTATAATTCGACTGTCGACCTCACATTTAGTGTTAATCTTATCCACTTGATTCTCCAAGAATTTTTCAATTCCTGTGTTCACATTTAAATCAATATTCCGACTATATTTTGTGCGAAACTCTCATTATTTTTGAAATATAGTTGAACAATTAAAACACGTTATTCCTTCGCCCAGCACCTACACCTACATATCTACTGAACTCTAACTCTAAGCTGTTAACAGTAGTTTCACAATGCGTTACCCCAAAGTAACACTATTCTATAAGCCATTGTGGTCAAAAATGAGTTTTTGGTATCAAACGATTCGTATCCAAGCGCACTTTCGTTTGAGTCCAATAACGGAGCCCTTAAGGTCTGGTACCATACCAAATCTGAAGAAGAACAAAGTTCTATCATACAAAATGTTAAAACTTTTTGCTGTATCAAAGTTCTATGGAACAATATTTGTACATAGACCTTTGTAAATTTTTGAAAATCTTTGAAAATTTATAAATATAAATTATATAAATTTATAAACATTAGGATATAGGTGATAGAACTTTGAGTTTTTCAAATTCTCACATAGATTTTGTAATTTTAACTATGTAGGCAAAAATAAAATAACAAAGTTCTATGTCCACCACAATACAGGGAACACATTCCGTAACTCTGCGAACGATAATCGTTTGCGCAAAAGTAGTCAACGATCTCGTCATAAAGTTGATTTTCGTAACTCTATCACTATCTGTTTAACTGTTTATTTTATACAAAACGTGAGAGCATTGAGTGTCTTTCAGAGACTCTCAAGCTATACTGGAAATTCCAATCATAAGCAGCGCTGCCACTTTGTTACGATCGTAGCAAAATTGCTACGCGATTTCCAATCTGATACGCTGCTACGCACTCTCCCTAAAAACGTCTATTTTGCTACTTTTTTTTTGAAGCACGAAATGTCAACATAAATCTTGCAATTTTTCTTTAAAAAAAAAAGAAAAAATAATAATAATAAACGAAAGTATATAACGGGTGATTTTTTAAGAGGCTTAGAACTTAAAAAAAAAAAAAAAAAACACAAAAAATTCGAAAAAATGAATGAAATATTTATTTGAATCGATAGTTTGAACCTTGCAATTTAATGTTTAAAGATAATTTCATGCAAATGTTGACCGCGGCTGCGTCTCAGGTAGTCCATCCGCTGAGTCCAATTTTGGCATACTCTTTCACACATATCGGCCGGTATCTCACGAATGAATGCATGGATGTTGCGGGATCGAAGCGGGCTTGTCCCTATACACATTAGCCTTGACATACCCCCACAAAAAATAATCTAATGGTGTCAAATCGCACGATCTAGGCGGCCAATTGACCGGCCCGAAACGTGAAATTAACTGTTCACCAAACTCGCCTCGCAATTGCGCCATTGTTTCGCGTGCTGTGTGGCATGTGGCACCGTCTTGTTGAAACCACATATCATGCAAGTCAAGAGCTTCCATTTCGGGCAAAAAAAAGTTTGTTATCATCGCTCGGTAGCGTTCACCATTGACAGAAACGCTGCGATTCGCATCATCTTTGAAGAAATATGGCCCAATAATGCCGCCGGCCCATAAACCGCACCAAACAGTGGCTTTTTCGGGATGCATTGGTAGCTGTTGCAATGCTTCTGGCTGATCTTCACTCCAAATGCGGCAATTTTGCTTATTTACGTACCCATTCAACCAAAAATGAGCCTCATCGCTGAACACAATTTTTCGATAAAAAAGCGGATCCTCGGCCAGCTTTCCAAGAGCCCATTCACCAAAAATTCGGCGTTGTGGTAGGTCGGCTGGCTTTAGTTCTTGCACAAGCTGTATCTTAAAAGGCTTTACGCACAAATCCTTCCGCAAAATTTTCCACGTAGTGCTGTAACAAAGGCCTAACTGCTGGGAACGGCGCCGAATCGACATTTCGCGGTCTTCTGTCACACTAGCTGATACGGCCGCAATATTTTCTTCACTACGCACAGTACGTAAACGTGTTGGTGGTTTAATGTCCAACAAAGTAAATTTGGTGCGAAATTTGGTCACAATCTTCCGAATAGACTGCTCAGAAGGTCGAGAATGCCGATCATAAAATGGAAGCAGCGCGCGATGAACATTTCGAACCGAGCACGAATTTTGATAGTAAAATTCAATAATTTGCAAGCGTTGTTCATTTGTAAGACGATCCATGGTTAAATTGCAAACCAAACTGAAGCTGTTTGACAGTGACACAAGGTACTAAACATACGTCAGCTGTCAAAACCAGTGTTGCCAAAACCAAACCAGCTAAAAAATTACCCTTACAATCTTACTCACTTTCCCACACCAACTTATATTCTATTCTACCATACTCAACAAGTACCCATTTCTTCGGATGGGTTAGTGTTTGAATTTGACTGGAATCTGGCAAGCCACTGTTTTTAAAAGTTTCCAATTTAATGAAAAAATGTCTCATTCTCCCACATAGTAGCGCAGCTGCTGAAAGAATTTTTCCAGATTTAAGCTTAACAAAGAACAAGAAGACGAACTCATTTAAAATAGAGACAGTAGATAAAATAATAGCTTATAATGGTTTAGTTTAAAAAAGAAACGAGATATGGGTGTCGAATCTTTAATTTTTTCTAAAAGGTACTTAAAAACTTAATTTTTGAATTATTAAAAAAAAAAAAAAACTATTAATCTAAAAGACTTGCCGGAATTTTTATGTGATACTAACTGCTACTGGTACAAAGCTCTTACATTTATAATATTGTGATATGATTTTTTTTTTTTTTTTTAAGGCAATGCATGCGAAGCAGTGAAGTTTTTAATGTTTTTTTTTTTTTTTTTGTTTATAGTTTGTAAAATATATAGTTTACTAACTATACTTGTACTTTGTACTTCCTTAAAAACATATTTACTTTGAATAAAGAAATAAAGAATTAAGGGTTTTTTTTGTTTGTTTTCGAAAAAAAAAAATAATATTTTGAATTTTTGAGTTTCGCTACTCAAATTTGCTACGCAAATTTTTTTCTTTGTGGCAGCACTGATCATAAGTCGTTTAGATGTCATAAATGACTTTTTGGCAACAAAGTTTAATAAATTCATCTTTGTTCCTTAGTTTTTTAATATTACCAAAAAATGTAAATAAATGTCAGCTACACCAAAGCAAATGACAATTTTAATTTCTTTGACGGTTGAGCGACCCGACTTGTCCAAAGTTTATAAGCCAAATTGCTACCAAGAAAGGCGAGTTATTTATTTCGTCCCTTATTTTTGAAGCCAACTACTGTCTCATTCGGTTATTTACATTTCGTATTCTTCGATTGCAGTACTATTATTATCCATAAAAATGTAATGGACGGCAGCACAATCATTTGCAAGAATCGCAAGTTTTCGGGGGACGTAACTAATTTTACATTTTTCAATTATAATTCTACATCGACATGAGGATTATGACAACATGTAATTTAATGTTACAGCAAATACCAATACACCTTTCCACAATATTTTTTGCTTTTGCGTGAGGCTGAGGTTCATACAAAATAAGTCTAAAATGTATATAAGTCATTATTTATTATATTTGGTAGCATTTGAAAATTATCTTAAGTTAATTATTCTTCTTGAAACTCAATAAAAAATCTTTAACTCATTAGGTATCGCTCAAATTGTATCATCTGGGCCCTGGGCGATAGCGTTTTGACGATTATTGATTTACGTGAAGCAAATGTTCAATCGTCAAAATGGTCTCGTCTGGACGATAGACGATTTTTTTAGTTACGTGAAGTTACGTGAACCAAAGCTATCGCCGAAACGCTATCGTCTGGCGATAATCGACATACGGAATGAGTGCCCAGGTTACAGGTTTCAGGCAAGGTTATTAAAGGATTTTCTTATTGTCCTTTTTTTTATGATTTTCCTGTTTGACCAATTGATATTTAAATTAATTAATAATTGATTTTTTTAGAGATTATTTTTAATATTTCTTTTTTATATCAAAAACAATGCATAAGCATTAACTATGAGTGATATTCATACAAGAATCGTATACATAAAAATGACTTGGATATTCTGTTTGTCCGTTTATATCTCGAGTTTGGCAGCACCGAATTTTATGATTATTTTTTTGTTCAAAAGGTATTCGTTTGTAGCAAGTTCGTACGTAAAAAAAAAACAATATTTTTCCAACGAAAAACTCATTGAAATCGAAAATCGTTTAGCCAATGAAGTGAGTGAACGGAGAAAGCACATCGTTTCTCCGTTTCTACCATTCACACTCCGTTCGAGAGGATGCTTGCACACATTGGTATAGCCAGCATATCTGCTATGGGCGTGTTCATTGGCATTGTCGTGTTTTGGATTATCTTTTTTCAAAAAACGATGAAATGGAAATTTTTTGGACTTCATATCGTTTTACAAATATTGGTATTTTTGTTCGTTTCACAAAACCAAAAGAAAATATTATAAATACAATATTTTCGGCACTTTTGAAATTTGGCAGCACTCTTGCAGTGAAGTGACACTAGCAGTCATTTAACTTGCACGCACACCAATTAATTTTGCAGGTCTTCTATTTTGACACAAGCAACAAAAGGTAATTGCAGAAAATATAGGTCAAATAAAATCCGCGGCGCGCATAAGTGAGATGGTATGTGGGAAAAATATCGAAATTCTTTCTGGGCAACGCTTAGAGCAAACAAAATTATGGCAGCCTTGTGCGTGTTGTATACAATTTAAGTTTGGCAGCTTTTCAAGTGAATTGTGTTTGTGTGTTCACGGTTAGTGTTGCACGAGTGCGTACATAATATTTGAGCATTCCATATTTGTTTTGGCGTAGGTTAGATTAGGTTAGGTTGGGAAGGCAGTTTTGCATTCGATGCAAATTTCACCCAGAAGCCGTGAAGGCCCATTCGATCTGTTGAGGAATAGTTTTATGTCTGATAGAGGTACCCCTGCCAAGTCGTCCAAACTTTCGAAGAACCTAGCTCCCATACAGGATGAGCGGCGTTCCTGTAAAGCTGGGCAGTGGCATAGAAGATGTTCCACGGACTCTATTTCCTCTTCGTCTCTACAGCTTCTGCAGAAGTCATTTGCAAAAAGTTCTAGCCTTTTAGCCATATTTCCTATGATGCAGTGTCCGGTTAAAACCCCGACGAGCATCCGGATCTGACTTCTATTAAGGGAGATTAGGAACTTTGATCTTTTGGTGTCAACCACAGGCCACAGACTTCGGGTTATGACGCAACCGATGGTGTTGCTCCATTGTTCCTTAGCCAGTTGTGTGGTGACGCCTTCAATAAAAGTCTTAGCTGTGTTGAAAGGCGGTAACACCTCTCCGTCCGCAAGTTGGAGGGTTCATATCAGAGCCGTATCTGGCCAATTCGTCCGCCTTTTCGTTCCCTTCCACCCCAACGTGTGCCGGAACCCAGCAGAGTAGAATTGAGGGATGTCGTATAGCCCTGAGCGCCAAGAGGCAATCTGTAACACATTTCGCATTAACAAGATTGGAGCCGATAATAACTCTGCTGTTAAGCATAGTCTTGGCCCAGTTTGTCAGAAACTGTGATGAACCTGACTCCTCAAGTGTGGATGTAATGGTTCTTGTATTCAGGTTGTTGAATGAACCTTCTATGTCCAGAAAGGCCGCCAACGTAAATTCGTTGTTTCCAAGGGATTTGTCGATTGTTTTCGTTACTTCATGTAGCCTTTGACATATCCGTGTTGTGCACTACACAGAGCACCGGTTGTTTCGAGAGTGTTTCTAAGGCGCAGGTCCAATAACCTTTCTAGTGTTTTCAAAAGAAAAGATGAGAGGCTAATTGGCCTGTAATCCTTGAGTGTGGAGTGACTGCGTTTCCCTGCTTTAGGAATAAAGACTACCCTCACCTCTTTCCAGCAATCAGGAACAAGTCCGAGTATCAGACAACCACGAAAGATTGCCTGCAGCCATATGGGACGGTCCTTTTACTGCTCCTTTGTAGCATGGCAGGTATAATACCGTTCGTTCCCGCCGACTTGTACGGTTGGAAGGATTGAAGAGCCCATTTTATTCTGTTCGTGCTAGTGCAGTCACTGATGATAGCCAGTTCTTCAACCGGAAGTGAGGAGAGGCTGCCATCAGAACTGTGTAGCAGCCTTCCTGGGATTGTGCATCCCGGAAAGTGTGTTCTGAGGAGCAGGTCAAGAGTCTCCTGACTACCAGCTGTCTAACAATTATCTTCCTCACACAGGTACCCTATAGGAGAGGGACTTTTGGCAAGAACTTTCCGGAGCCTTGCCGCTTCTGTGGTGGATTCTATGTCGGAGCAGTAGTTTGCCCAGGATACTCGTTTGGCTGCTCTAGTTTTCTTTTTAAACTCGTTGAAGCTGTTGCGATATATACTCCAGTCTTCATCGGTTTTTCAGTTTGGCTCTATTAAAAAGTTT
Organism: Cheilosia urbana; assembly: GCA_946477585.1. Classification (NCBI taxonomy): domain Eukaryota; kingdom Metazoa; phylum Arthropoda; class Insecta; order Diptera; family Syrphidae; genus Cheilosia; species Cheilosia urbana. Next base: position 41,424,933 of record OX297853.1, read on the forward strand.
CCTGGTTTTGGTCCCAAGAAGTCGTAGTCCCCTAGTCCACCAAGCCGCGTGTGTTCTTTTGGGAGGATGACTAATAGGACAGGATTTTTTAAAAGGAGTCAGTTAGGGTCTTGGTGAGAAAATTGACTGCTTCGTTGGCGAGTGTCGCCTTCGACAATGTACCTATGGGGTTAGGCGAAAGTCGACGTTCGACCAGTTCAGAAAATTTACTCAGTCAGTCTTGACAGGGTTCCTAAAGGGGAGTTCTTTTGGTAGTTCAAAGTCAATTGTGAATGTTATCCTGAAGTGATCTGAAGTTGTTTTGGCGTAAGTAGAAGCCGCAATAGCAATTAACTTCCAAATTGTCAGCATCTTTTCTATGGGCGTATTAAGGGTTGTCATATTTGGCGCTTTGTCATATTTTTACGGCTTTCTTTGTTCAAAAAGCAATAGAAATGGAAAAATTAGCGCCCAACACAAACAAATATAATTCGATTGGGCAGCTCTCAGAGCACCTTTTCTGCTCTCAGAGCAACTTTTTCGAATCTAGATTTTTTCTCAGCTTTCTTCAGATTTACCAATACAATTGCGTTTGAGTTTGACACTAACCGGAGGAGTTTGTTTACGTTTTCGTGAACTTCTTCTACAGCAGAGAAATGGACTCTTTAGGCGGCAATGGCAAGAAAAATGGTGAAAGTGGTGAACCATCAGGAAATAATGTTGCTTTGGGGGCATTAAAATCGTCGTCTCGCAACGATACAAGCGGCAAAGATTTTGGTTTGTAATTCATTTGCATTTTTTTTTTTGTCATATTTTGGATGATTTAATATTTTTTTTTTTGACAGATTGGGATAAATAGCCAATAAAGTTAGTGATAACTCGTTCGGTAACATTAGTTGGATTAATCATACGTTTTTTATCGAATAAATCCAACATTAGCTAGCTATACATTTTTATTTCTTCTTATATTTCAGATTCATACGATGTGGCGGAATGACTTTCTCAAATTCGCGGCTTATCGAAAAATTTATCGGCAAGCGCATCGCAAACATCTCTCAATTTTTCGCAAAGCACTTCCCAAGCATCATCAGGCCAATCGGCTGCTTAAAAATTGGAAAATCAACTCAACAAATAAACAATTTTATCGGATCGTTCCAAACTACCGGTCTACACTTTATTTAAGTCAAAGATGGAAAAACCAAAAATGTTGTTTATATGAAAGCATAGATTAAGTGCGGCAAATATTGCCCATGTAGGTAATATGGCCCACCACTGTATTTCCCAAACCATAACCCACAGCGAAAGAAAAAATGTTTCATTGCGAACACGTTCAACTCAGCCTCAGTCTTTTGTGGTGAGTGTGGCGCGACGGGTGTGGAAGATATACGGGGCATTTTGTTTTCTATACATTCGTTGTAATTTGTTGGTAAGTTTTCTTAAGTGTTTTTACATAAAATTCTGTGTTAAATTGGTAAGTTTTTTCTAAAATTAAAGAGTATTAAATATTATCTTAATTTTTGTGAATTTAAAATTTAAAGGAAAGTTTATGAAGTAAGTTGAAAACTAAAATGAGTAAAAAAATCAAAGTGTGTTTAATATGGCCCACCCCATGTGTTGATAATATGACCAAGTAGGCCATATTTGACACGTTTTCTCGATTGAAATTTGATTTATTTATTTAATTTAATTTTTGTTTTTTTGAAGGCTAAAATGTCTAAACAAAGTCCACAACCACGGAAGACTTGGCGGAAGAAAGACATGATGAAAGCCATATAAGCAATCTACAACAAAATAGTGGGATCTTTGAAGGCCCAACCTGGGCCATATTTAACACCAGGTGGGCCATATTAGCAGCACTTTTTTCAAAACTGAATTATAGAGTTCCTTTAAGTTTTTGTTTTTAACTTTTAATTATGTTTGTTTTTTTTTTAATTAAAGTTTCTAAAGACTGAAATAAAACTAATTTGTGAGACTGTTTAAAAAGATAATAAATGAATTAGACTTACATTTATAAAAAAAAAAAACAAATAGTTGGCGCAAAAGGTCCGGGGGGACCCTAGGCCTAGCTTCTCACAACCATTCGTTTTGTGTGAATTTTTTCATTTTTGGAACGAATGGAAGGGATCTACAATTTTATGCCGACTCCAAACGGCGAATTGAGAAGCTTTTTCAAGACAGTTATACTCTCGGATGTTTGTCAGACGATCGCGAGAGGTGGCGCAGTGAAAAAAAACCCTGAGTTGGAATTTGAGTTTTTTGCGGGATTCGAAGTCGAACCTCGACCCCTCGCATAGTAGTCCAACACACTAACCACTAAGCTACTGCGCCTACTTACATTTATGGTTTTATTTAAAAAAATGTTAAGGCGGTGGGCCATATTTGCAGCACTTACTCTAATATCAGAATAAAATGTACGATATTTTTAAATTCTCGCGCTGTACGAATTGAAAGCATTTCACGCCTTCGATTTCTTTTTTTTAGAGGGAACAGCCACTTGGAAACGTGCTTGGGTTTGCTAGTCTAATTATAAAATGTATGTATGGGTACATAGGACTTTGCTATAACTTTCAATACACCGTCTTGACTGATAGCACCTTGTATAACTTTTTTTTTTTTTGCCGATATTCCCTATTCCATTACCGTTTTTTCCCCATTACGAATCATTGAAAAATGAATTTTAAATAATATTTTTTTTTCTTTAATTAAGACATCTTTTTTTTTTAAGAAAGTTATACAACATTTCTGCGAATTTAAAACATAAATAACTAAATTTACTAAACGTTGGCTTAAAATATGCAGGTAAAACAAAAACAAGTCTACTCCCTTTTATTGAATGCAAATGACAATAACAAATAAATATAGAAATACAGACTAAGATCTAGTATAACAGGTACCTACATATTAATATATTCAAAATGCATTAGAAAAGCAATATTGTTAATCCATAATCAAAGTGTCATATATGGTTGTAGTTAATATATAGATACATACAAAGATTACCTATATTAAATAACGAAGTAACGTAAACAGAAAACGAATAATATTCAAGGTCTTTCAGTTTAAAATTCTATGAATTCAATTAAGGTACATTCACCCCTATCGAGGTATCCGTTCGGAGAAAATTCCGAAGCGGACGTGAAATCCGATCGGAACTCAAATTGCGTTCGAAGTATCCGTTTTGGAATAAAATAAATGAAGTCTGCAAACGCGTTCATTTCACATTAAAATATTCCGCAGCAATTCGTTGTCGGAGAGCTTCGCCGTGGCCTGTCAAATATAAATGGTATGACGCGGTTCCACGCAATGCGACAAGGTGCGCTACATGCCATCGGAGAATTTTTCCGAAAGTTGTATCGGAACGGATACCTCGAATGGAATCTCTCCGATTTCGTACAGATCGGAGAAAATTCCGTTTCGAACGGATACCTCGATAGGGGCGGTTAAAAACTGAAGATTTAACCTTCACATGGGCAGTATCTACCCGGGGAGATATTTTAATTTTCATCTCTAAAAATCTCTTCGATTCGTCAGTGGACTCTGGTATATGTCAGAATTAGTGACTAACTTCATGATTTATTTCAGATTATTAGCCTGTTCATACTTTAAGAAAATTTTTTTTGTATAATTTTGTGTTGTGTTGTTTTTTTTTTCTTTTTTTTTTTGCTTACATGGACAGTATCTACCCCGGTAGATATTCACCGAATAAGAATAAAATATGCTGGTTGGCTTGGATAACACATGTAGATATTATTTACCTGTTACAACTGAAAAGTCCATATTTTTGTGTATATGCAAATAGACACAGCAAATAATAAAAAAAATAAAACAGTTTTTGTACCATTACTTAGGCAAATAATATAAATTTATTCATTTTTTTGAGTGACACTTTTCACATTTTGTCTCGGTGACACTATGTTCAGTGTATATAGTTTTTTTTTTGCAGCTGACACAGGATGGAATCCCGGCTATAGTACTCAAGAACTGTGCACCAGAACTTGCACCTGTACTCTGTAAGCTGTTTAGCATGTCGTACTCCCAGAAGACTTTTCCTTCTTGCTGGAAGACCGCTCGCATTCAACCTATTCCAAAGAAAGGGAAGAAATGTCTGCCACAAAACTATCGTCCAATAGCGTTACTTTCAATGCTCTCTAAAGTAATGGAAAAGGCAATAAATGTCGAAATAATCAAATATCTAGAAGGCCATCGATTAATAAGCGACAGGCAATATGGATTTCGGAGCCGTCGTTCCACTGGTGACCTGTTAAGCTACGTAACGCACTTATGGACACAATCAATTGAACAACACGGCGAATCCAGAGCCGTAGCCTTGGACATATCAAAGGCATTTGACCGAGTCTGGCATAGAGCCCTATTAGGCAAGTTAGCGTCTTACGGATTACCACAACAACTCTGCGGATGGATACAAAATTTTCTTCTGAGAAGATCGATCCAAGTTGTTGTAGATGGTGTATCATCCAATTCGTTTGCTATAAATGCAGGAGTGCCCCAAGGAACTATTCTTTCTCCAACTCTATTTCTTCTCCACATCAACGATTTGCTTGGATCGACAAATAATAATATCTACAGCTTTGCAGATGACAGCACTCTCATATCCTCCATCTCGAACAATGGGCCTGTGAATACGGCTACATCACACAGTCAGAGATGTGAACAAATTAATTCTCTAAATGATGATCTGGACAAAATCTTGAAGTGGGGAAAGGACAACTTGGTTGTATTTAATGCAAACAAGACACAGCTCACAACATTTTCCAGAAAAAATGCATTAACAGTTCCTCAGATCCAAATGGATGACCATCCAATCCATCACAAGGACTCAATGCACCTTCTAGGAGTCACAGTCAATTCAGGAATCACATGGCAGAACCACATATCCTATATCGCAGGATCGGCGTCCGCAAAGTTGAGCTACCTATTTAGAGCAAAGAGGTACTTTAGCCCCAAGCAACTTCTTCTTCTCTACAAAGCACAGGTAAGACCAGGCTTGGAATATTGTTCCCATATATGGAGCTCGGCCCCAAAACTTTCACTTAACCTGCTTGATAGCATACAGAGACGAGCAGTTCGACTCATTGGAGACCCTACACTCACATCGAATCTACAACCGTTGGTGCACAGAAGACAAGTCGCTGACCTATGCTTGTTCTATAGGTACTTCCATGGTAGATGTTCTGAGGAACTCAAAGAGATTATCCCTCGAAATGCAACTTTTGGGCGCCCAACAAGACAGGCTGCTAATGCTCATGACCATACAGTACACTTGACAACCGCGAGGACATCAACTTTCCAAAACTCCTTCTGTTACAGGACAAGCAAACTTTGGAACTCGCTTCCTGGGGATATATTTCCAGAAGACTACAATTTGCAGCAATTTAAGTGCAGAGCAAACATACATCTGCAGGCATCTCGGGGCGCTGTTGAAACGTTATAGGTTCGCCTTTCCCGGGAGAAGTATATAAAAAAAAAAAAAAAATCTTCATTTACAGTTGAATGGAATTTTGAAAAATTGTATTTCTGATGTTGGCTTGCGACTTGCGAGTTTCGTACAATTGCTTCAAGAATGATATTACAAAAGACGCACTAAATAACCAGAACGTCAGCTTCTAAAGCAATTAGACTCATAGTTCAAAATGCTGGAGGAAAGTGTGAGATAATTTCTGTTTTTCCGAATACACAATATTGAATAATATTTCTACCAAAGCATACAAATTGCTAAGCGAAACAAAGTTCTAGAGCGTGCATTAGGTATGTGAATATTGTGAAATATGAGTAGAAGAATCCAATACAAATACAAATTGAAATTTATTTTTATTGATTCACTATTTTGCGATAGTTAAACAGCCAAGCAGATGCAGAATTCTTTTCCCGCTGTAGGTAACTGCTTTCTATACAAAATGTACATGCAAACTGCAGTAGCATCAGCAGAATCAAATCATAAATTGCAAAACCTAATGAGATTTTGAAGATTGATGCCGAATTCAAGCAAATACTACATACGAAGGAAGAAGATACGTATGATTCTGTAGAAGTATGAGAACGTTTCTCTATCGCCTGCACCCACGGGATTGCAATGGATAGGTACCTACCGATGAAAGGATATGAGGAAGAGAACGAGGAATTGGCTAAAAGTATCCTCAGTAGAATACGGAGACACCGGAGACCATTCCATGCACAGTTTCGCATTCATTTTCATATTGTATCACTTGCAAATCAGCACGCCCTGTGCACAATCAATGAGTCAATGTGACGAGGACAAAACATTCTCTGTTGAAATTGAATACGATGGCAAATGGATTGAAACAGGAAAAGCCCAAAGCCAAAGAAATAAATTGTGGTGAAAGTAGAACGACCAATGTGATGATAATATCTGTTAGTTAGATAACATTTGCCCCCGTGGCTAAACAGAAGTTCTTGTGACTCTGTGCAGCTTGATGCAATTGCTTTTGAATGTGTAGTGCAAACAAAAAAGAATTACATTGTCATTTGAAATGTAAAGATTTAAATCCAATTTTACTAAAAGCTGATGGTATGAATGGTATAAAAAATATGTGTCTAAAACAACTTCCCAAATCGGCCATCGATCGGTGTGTATTAAAATCCAATACCTTTCAAAGGCTTGGAAAATAACTAGGGTGATACTTATTCCAAAACCAGGAAAGCCACCTGATAAACCAAATAACTACAGACCAGTTTGTCTGCTGAGTAGTGTTAGCAAAGTGTTGGAGAAGGTACTAAATTTATCGAAGATAATAATATTATATAATTAGAATAATAATATTCTTCCAAATGAGCAATTTGGTTTCAGAAGAAATCATAGTACATCCCTCAAGGACTAAGGTCTGCCAGCATATTACGAAAAACTGTTCCTTGGGAATATCAACTGTCCTGGTGTTGATTGACATTGGGAAAGCTTTGATTGTGTATGGCATTTGGGTCTTGTCTGTAAGTTGCTGATTTTTCGTTTTTCCCCATACCTCATAAAACTTGTCCTGAGCTTCATTCCCGGTCGTTTTTTTTTTTAAGTTTTCGTGAACTACTGTTATTCTGTTTGTCATAGCGTTGTGTGCCTCAAGGATCGGTGTTGGGTCCAATATTGTATAATATTTTTATGTCTGATGTTCCAAGACTCCCATATTGTGAAATATACATTTTCGGGGATGATAAGGCAATATATTCTTCGCATAAGTTTAGTCTCAACGTCGAGACAAACCTTGCTATGCGATTCAAGTATTGCTTAGTTATTACAGTTGCTGGAAAATTAAACCAAATGCTGAGAAGGTGCACGCTATCTTTATTAGCAGAAAACGAAAGACTTGTTTTCTTCCAAGCAATCGGTTAGTTGTAAACATTACAAGTATTAACTGGCTCCCATCCGTGCGATATTTAGGCATTCATTTGGATACAAGACTCATATTTGAGGAACATTCTGCTAAAACAACACATAAAATGAATATAGCAATAAACATGTTGTGCCCCTTTATAAACAGAAAGTCCTTACTGAACAACGCCAATAAGATCGTAATTTGTAAATTAATTTTTCAGTCAATCCGATTATAGTATTGCCTAGTATGTGGTAATTCAGCAAAATGTCATCTTAAAAAACTACAAGTTTCGAAAACAAAATCCTTAAAATGATGCTTAATCTTTCCCCGCAACACTCACCCGCTGATCTTCATACCAGAGCAAATTTGACTTGATTCAAGATCGAACTACAAAGTTAACCACCAAATTTCTCCGCAACTGTGGTATCTCCGAAAACCCACTTATTAACCAACTAAATATTTAATCATATTTTTGTTCCAAATGCTTCTTGTATATCAGAAATTATTATTTGCTATTTATTATTTGCTATACATTATTTATTATTAGTATTCGCAGTGGCTTAGTGTTAGTGTTTTGGACTACTAAGCGAGGGGTCTCAGGTTCGAATCCCGCAAAAACAAAAATTCCAACTTATGTTTTTTTCACTGCGCCGCCTCTCGCGAGCGTCTGACAAAATGAAAAACTCACACAAAACGAATGGTTGTGAGAAGCTAGGCCTAGGGCCTCTCCAGACCTGTTGCGCCAACTATTTATTTATTTAAGCAGCTGATATAGAATGTTTGGATCACCAGGTTTGAGTTTAGATCTTGGCGGCCAATTTGACTGTACGTGTACCGTGACTGCTGTTCCACATACACAAAAAACAGGGATATTTGGTATCCTCGTTGTTGGCCAAAAAGAAAAAATACCATTTTAAGATCTTAGCAAATGATCTATTTGTGCATGTGGTATTGCAACAACTCAATGACTGTCTTTATGTCTTCATATTCTTCACGCAAACAGACTGAGTGGCCTATTGACGTTTTCACTATACAAGAGTTACAGTCACTTGAATGATTATTGGGCTCTCGCCAAATCATAGGTTTACCAAATAGCAATTATTTATGTCGTGTTTCCTTTGTCCACATCCGTAAGCTCTCACCACACTGTTTGCACACATTGTGATGTGCTCAACTGCCAGTAAAACAATCCAAACAAATACAATCTCATTTACATTCCACTTGTAAGTTGTTACATTTTACAAACATCAAGTTTTTGTTTTTATTTCTCTAAGTCGAATTTTCTGTAACTCGAATTTTGTTTCTTGCATTTTGAGAGTTCAACTTATGGAAGTTCCACTGTATATGTAGCAACAAAGCGGTAATTGCACAAACAGGTTTTAGAATGCACATGAATCACTATCTATACTTATAATAAAACTGTAGGCAATTTTTTTTGTTACATAATGGCGTGAAAACTACTGCACAGATTTCGATGAACCTTTTTTTGAAATGTTCCTTAACATTTTGTGCAAAACATAGGCTATTCCCTTTCATTGCCATGCCTTTTTTTTGGAGCGTTTTTGACCAAAATGTGTTTTTTTTTTTACTTTACCGCCTTTAACTCGCCATTACTCAAATAATTCTTAATCAATGCAAACAAAACAAAATACTTAGGAGAGTCAACTTTAATAATTATTTCAAGCCATCAATCAGCTTTCTATGTCCTCTAAAAGCTGAATTATGTTGTTTGATTTACTTATTGTTGGTGTGGTGTCGTAAACTCCACGAATGACACCATAGTGGAGATACGGAGAAGAATTACCCTAGGAACCCGTTGCTACTTCGGTTTGGCAAAACAACTGCGTTAAAACTCCTAACTCGAAGGACGAAATGTGTGCTCTACAAGACCCTTATCTTGCCAGTCCTGCTTTAGGGCGCCGAGTGCTGGACCATAAGCAAAAAGGGAGAGCTGATACTGGGCTCCTTCGAAAGAAAAATTCTTCGGCGGATTTTTGGTCCTGTGTGCGAGGAGGGCGAATGGAGGAGAAGATACAACCGCGAACTCTATGAGCTGTACTAAGATGTGGATGTAGTCCAAAAAGCCAAAACACGTCGACTACATTGGCTCGGCCACATCGAGCGAATGGACAATAATGCTCCGGCTATGAGGATCTTCGAATCCCAGCCCCCAGGTTCGAGAAGACAAGGAAGACCGAACCTCCGTTTCAAAGACCAAGCCATCGCGGATGCCAGAGCGCTTGGTCTGGACAACTGGAAGCCTGGGATCGTAGAGGATGGAAGGCTGCAGTGTCTCAGGCAGAGACTCTTCACGGGTCGGGAGCCCGATAAGTAAGTAAGTAAGTGGTGTCGTGTAGATACAAATTTTCGTTCAGGCTTTTGTTTTAGTGGTTGTTTTGATATTATCTACGTTGTACCTACAGTAAGGAAGTGAAACTTTAGTACACGACATTACATTAGAAACCTCAAAAATAACAGCATTTCTCCACTATTTAATGGATGTTATTATACATATAAACCTTCCACTTCAATCACTCTATCTATAAAAAAAAACGCATCAAAATATGTTGCGAAGTTTTGAGGATTTAAGCATACATAGGGACATAGGGACAGAGAAAGCGACTTTGTTTTATACTATGTAGTGATATGCTTGCCTGACAAATGCACTGATAGTTGTCCTTTGACTGGGAATGGTAAAACTGCTACGTATATAACAAAATGAATCAGAGCTCACTCTTTCCAATCCAATTGTACTTTTGGATAGCGAAACTAAGCTAAATCCGAAGCACAAATTGGGCTATAGAAATTATTGTGTAGTGAGAAGTGACCGGCCCAACTCCACACAAGGAGGTGGTGTCGCTATCTTAATACGTAAAGGCTTGCGCCATAGAGTCATATATAGCGGGGACGTGCGCAGGTTCCAGGTGTTGGAAGCATGCATCGTCTGCATGCCCCTCAATAGCCAGAGGCGGGTGTATGTGGTGTCGCATTACGCACCTGAATCTCCACAACGCATTCAATTTTTAAATGAGATCGAGGCGCTGTTTCGTTGCTTAGAGCTTCAATCGGAAGACAATTATTACTTTTTTGGCGGACCTCAATGTTAAACATGCGGCATGGGGAAATGATATTCCGAACCCTAGAGGCAACCAGTTTCACGACTGGTGTCGATTGAGTACAAACTCGAATTGTACGCGACGGATATCCCGTCTTTCCCTAGAGAGGGTTCTTTCTTGGACTTGGCGCTAGTTGACGAAAGACTGGAACTAACAAACACTGATCTAAGCACGCGGAACTGTTTACGAACGGTTGAGTAAGATAGCAAAAGTAGACTGCTCTCGAGGCTCACCCGGCTACACAGACAGTTTACTGACAGGAATGATCCCGAGATAAGGACACTGAAGTCGATGATCAAAAACTTGAAGCAATTGATCACCGAGAATTACAGAAAATCTGTAAGTTTATATTGGGCTATAAAATCCAGTAGTCCGAGTAGGTATGTTCCCACAAATAAATAAACTATTCAGGAGGAAAGATTATAACGACATTTCATGTGTCCGAATACCTCAGACGAACGAGAACAGACAGACACTACTGATTGCTGATATAAGTCCGGAAAGTGCTGACACGAACGACATTTTGTTTGTGGTCGAAGACCCGCAGGAGAGGGTGGATTTGATGGGAGCTTTCTGTAAATATGTGTATACGGTGAGCAACCATGTTCGCCGTAACCACGACCTCGAGGAGAGGGCCTTTCTTAACCACTTTTATCTGCGAACCGAAATTCAAAACTGGCGATCCGAGGACAACGGTTTCACCGTGTTCAATGACGACATCCGTGCAAGTGGCACAATCTTATATGTTAGATGAACTTAGGTGCATCTTTGAATCACTGAAACACAAAAAGTCGGCGGGAGTTGACGGTGTCCCAAACGTCGTATTAAGACACCTGCCGCTAGAAGCGTTGATATCTTCGTCACGCTGATGAACAATGCACTGAATATTTTCCGGCGCAGTGGAAAATAGCGGTGGTACATCCTATCCCGAAAAAGGATAAAGATAAGACGAACCCTGTAAATCTGCAGTCAATTAGTTTGCGCCCGAATATTAGCAAGGTATTCGAAAAAGTCGTCAATAGATCTCTTTTAAGATGGGTTGAAGAAAATAAGATTATTCCGGACAACCAGTTTGGCCTTAGAGCGGGGCATGACACTATTCATGCCGCGTCGAAACTGGTCTCCGACATTCAGTGGAATAAAAGTAAGAAGCAATGCACGGGTGCCTACCTGGTCGACTTTGAGAAGGCCTTCGATACCGTATGGTTGGAGGGGCTCTTTTATAAGCTGACCAGAAAGGACATTCAAAAACCTTTGCTGTATATGATTTATGATATGCTTATGGAAAGAAGTTCGTTGTCAAAGCTGGCAACGTGACTTCGAGCAGGGTTTTCGAAATTTAAAACGGCTTACAACAGGGTTGTAACGGCTCGAGCAGGGTTTTCGAAATTTAAAACGGCTTACAACAGGGAGCAGTGAATTCTCCGGTCCTGTTAAATATTTACACAAGTGATCTGGTGGTTTCCCTCAGACACGCTATAGCGTACGCAGACGATTTAGTGGTGTATAGGTCAGGATCAAAAGTCAAGGTATCCTTCTGCAGCGTGACTTCGAGCAAATTAAGAGGTATTGCGATGATTGGAAGTTGAAAATAAATTTCCAGAAATCGGAAACAATCCTGTTCCGGACTCCATTGGCTGGGGCCTCTAGGGATACCAAAAAAAACTGGAGAAATTTAACAATTATTGGACAGCAGGGACGACCATTGGTGGTGAAAAACGTGATCAGGTATCTCGGCATCTAGCTCGACCAGTATCTGTATTTTAACAAACGTATAGATGCTTGTCTTTCTGGGGCTAAGAGGGCCTACGCTGTGACAAGGAGACTGTTTCGCAACAGTCAACTTGACTCCAGGGTCCAGGGTGAAGGCCATTTGCTACGTGGCCCTTATAAGGCATATCATCGCTTATGGCTGTGTCATGTGGTTCAATAGAGCGCCGTCCTATATGGAAAAGATTATGGTGTTTGAGAGGCAATGCCTCAGGGCCTGTCTAGTGTCTAGGGTTGTTTAGAACTCCTGAATCTCAGTACATAAAATATTATCACAACAGGTCCTTATAAAATGGGGCTCGACTGAATAGAGTTCACAATTTCCTTATTAAGGTTATTCGGAGGCACGCTGCTGGGGCGATGGCCAGTTATAATAACCTGATCTCAGGGGCTTACCACCCCAATTTAATGTACCACGAGAGTACGCTTCGATCTGACTTTATCCCGCCTGAGGCATTTCTTCATGAAGACAGACATGAAAGGGTTAGTTCAGACAAAAGATGGTGTGCCGGTGTTATACCACAGCCACCGCGGCACGAAGGATAAGCGGCTCATCCACGACGAGTACGCCGCCAATGCTCAGGAGCTCCTCCGTTTTAGTGCCGCAATTGCGGATCGGGACAGGGTCGATACGGTTAAGCAGTTCATCGAATTTTGGTGGCTTGAGGAAGAGGTGAGAGTGGATACGATCTCCCGGGCTTGTGCGCTACTTACGTAGCATCCTCCTTAGTTCTAAGCCAGCTTAAAGGTAGTAGGTTTAGGTTTAGAGTAGGGGGTCCTTGGGAGGTGCCAGGCTAGCCAATATGAAATAGTGCTTCCGAGACTTGACCGACGCTTATGGCCGTCAGGCAACCATGGACGCGATCAGGATGGTGACCAGTCGATGTGATTGCTCACCACCCTGACTATAGGTAATTTAGGTTAAGTAGCTCAAGTAATTTTAAGTAGTTTTAAACAAAACAAATAATAAAGAATTCAAGTTTTATAAAGTTTCTTGGAAATTAAAAAACAAAACAAATTAATTATAGATAGATTTAAGGCCGAAAGGCAATAATTTTATGGATATTGTTAAGTTTAGAGCGCTCGCTAAGAGCCAGTAAGCTAGAAGAAGATAAATGTTGGTTTTAAATTAGAAAAAAGTATGTAAGTTAAAAAATAAATAATAAAAATGAATTTAAAATGAATGAATCAGAGCTGTTTAAGCAATTGCGACGCGAAAAAGTACATTTTTAATAAAGCTCGCCAACTATGTATATATCTCATATCAAAATGTCTCGTAAGTGCAACCAAAGAAAAAAATATATGTTCAGTTTCCACTGTTCTAATACAATTCGTCTTAATGTTTTAAGAATTAGGAATAACTTATATTTAATTCATTATTAAATCCACTGATTTTATACAGACATTATTTTTAAAATTTTCGAAATTGCATCCTGTATGTATGTTGGTTAAATGGTTACTTACTTACTTAGGTGGCGCTACAGTCCGGGGTGGACCTGGGCCTCAACCAATACGCCTCTCCAGTTAGCGCGATCTTTGGCTAACTGCCTCCAGTTGCGCACTCCAAGTTGGTTGAGGTCCCCTTCCACTTGCGCGCGCCACCTAAGGCGAGGTCTTCCTCTACTGCGTTGTCCCTCCGGGTTAGAATCGAAGACTCTTCGGGCCGGAGCGTTGGTGTCCATTCGCTCTACATGTCCCAGCCATCTTAGACGACTGATGCGTACTTTTCTGACTAGGTCGATGTCGCTGTACAGCTCGTAGAGTTCGCTGTTAAATCTTCTCCTCCAAAACCCGTCAACGCAAACGGGACCAAAAATCACTCGAAGAATTTTGCGTTCGAAACGACCAAGGAGATCTTCATCCGCCTTTGATAGCGCCCATGCTTCTGCACCATAAAGCAGGACTGGGATGATGAGGGTCTTATACAGAGTTTCCTTAGTATTTCTCGACAAGGCCTTACTTATCAGTTGCCGTCTTAGGCCAAAGAAACAGCGGTTGGCAAGTGTGATTCTTCGTTTGATTTCTGATGTGATGTCGTTATCAGAGTTTATAGCGGAGCCGAGGTAGACAAAGTCCCTAACTACCTCAAAGTTATAGCTGTCTATCGTGACGTTCTGCCCGATTCGTCGATGTCGTGTGTCCCTTCTTGTTGACAGCATATATTTTGTTTTACCCTCATTCACCACTAAACCCATTTTTGCCGCTTCTGTACTAATACTTGCAAACGCACCAGTGACAGCTCGCTGTGTTGTACCAACAATGTCAATGTCGTCAGCGTATGCAAGCAGTTGCACAGACTTATAGAAAATTGTGCCTCTGGTGTTGGCTTGTGAGTTTCGCACAATCTTCTCAAGAATGATGTTGAAGAAGTCACATGACAGCGCATCACCTTGTCTAAATCCTTTTTTGACATCAAAGGTCTCGGTGAGATTGTTTCCGACCTTTACGGAGCAGCGAGCGTTCTCCATCGTCATTCTGCACAATCTGACAAGTTTGGCAGGGATGCCAAAACTAGACATGGCTCTGTATAGCTCGTCTCTATAAACGCTGTCATATGCGGCCTTAAAATCGACAAAAATATGGTGAGTATCGATCTGGTATTCTTGGGTTTTTTCCAGGATCTGCCGTAGTGTGAATATTTGATCGGTCGTGGACTTACCGGGCCTAAAACCGCACTGATAGGGACCTATCAGATCGTTGACGAATGGTTTCAGGCGTTCACACAATACAGCAGACATGATCTTATACGCAGTGTTCAGGAGACTGATGCCTCTATAGTTGGCGCAGTTTAGAGGGTCTCCTTTCTTGTGGATCGGGCAAACAATGCTGAGGTTCCATTCATCAGGCATACTTTCCTCTAACCAAATCTTGGAGATGAGTTGGTGTATGCACTCTACCAAGTCATCTCCGGCTGCCTTGAAGAGCTCGGCAGGTAAGCCGTCTGGACCAGCAGCCTTGTTGGATTTAAGCTTAGATATTGCTATCCTCACTTCATTTTGGTCAGGTGGACGGAAATCTTGGCTGTCATCGTCCAGGTTGAATGGATCGTTCTGCCTAACAGCGGAATTTGTGTCGTCTTCGCCGTTTAGCAGTCTGCAGAAATGGTTTTTCCATGTCCTCAGCACCGACTGTGACTCTACTACAAGGTTTCCGTGCTCGTCTCTACAGGTTTCCGTTCGGGTCTTGTTGCCATGACACGTTCTTTTTACCTTTTGGTAAAACTTCCGAACATTGTTCCTGGAGTAACACCTCTCTATATCCTCGATCGCGCGCTTCTCATGCTCTCTCTTTTTTCTCCGGAGAAGCCGATGTTCTTCCCTCCTTTTTTGCTCGTAGAGCTGACGAGCTGCTCTCGTCCTTCTATGCAGCGACGCTTCGTAGGCACTTTGTTTTGCTGCATGTGCTTGCCGGCACTCTTCGTCAAACCAGGGGTTTCGGGGGGGTGGACTGGTGAAACCGAGCACATCAGTTGCGGCGTTTTTGATGGCTTCTTGGCATCGGCGCCACTGGTCTTCGGCACTTGATGCTGGCAGCATAGGACTTCTCGAGAGGTTGAGGGATACGCGATCGGCAAAGGTTCTGGCGGTTTGTTGCGTTTGTAGTCGTCCAACGTTAAATCTCCTCACAGTATTTTCTCGTTGTTGTGGCGTCTTGGATATCCGCATCCGTACCTTGGCTACAACAAGGTAGTGGTCCGAGTCTATGTTGGCCGCTCGGAAAGTTCGGACATCTAGAATACTGGAGGAGTGCCTTAAATAAATGGTTAGATACAAAATAAAAGGAAAACCCTCGTGTAGCAAACAGCCTCTCCCTCTATTGTCAATGCAGGAAGAACTCTATATGGGAGAATTAGTAACTTCCTTTCTCGACTAATTTTAGTTACCGTTTTTAAAAGATATTTATAATCTACTATGTGTCTGTTTTCCATATTCCAATATCTTATTGATAGACGGACTCGTTGGAGGCCATTGATTGAGTCCATAAATGTTCATCAACCATTATTCAAATTGATGTCAACATCTCTTGCGAAAATAATCCATTTAAATTGATATTAATTCCATCCATAATATTATCACGCCAAACTCTACCCGCATACCCTGCGGACGAGACAGTAAGATGGATTAATTTTCTGGTTAACCGGTTGACACTTTAATGGAAAAATCTAATAAACAGAAATCAACCATTGGCAGTTGATTATTGGGATGATAGTTAGAACCTAACATTCATCACTCGACAGCATAAAAAAACATACATATACATATCAATATCTTTATATAATTTGAAGTCGAATTTATGCACAATTGTAATAAATTTCAATGGATGTGATGATGTGATTGATGTTAGGTATTAAGACGGAGGTGTTTTAAATGTACCCAGCATTTGCAACAAATTCGGAATGCTAAGAAGGATGACAAATTGAACAATATGATTTGTTATTTGAACGGATCAGTGGAGTTTATTATTTATTTACCATTGTAAGCCCTTCCGCAAATGGAGAGTGTTTGGGTAGTGGTATAAGTTTAAGGATATACGTACTTACTTACTTACTTACGCCTGGGCCTGGGGTGAATCCGGGAAATAAGCAAAACGCCTATACAGTTAGCGCGGTCTTTAGCTAACTGCATCCAGTTTTGAAATCCATAATTGGTGGAGGTCCATTTTCATATTTTTCATCTTACGGGTATAACCTATCGATGAACTATTTTATTTATAAAAAAGTAAGACAAGTGCGAGTCGGACTCCCTCATGAAGGGTTCCGAAACAGCAAGTAACATAACATAAAAGTTCATGTAGTTCGTTGTAACTTTGATCGGTTCACAGAATACATCTACTTACCAAGTTTCAACGGTATAGCTCTTATAGTTTCGGAGAAAAATGGCTGTGACATACGGACGGACAGACAGACAGACATGACGAATCTAATAGGGTTCCGATTTTTGCCATTTGGCTACGGAACCCTAAAAAGGTTGCTAGAAATTGTATCTATTCAAAACCTGCAATGCATCAAGAAGCTTCTTAAAGGCACTAGAACTTTTAATAACCCTATTCTATTGTATTTACATTCGAAACGCATGGATGACATTTATAATCTACTTCAGTAGGTATGTGCTTCAACTTGAGGCAGCTAAAAAACCATAAATTCCTTGTGTGAAAATTTTGTTTTCATCCTTTATTTTCAATTTAAATGTTCCTCTTTTGCTGTGTGCTGGCATACACTGGCATAAGGTTCGTTGTTCGAATATGCTAAGAACGTATAACAGGAAGAGATCCAGCATTTGTGTACGAACATAATAAACAACCAACGTAGGTGTATGAGAACATTTCATAGGAATAATAGCTTTGTCCCCGTGAACAGGATTTCAACATAAGTCGAAAAAATATTGTATAGCTATAGGTAGGTACAGGGCGACTCAATTTGTGCACCTCCAGAGAACTTGTTGTTTTCATGCTTGAAGTTGACATTTTAAAGTATGTACATATATAGTTTTTGCAAAAACATCTTACACCTGTAGTTTCGTTTTTTAATCCCCTTGATACTTCTCGTAGTAAATTTGTTAATCGCATTTTATTACTTAAAACACATCTTTTAAAAAGGCAAATTAAGTTACTTACTCTTTCACATAAATTATGAATGCGATAGTTCACAGTGTATAGTGTCTGATGATATTCAGATTAAGAAAAATGTTTTTGATAAAAACGAGCCATTAAAATAGCTGTACGTTGAAATAATATACACCCTGTCTAACCTTACAATGTTACAAATTAAGGATATGGGGAGCATTATGTGAATACAGCTTACTTTTTATACAATATAAGTGGGCTAAGTCTTTACACCGCCGAAAGCGGTAGGGTAGGTTGTGGGTACTCGGGATAAGCCACTCCCAGAAGAGAACAATTTGAATGTTTAAATATGTGTACACGGCAGTAAGGTGCAAGGATGAAGGTTAAGTAGACAAATCGTGGTTTGCGTTGGTTAAATATTTGACGACCTACTTAGTTCTTTATGTTGAAAAATGCATCGTGTTAGCTACTTATGGGTAGGTACTGCGGCAAGGACGAAGCTGTTGAGCAATGTGGGACTACCATAGTAATTTATATGAACATCTGGAGGCACATTAGAATGTACAAACGAATAGGTACAGGTGCCAATTCATTGTGACTCTATTCCCCGAGTCGGGGTGACCAGTGACTGTGTGTTGAATTGCGCAATTTAGAGTAGTGTGGAATTTTCAGTTATTAATATTCGGTACGAATTTTGGTAATATATTTCCAGTAAGGCCCAACTTACGGGCAATTTAGGTTACGCGCACAATTTAAGTTCAGCCTTAAAGATGTACGCATTTTCTGATGATTCCTACCTACTAGGGATCGATTTATCGCCAAAGACAAGTAGGTTCGAAGGTATTTTCCAAAGCTAAGAAAGTGAAACTAAAACAGACAAGCTGTCTGTGTAAAATTATGTATGAAAAATAAGAAAAAAACTAATTCGTTTTTATTAAAATTTAGCGAGAAATATTAAGAATGAATGTTTACATTACCTTATATTAAATTTAAAAAAAAAAAAAGGAAATTTTGTGTATGTATATCTTGCGACAATCGCCTCGCTTTTTAGATCTTACAAGACGAAAAGAGAGTTACACATTTTATTATAGGATTTTTAACTTATCTGTTTGCTTATGTAACGTCTATCGTTTCACTATACCTACACAATCATAAAATATTATGTCCAGCGAGACATGTATTTTTGAATGAGTATACGTGAGAAAAAGGAAGTTGTGTATTGCAAAAAATAAAAAATTCATTATGCTCAGCGCCGCCTACCGTGCTAGATAACTAATAAAATAAAACTAACAAACTTTCCATGAACGAAAATGTTTTGTGTGACTTGTCGTGCACTTTTTATGAATTTGACCCAAAACTGAGTATTTTGAGGGCAATCGAAGAATGATAGAAAAGTAACGCATAAAATAATTGCGAAAAGTATTTTTTTTTTGAATACTTACAGCCTCTACATATGAAAATCGTATCGCAGCCATCCACTCAAAGAAAAACAATTAATTTTTCTAAACGCATACAGGGTTAGATACTCATAAAAAAATGGCGCGTGCAGCACACTACATGTGACAGAAGTGAAATTTCTTAAAAAGGAATATGAAATCACAGATCGGATACCTACCTACTTTACAATTAGTTATGGATGTGTATTTTTTTTTGATTTATGGGCACCCTGGTGCCTGGGTCATGGTGGTGGCTACGGAAATGATTTTGGATGGATCTTATGGTTAGTTAATAAAGAGTGGCGTAGGTGGGGAATTAAAATCGATTATATTTTTAAAATGTTCCTATATAGCTAGTAAGAGGAGTCTATTTTTTAAGTTCAAATTTAGTATTGAGTTCCCATAAGTAAGTGGACTTAGCTCCATGGGAATTTTTAATGCAGTATATTGCCTTTTTTGTTTCTCGAATGCTTGTAGTTAGTTCAATCAGTACAAATTCTTTTACATATTGGGATTTATCAAAAAGAAGTTCGATTAACTCCACATCGATTTCATCGCTAGATGCATCAACTAATATTGTAAGCATATAAAAATTAGCCAAATCTTTCAGTTTATCAGAAACGACTTTTCGCACCACATTTTTTGAATTTTTAGTTATGTGTCTGTCATTTTTCACAGATAACTACATAAATGTTCCCTTTTGACAGTATTTTCCATTCTTACTACAAAAGTAAAAGAACAAACTTAACATCTTCGCCTTTGAATTTTCCCGTTAAAATCGTCACTTCAATTACATTTTATTTGAGATTCTTCACAATCAAACGCTGTCCGCTACCATGTTTCAATGTATTGAGGTTGCGCAGCAAAATTATAACTGAGCCGTTAGTCAACCATATGCTTTAAAATGCATTTTCGATAGATGGCTGGCCGCACGCAATAGCAAGGACATTGCAATTGTGAGTGACGTCATTCAATGGCCCAATATTAACGCAACAAAGAGAATTGTAAGCGAGGAAGCACAACGAAACGCAGCTTGATTTAAATTGAAAGGTGGTACGCACATGTCCTTCGGTCTTGACGTGAAATAAGGTTCCGTTAATCTCAATCATAATTTAAATGACGGGTGTCTTTTAATACACGATTTGCCTCCATATGATTGGCTGTTTCATTTTGTGAAAACGCGTTTTTAAAGGAGGGCAAAATTAGACGTTTGTCAGTTCCGTAGTGTTGATATTTTTGATATTCCTTTGAATTGATATTTTCTCCTTTCCATACAAAATTAAATTTTCAGATTCGCCCCCATTATACCCCTGAAAAAAAAAAACTTCGGGTTTTCAAGATTTTCCGTTGAAAATTTTCAATTTTCGGCTCTGTCGTGTATTCACTTGGATCAATACGAATCCAAATTAAAATTATCTAATCGCAGAAAGATTAGAATAGATTCGATGTACCGATAAGCTATAGTAGGAATTTTCTCTCTATTAATTTATACAGCAAGAACATTCTTTTTTTTTTTAAATGAAATAAGGTTAGGTTAGGTTAAGTTAGGGAAGGATGCCATCAGAAGACCCATTGTCATTTTTTTTTTTGATTTAATTTTTTTTTTGAAGTGATAACTTCTTTAGGCGCGTTGGGCACTATTTGGATGGGCAAAAACTAGCAAACTCGCGACACCGACACCGATTGCATACTTTTAGTTGTAAACTTTTGAAGTGATAACTTCTTTAGGCGCGTTGGGCACTATTTGGATGGGCAAAAACTAGCAAACTCGCGACACCGACACCGACACCGACACCGATTGCATACTTTTAGTTGTAAACTTTTGTACTATTGCTTACTTTTAGGGGTAGGTAATTTATAGCTTAATCTACGATGATTTTTATTTGAATACGTTACTATGGTAATTTATGGTAGCGACAAATTGATTGTCACCAAAATTATTTCAATTACCTGTTTTGTATGGGGAATTCATAACTTAATTTTACCAGGCTTAATTCCGACATATTATATCCACGATTTTGGGTTTGTGCACATTTACGGCACAGTAGCTTGTGTTATAATTACCGAAACAAGAAATAGAAAACTGTGGTAAACTCGCCACCCTAAGAGTAGGTATTCTATATAAATAATTGTAATATTCATGTCGCCTTAGTGTATACTGTAAAATATGATTAGTAATCTTTGTGTAAAATAATGAATATAAAACTACAATAATTGATGCCGTACCACGAGATCTAGAGCATTATTAATGGCGATGCGGCAAGACAGAAAAATATTGTTGTCTTTTCTCGTTCTTTTTCTTTTAAAAGTAAAATTTGTATTTTTCGGAAAGAAATTCATATTCAATTAAGCTTCAGTATAATTATTATTAATTTATTCGTTCTGTGCTAGTTTCGGTAGAATACAAGTAGATACAATCGGATTGTGGTAGCTGAAGTAAGATATGTACATTCGAGACTGTAATCTATCTAGATTACGCTGGAAGACAGCATCGATGAAAATTACTTATATATGCTAAAGATAATTCTGCATTACTTCAAGATAAAGTTGGGAAGAGATTTGATGATATTCCAATCATTTTGAGTGGGGATTTCAACATCAACCTTGCAGATGATAAAAACTACCATTAATTGAATTTTTAAATAGCAAATTTGATTTAACGATGAGCAATGATCGCAATCTTAGCACGACTAGACATAAAACTACAATTGATGCCATCTTTACAAGATATTTAAATAGATTCGAATCAAAATTGTTTGTTTCCTATTTTAGTTACCGACCATAAACCTATAGTAGGTATCCGTTTTCAAATATAATGATAATAATGATGATGATGATGGAAGAGTTTGAAGTTGTTGATGAAATTTCATAAGTGTCATTGGTATTCATTTCAAAGAATACCCATTAATTTTTAAATTTAATATTTCATGTATCTGTAAATTTATACATTTTAAGCAATAGATTGCAATTTTGTATGTAAAATAATATGTATTATTTTTGATGTAAAATACCGCATTAAATGAAAATGAAAAATGTAACATAATTTTTGTAGTAGTAGTAGTTTATAATAATGAATAAAAAAACACTTTATTAAAAGTACTTCCTACACAATAATATATTTTCTGACGATTCGAAAAATACACACGTAATTGTTCAAGTTATCACTTCTGTCGGCACTCCCGGAGTGCCTTTTAATTTTTTTCACATAGAAACATTTACAATGTTTGATTTTATTGCCTGCAAATCCGTGTGAGCTTGTCTGCAGAAGACTATGTACAGAAATGTATGGTTTTTTATGTTTGAGTTCTATTTTTCTATAATTTAATTCATAGATATTCTACTATTACTATTTAACACTAATTAACTTTTTTTTATGTATCTTCATTTAAATATATCTGTTTTTGAAAAATCTTTAATTTCGTTAGGTATTTTATTGAATACTGTTTGGACTACAACTTCGTATCTCCTTGGCCCATATTTGTTCCAGTATCTTTGGGTGTCATATTGCAGTTGCTGCCTTCTTCGCGTATTTACAGATTGTTTGGTAGGCACCTTGTATGTATGACCGTCATGCAAGTTTGATATTATTTCTAGGTTGTATATTTGCGATATAAGGATTGGTAGTAGCTTTGCCTTAAGACCTCTGCTGCCCAATGGTATAGCTAATGAAAAAAGAGCCTACGCACTCTGCCGCAGCTTCGCGGCAGATCAGCGCCTTAATGTGGTAACTCCATTGGAGATTGTAATCATGTCAATTTGTAGATGAAGATGGTGTTTGTGCTCTAATGCAGACAATGAATTTCGTACGATTCCCTTCATATACGTAATTAATCAAACCCCAAAACAATGAAAACGAAAGTTGAAGTCATGTTTAAGATCATGAAATAATGTACCTAATAGTAAAAAAGTTTGCGATGGACAAAATTAGCCCAAACAAAATGTAATTTTCAGAAATCTCCACGGTTTAAATTTTCGGGGTTTTGATATATAAAAAATGCAGAGTGAAATGTCAAAGTGAAACGGCACTTCAAGTATACTTGCGCAATTTAATTAAAACTCACATAAATGCCCTGAAATCGGAAAAAGACTGTTTTTTTTTTGTAGCAATCAAACATAAAAAGTGACCTAAAGCAAAAGAAGGTGCTCTAAGAAGCCCAATCGAATATCACATTAGTGTTTATAGATTGTTCAAAGTAACTTAAATATAATAATTGTAAAGTACATAATATATAACTTACTGAATAACTTCTTCTTAGGTATATAATTGGAACATCTGCTTATGCAAAAGGCCGTGATGCGCTGAATAAACTCCGCTACTTAGAAAAAATTAAGAAGGTCGGGAAAGACCCTTACTTCTTGTTGTCTTTATCAAAAGAATTTCCTAGGAATGTGAAGGTTGCTTGAATTTTGAATTATCTTATATATATAAAAATGAACCCCTATTTCCCTTGGTCCCAGCATCACGCACAAACGGCTGGACCGATTTCGTTAATTCTTTTTTTATTGTGTCTGTTATTGTCAGGAGAACAATGTTATGAAAGAAAAAAATTAAGAAAATTGCGCGGAAAATTAGAAAATTAAAGTTTGAATGGGGAAATACACTTTGAAAAAAAAATTAACTGGATAGAAATCAAGTAGTGACACTTCAAATAAAAAAAAAATATTTTGAATTTTAAAAGCAATAATTGTTGTTGTCAATTATTTTAATTATTTTCCAAGCAAATTGTTGTTGTCAACAATTTTGAAGTTTTTTTTTTTTTTAAATATAGGTAGATATACCCAAAAAGTTTGTTCTAATAAATTATGTTTACTATGTTACATCAAGTAACTTTTTGAAATGAAGTAGATAGGTACTTTGATTATACAAAGATGATATTATGGCCGACGATATTTTGCATCGAATTCGCACTGTGACATCGGATAATGAACTGGAGATGTCAGATGAAATGCGCAACAAAGCTTTGATTTGACGCATTTAATCGAGAATAGGAGCGAGAAATGGACTTCGAACGAATCGCATTGAGTCAAGCTGTTCGAACAAATGTGCCAATGTTGAATCTATATATATAAAAATGAATCCCTATTTCCCTTGGTCACGGCATCACGCGTGAACGGCTGGACCGATTTCGCTAAATTTTTTTTTTTGTTGTGTTTGTTATTGTCAGAAAAAGAAAAGAAAATTTCGCGGAAAATTAGAAAATTTAAGAATACTAAACCACCATTATTAAGTTATACCTATCTAATGTAACCATAGCGCTTTTACAATTCAAACTTTTTTGATGTAACCTTATGGCGTTGGCATAACATTGACAGAACGCGTGCTGCAAATATCGTCAACGAGGATGTAAACAAAATAAATATCGTTTAAAACAGATGCTTCGATCGGAGTTATTATATTCATAAAATACATATAAAATAATTAATTTATTATTTTTAACAAAAACTGAATTTCTTAGTGCACATGGTCGGAAAATCCTCAACATGTGGCGTTGCATGCGTATGTCGTTTTTCAGTTCAATTAAATTTTCTTTAATAATAATCTTCTTAATTCATACCTATAATTCTTTCGGGATGAAACTCGATGATGATGATATAACTCGATAACCACTGGGTCAATTTTTATGATTCTTCTTTTGTTTTGTTCGTATTGTTGTATATTTCATCCGATTTCAATGAAATTTTGTAGATTTATATTCTTCGTTCCCGCTTGAAGGAAAGGATACTTTTGGACCTGATAGGTGGCGCTGTTGCCGATCTCCGAAATAGCTCTACCAAGTTGATTGAAATTTTGTAAATGGATATGGTTGCTTCCAGTTTTAAATTGCGGATAGTTTTTGACCCTATAGGTGGTACTTTGAAAAACACAAGCGGGATATTTTCCCATTCAGTCCCATTCAAAAATAAAATCAAACGCTATTTCTAAAGTTGTATAATTAAAATTATTAATGGACACTGTCCAAATAAAGCAATTTGCGAAATGTGAGCAAGATTTAATACGAAAGGTACGGACAAAGGAAGTACATTATACTACCTTTTGTTGTGAAAATAAAACGTTATGGAGATTAGTTGAATTTTTGAATTATTTAGACGTTCCGGGCTTACCTCTACATAATGTGGATATCACGTGCGACTTCAATTTCCCGTGCGTATCGCTTTCACTATGACAAATAATTTATTACAAGGATAATGGATGGATGTTTGTGCATTTGTGGCATCAATCTTGATTTCCCATGTTTCTCATATTGTCAATTTAGTGAAAAAGCGGAAAGTTGGCCGACACGTCAAAATCATTGCGGTTTGATTGAAACAAATCAACATAGCTATTCATCATTTATTTATATTGCATTTAATATGACTTTTGAATAAAGAATTTTAATTGGCCGAATTACATAAATTAGGAAATGCATTGTGAATGCTCGGAATTATTATTTTCATTACATTAACAAATTTGGGCGGAACGAAGTTTGCCGGGCCAGCTAGTTATTTCATAAAAACAAAGTTGGTATGAACTGGAAATTAATGAAATAAACGTCAGAGCACCACCAAAGGCCAAGATCTTTTTGAAGCCGGATGGTTAAGGCCCGTTTGCTGATACAAATCATAGCTAAGTAAAACGAATACATATCAGAGGTATTCGTTTTACTTAGCCACTGTAGTTACACTTATACCTACATACCTACATATCTACACCCAAATATTCAATAAGAAATAACCCTTAAATAAATAATTATTTTCATTGCCCTTTGAATGATGACGAAACTCATGTTTGAAAGGAACAACTTTTCAAACAAATTTAACATTATAATAATGTAAATAAACCCCATCAAATAATGTAGTCATCGTTCATTTTAATGAAAATTAGGTACCTACACAAATAATGCTCATAGGATGTAGTAAGCAAGCATTTAAAGTAAAAAAAACGATTAGTAAAAACAGACATCGAGCTCCATCTGAAATTTATGTAGGTATTTAGTTGTTTTACCTCTGCCCCAAATTCTCTTTCTTCCCACTTAACGAAAAAAATAATTGAAAAAGTATTTTTTTCCTTAGTTAGTGAACTGGAATTATAATTGTATCCACTTAGGCGGAAGTATTTTTCAACTTGCTGAAAAAAAAAAAAACAAATATCTCTCCCACATTATCATAAGGAAGGAATAATAATAAAAGTACAAGAGAGCCTTAGAAGAAGCAACAAAAAAAAAAAAAAAACATTCCATTCCCTCTTAATGATGTGTCGATAATGATGTATTAGTTCTATTTATTTACCTTTGGGGCTATACCACCTCTGACACGCTTTCTTTCACGTGGTTGTGTAAGAAAACCCAGAGACACGACGAATTCTTTGCTCGCTTTACTTGGTCAAAAAATCATGCAAACAATGGCGAAGAGATATCTTACAGGAGGGAAGGTGGAAGGACAATAAAATTCTATTTGATTATGTTTATACAGGACATGAAGAGAGAGGAAAAAAAATCGTCATCAGCAAGCACTCAATTTAAAAGCGCTGGGGGCCAGAGCTTACTTCGGAAGCATCTCAGCAATAGCGCAAAGTTTTTGAACACTCTCTTATAGGAGGAGTATTTATCTACCTATTTCATCCATAATGCCGATGGTGATATGTGGATTGTGAAACTAACTGTACACTTTTAAAAGTCACCCTCTTTTTGCATGCAAGGTTGTGACATTATTTGGATTTGGCAGCACTAGCTTTCATATTTTGACTTGTTTTTTTTTTTTTTTTCTTGGTAGGTGTAGTAAATGAAAGTGTTTGCCTTTGGCGTATGACCCAAAGCTCCTAAGAGACTGTTAAAAACAATAATTAAGAAGAACCATTTCTATGAAAAATAAAACAAGAATAACAATGATGGTCTAATTAGAATGAAGTTATCTTCTTCTATACATTTCCGAGGGTATAAATTCAGTATTGCATACAGAGAAGTGTTCTTTGTTCGTTTTTTATTCATTTAATGGGGACTAACTCAACTCGGAGTAAATACTTAATTTCACGCATATAGCGTTCCGTTATGTAGGGCAAGTTTCGAGTAGCTGTCAACTAATTGACCGTTGACACTTGACATACTAAGAGCAGAGGTTGGTGCATTGTAATACCATCAATTGCATTCGCAAGGTGGTATCCTCTTCTGCATACAGAACTTTTAGTTAGGCGAAGGTGGTAACATATCTGATAGATTATTATAAATGCCTAAGTCAGATCGAGATACAGACGGTGCAGGGAAATAACTTCACGGGCAAACACTTCACATGAGACTACAATGCTGCGTTGTCTTTAAGACAGTTTAAAGCGAGGAGTCACAGGGATTCCCTCTTATTATTTGAGGGCATGAGCAAATGTCTGCTTAGAACAGATAGTCAAATTAATTGATTCTATGGGAGTTTGAAGTCACGGCGTCTTTTGCGTGTGTGTGTTTTTTTTAATTTGATTGAATTGAACCGAGGAAATAAAAGTGGCATAGGATTTGTATACATTCTTCAAACAACAGAGAGCAACGATGTTTAATCATGCAAGTATTTGGTTAAAATCCTTTTTTTTTAAATGTACTAAAACAAATTGATAGGTGTAGCTTAGCTCCACTAATCAAAAACAATTGGAGTTGATGGTAAATTTATTCGATGAAAATCTTTTGCCAAGAACTTTAGGCATGCACTCATCTTGACGATGGCAGGAGTGGCGAATGGTTTTTTGATTGTTGACAGATTGTCTGAGAGCAAATCCAGCAGATAGATACTTGAACGGTGCCGTGAAATAACGCCGAGCGAAATAACACCGAATTCGAAACCTCGGTGTTAAAGCCGAATTTTAGAATTCGGTGTTATTTCACATTGACAAAGTGAAATAATGCCGAACATGGTTTGACAAATATGGCCGAAGCAAATGCTTTCAGAATTGCCGAGAACTATATTATAAAGTATATTTTAAATCTGCAGAAATAGACGTAACTATTATTTTATATATAACTAAATTCTAAATGCTGAAATAGCTAGAGGTGAAATTTCGCGAATTTTGAACTATTATTTTCTTAAATTTGCCTTCTAGATATTTTAGAATTTGAGAAAATAATAGTTAAAAATTCGCGCGAATTTTGAACTATTATTTTCTTAAACTCTAAATGCTAAAATAACTAAAGGGGAAATTTGAGAAAATAGTAGTTCAAAATTCGTCTTTTTTTTCATTTAATTTTCTCAAATTCTAAATGCTGAAATAAAAGGGGGGAAATTTGAAATGTACCTATTTATAAATTATTCAAAGTGGTATAAGGCCGACTGGGCTTTATTTCACTATAGCAAAGTGAAATAAGACCGAACAAGGAAATTCGGCGTTATTTCGCTTTCACGAAGTGAAATAAAACCGAATTCCAAATTGCGGCGTTATTTCGCTCGGCGTTATTTCACGGCACCTACTTGAACATTGGTTTATTGAGCCTGAGTATTGGTGAAATCTAATAGAGAACAAATATGTAACTATGTTGCAACTATTTTTTATATTAATTTACAAGGACTGTGAAATTAATTGGTTTAAAATAAATATTTGCAAAATATTCGCAAATATGATCTTAATTGACAATTGAAAAAATCACAATTGACAACTATTGTCAATGCATTCGAACACAATTTTCGAAAAATTCCGGGGGAAATAGATTCGCGATAGGAGGAATAATTTCCAGAGAACAAACCATGTTCGGGGAAAATTTTTATTTTTCGGAATTACCGATAGCCTTGAATACATCATTCGAGTCTTGCGTGACAGTGTAGAAAATCATGAAATGTCACTGAAAACCCGAGACATTTTATTGCTCACTCTATTGCTTGACAGGCGATTACACGTAGTGACAAATTTAGGACAAGTGTTTATGTCATAATACGTCGACATGTCAAAATTTGCCACAAAAAATGACACGTGTAATCGTAGCTAAATGAAAATGCAACAAACGTCTACTTTGTGGGCCTCGAAAAATACTTTTGGTCGGAGGGGAAATGCAAATTTGAAATTTCCTCTACATTGTTCATTTTATTGCGACAAAGCAATTCGTTTGCCCATTATCTACTACGTGTACGGGAAATTAACCTTAATTGACACCACTGATGTCTGCAAAGCTTTTATACACGGTGTTGATTAGGTGATCCTGAGCTCTCATCTGCCATTGTTCTACATAAGCTGTTCTCACTGCGATGTAATAAATGCCGACTAATCTTTATCGAGTAATCGAGTCTGGCTGAGCAAATTGCGTAAAAATATAAATAAATAAAATACGACCCCCATTGCCCTATTAGCGCTGTAGGGCAATGGGGGTCTTATTTTATTCATTGTATTACTCACAGCCCAACTCAACTGGATATGCATACAGTACAATTTGTCAGCATGCTATCGACATATATTATAGCTATAGGTACGTATCCTTCTGGCTTTTACTTTTCATTTTAAAAATCTGAGAGTACTTACATAGCTCAATTTTCAATTAGTATTCAAATCTCTTACCCACTTTAACTCGTACTCATAGTTATTTCACGGTCCTCAAGTCACGATATCTCTTCAGCAAGCATTTTCGAGGAACAAAAGCAATTCGAAACCAATCGACATCCTACTCAAACAAGTGTACACTTTGAAATCATTCAATTTCCGGTAGAGGAAATATTCATTCCTCCTTCGATTTGCTGTCCATCTCAACGTTTTCTGCTTTGCAGCAACACATCATCAATATCATAGCAAAAAAAAAAAAAAAAAAAAAACAATACAGAAAGCTGAAATGTATGGTTAATGAGCCGTACTATACCCTACTGTATTAAAAATTCCTTAGGAAATAATCGCTGCTCTACACAAAGTATGCGCGGTTTATTTGGATCCAAATACTGTTTGAGCGAACTTAATTTTCCATCAGATTTAATTGGATTTTCTTTATGAACTTTCAGCACATGATAAAGGAACTCCATTTAATGGGTGTTGTTAAGAATCATTTTTAGGGTTCCGTAGCCAAATGGCAAAAATCGGAACCCTATTAGATTCGTCATGTCTGTCTGTCTGTCTGTCTGTCCGTCCGTATGTCACAGCCACTTTTCTCCGAAACTATAAGAGCTATACCGTTGAAACTTGGTAAGTAGATGTATTCTGTGAACCGCATTAAGATTTTACACAAAAATAAAAAAAAAAACGGTAAATTTTGGGGGTCCCCATACATAGAACTGAAACTCAAAAAACATTTTTTCATCAAACCCATACGTGTGGGGTATCTATGGATAGGTCTTCAAAAATGATATTTAGGTTTCTTATATCATTTTTTTCTAAAGTTAATAGTTTGCGCGAGAGACACTTCCAAAGTGGAAAAATGTTGGTCCCCCCCCCCCTAACTTCTAAAATAAGAGAACGATAAAACTAAAAAAAATATATGATGTACATTACCATGTAAACTTCAAACGAAAATTTTTTGAACGAGATCCAGCGCGTAGTTTTTAAAATATCGATCAAAGTTACAACGAACTACAAGAGCTTTTATGTTATGTTGCTTGCTGTTTCGGAACCCTTCATGAGCGAGTCCGACTCGCACTTGTCTTACTTTTTTAGATTTTGAAGTCCTCTATATTTTTTAGAACCTTAGTGCGACTCAAATTCACTTTCCTATTATGCATATGACTAACCAAAGAGCTGCTGTTTTTCTCAAATTTCCTTCTAAGTAAATAAAGGAGTACATACCTTATACTTGTAATTGGGAGGGAAAAAAAAACATAAATAAAAACACGAGTACCAATCCTACATATAAAATACTCGATTCTCTTTCTCACATCAATTCCATTCCGTAGACCCTTGTCAACAATTCGATTGCTCAACTTAGAAAGAAATTCTTTCAGCCAGGATTTAAAATCCTAGCCGACCCTGTTTCGAGAGAAGTGAATATAGAATAAACACAAACATCCCGAGATACTGGCAGATACCCGAAACCCAGCAGACGAAATAAAATCCCTAAATGAGAACCCCAAGGGGAAACGTGTTTAAGTAAATCATGATTGTATGTTTTGCTTTTAGCAATTTTTGTTTGGATCCATTGGGGGAGGCGGTGTGACATTGATTGGGGTTACAAATCAGAGTGGAGAGTCGCTTAAAATCAAAGCGTGACCTCAATATGGGGTCAGTTGGAAAATTGGACACGTATGAATCGAAGGAAATAAGATTTATTTTTATTTGTTTCTTACCAAAACATTATCTCAAGGGGGACAGACTCGTCGTTAAAAATTGACAAGTAGAATGTTCAGGTTCTTAATAAATGTCTAACAAGCAGTCATGTTTATTGGTGTTGTAAACTATAGGTAAGACAGATAAATATACCTCAAGGTATGGGTTTGGTGAGTAGGGGTCTACTCGCGATTTTTTATTTTTTTTGCTATTTATCATTTCGCCATGGTTGCTTGTTGTCTTGCATTTTAATTATTTTGCATTTCATCAATCGCAATTTTCGTGAGGCAACTTTGCAATCGTATCCACTGTTGGTAACTCGTGGGAAGTTTACAATTTAGTGGTAAGTTCAATGAATGGAAATAGTCTCGTGAGAAAAACTGAAAAAGTTCGGTTAACTTACAGAAATGAAAAGCATGCTTAACGTGAACACCTGCCTTGACGACTATATTTCACGGTGTGCATACCCACATTAGAGTCCTTGAGGATGTTATTGGTTTGGCAACAGTCCCGACCCATTCGTATGGGCGAGGTCTATCATGACACCTCTTTGTTCTAAAAGAACGCTGCTAGTCACTGCACTTGGAATAAAATATTTTGAGTTCATTGAGCTTGGAAAACACTTATTCCGTTTTCTCAAGCATTTTAAAAGATGCAATTGAGTTATATGTACCTGAAAAACGTTTAAATAATAACATTAGTCCGGCCTGGTATAACAAAAGATTAAATAATCTCAAAAACAAAAAAATAAAGCATACAAACTTTATAAAATTGATAAAGGAAATTTAGATCTGCGCATTAATTACTATAATCGCCAACGTGAGTTCGTTGTTTTGAATAAATTTTTGTATCGAAATTATTTGTTATCAGTTGAGAGTGATTTAAAATCCAACAGTAAACTTTTTTGGAATTTCATAAACTCTAAGCGAAAGTCTAATGGAATACCAAGTAGCATGAAGTACCTCGACTCAACGACTAGTGAGGTGCCACAAATCTGCAACTTATTCGCAAACTTTTTTCAATCGGTGTATTCATTGGACGCTCCCTCCTTGCAAGAAATGCCTTCTGTTAGTAGAGTTGTCGATGTCGGTTCGATTGTTCTTAGTCCACTGGAAATAGAGGAGGCTTTATCAGCATTGGATGCTAGTAAAGGAGAAGGGCCCGACGGAATACCTGCTATTCTTTTAAAGAAGTGTGCAATTGCGTTAGTTGAGCCACTTTCAATCATTTTCAACCTTTCTCTTGTAGAAGGCAAATTTTTGGATGGGTGGAAAATTTCGTTTTTGTCTCCCATTTTTAAATCTGGGTCAAAGCATGAAATAACAAATTACAGGCCAATATGTAAGATTTCAGCTATACCAAAACTATTTGAGAAAATAGTTTGTAATAAACTATCACATTTGGTTCAGAATCACATATCAGTTTCACAACATGGTTTTGTATCTGGTAAATCGACGGCAACAAACCTAGTTTTAATGACTAACGTCATCATATCAAATATGGAAAATATGTGTCAAACTGATATTATTTTTACAGATTTTGCGAAAGCATTTGACAGAATAAATCATCAAGTTCTACTTCATAAATTACTTTCTCTAGGTATCCATTCTGCGTTACTAAAGTGGTTGGAGTCATATCTGACGGGTGGAATTCAAATAGTAAAAATTATCAATTCGGTCTCAAATATCATTTCAGTTCCGTCAGGGGTCCCACAAGGAAGTCATTTGGGACCATTATTATTTTTGTTATTCGTCAATGACATACCCGGTTTGTTTATTGATTCGAATTGCCTTTTGTTTGCGGATGATCTCAAACTCTATCGTAAGATAAGAAGTGAATCGGACTGTCGTCTTCTCTTAAAAGATTCGGCGAGACTTCATCATTGGTGCCAACGGAATCACCTTCTTCTTATCATTTCAAAATGTCAAGTTCTGTCGTGTTTCAGGAAACATAATCCAATTTTGTTTGATTATAATATCAATAACATTAATCTAGAGAGAGTTAGAATGAAGAAAGATTTAGGGGTAATCTTAGACACAACTCTGTCATTCTTACCACACTATGACTATATGATTAATAAAGCTAACCGAATGCTTGGTTTTATTAAAAGAAACACCAGAGAACTCTCAGATCCATACACTCTAAAGTCCTTATATATTTCTCTAGTAAGATCAGTTCTGGAGTATTGCAGCATTGTCTGGAATCCTTACTACAACAGTTCAATTGAAAGAATTGAGAAAGTACAGAGAAAATTTACAACATATGCTTTTTTCAAGTTAAATTGGAGAATTCCAAGGCCATCCTATAACAGTAGGTGTTTATTATTTGGAATGCAAACTCTTAAAGATCGCAGGGTATACTTTTCCGTGATGTTTATAAGAGATATTATAACATTTCATATAAAGTGTCCTCCGTTGCTAGCATTAGTGAGTGAAGGTAATGCACCATCAAGGACTACACGTTGTCGATTTTTAATTTATGAACAGTTTCATCGTAGCAATTATGGAAGAAACGAACCATTATCCCGTTGCATCAGGGAAGCTAATTTAATTTGTAATTTAGTTGATTTTAATTATAATCTTTCGAGAGATATCTTTAAATCTATGTTATTAAATAATATTTCAACATTATCTTTTAATAGTGTTTAATTATATTTCAGTTAATGAAAATGAATGTAACTTATTTTTTAATCTATCAATTTAATTTATGAATGTTTATAGGTACCCACCAGCAGAAAATTATGTATTAATTTATCTTAGTCTAAGTGATTGTATTCAAATTGATGGAAAATAAACTAAACTAAAACAATGCCCCCACGAATCCAGGCCTCAAATGATGGGGCTGCACCAGATTTGGCACAGATGCTGTCCCCATCCCCTCGTAACCCGAGAGCTACTACCAATTTGGATTGCCGAAACCAATCCGAGGAAAGGTGTACCTCTCAAAATTGCCAGGTAAACAGAGCATCTTCAATTCCATATTACTATCGAAAGCAAGATAAATCAACACCTATTTTTCTCTTGCACTGTTTAATTTGGTGATGCCCACAATAAGGGCACCACTCAAATTTGGGTAGTGCCCTGCGGTTAACTTACAAAAGTAAAATTCAACCTAAGATCATATTTCTACTATCTTATACAGTAGGTATTCACAAAACCAGCAAATCTAAATTGCTAGTTATGTATCAAAAAAAAAAAAAAAAAACAATGCATGAGCTGCAAATATGGCCCACCCTTAACATTTTTTTTTAAATAAAACCATAAATTAAAGTCCAATTCATTTATTATTTTTTTAAACAGTCTCACAAATTAGTTTTATTTCAGTCATTAGAAACTTTAATTAAAAAAAAAACAAACATAATTAAAAGTTAAAAACAAAAACTTAAAGGAACTCTATAATTCAGTTTTGAAAAAGTAAGACAAGTGCGAGTCGGACTCGCTCATGAAGGGTTCCGAAACAGCAAGTAACATAACATAAAAGTTCTTGTAGTTCGTTGTAACTTTGATCGATATTTTAAAAACTACTCGCTAGATCTCGTTCAAAAAATTATCGTTTGTAGTTTACATGGTAATGTATATCATATATTTTTTTAAGTTTTATCGTTCGCTTATTTTAGAAGTTAGGGGGGGGGGGACCAACATTTTACCACTTTGGAAGTGTCTCTCGCGCAAACTATTAACTTTAGAAAAAAATGATATTAGAAACCTAAATATCATTTTTGAAGACCTATCCATAGATACCCCACACGTATGGGTTTGATGAAAAAAATTTTTTCGAGTTTCAGTTCTATGTATGGGGACCCCCAAAATTTACCGTTTTTTTTTTTATTTTTGTGTAAAATCTTAATGCGGTTCACAGAATACATCTACTTACCAAGTTTCAACGGTATAGCTCTTATAGTTTCGGAGAAAAGTGGCTGTGACATACGGACGGACAGACAGACAGACAGACAGACATGACGAATCTAATAGGGTTCCGATTTTTGCCATTTGGCTACGGAACCCTAAAAAGGGCTGCTAATATGGCCCACCTGGTGTTAAATATGGCCCAGGTTGGGCCTTCAAGGATCCCACTATTTTGTTGTAGATTGCTTATATGGCTTTCATCATGTCCTTCTTCCGCCAAGTCTTCCGTGGTTGTGGACTTTGTTTAGACATTTTAGCCTTCAAAAAAAACAAAAATTAAATTAAATAAATAAATCAAATTTCAATCGTGAAAACGTGTCAAATATGGCCTACTTGGTCATATTACCAACACATGGGGTGGGCCATATTAAACAAACTTTGATTTTTTTACTCATTTTAATTTTCAACTTACTTCATAAGCTTTCCTTTAAATTTTGAATTCACAAAAATTAAGAAAATATTTAATACTCTTTAATTTTAGAAAAAAATTACCAATTTAACACAGAATTTTATGTAAAAACACTTAAGAAAACTTACCAAAAAATTACAACGAAAGTATAAAAAACAAAATGCGCCGAATATCTTCAAACCCCGTCGCGCCACACTCACCAAAAAAGACTGAGGGTAAACCGAGTTGAACGTGTTCGCAGTGAAACATTTTTTATTTCGCTGTGGGTTATGGTTTGTGAAATACAGTGGTGGGCCATATTACCCACATGGGCCATATTTGCCGCACTTACCCTATGTAATAAACCATTTTGTGTTTCTCCTTCTTACTTCAACCATAAAATCATAAAACTATTAGTGTTTTTTATTTTCCTCTTCTTTAAAATGACCTAAGTTCGAAAATAGTGGAATTTTGACTAGATGCGAAGAAACAAAATTATTTGTCCGTGGGAAAAACCATCCTAACGACATACTAACATTGATTCTCATCGCAAGAACATATTTTCGCATTTGTCATCGCTAAATTTATGATCATGTAATAGATTGTAAAACAAAACATTTTGCGAAATGGCAAAATTTGAACAAATCATAACGCGAGATAGAAATAATGAAAAGGTGTAGGTACTCTTGTTATTCAATTCAGATTTATTAACAAAAATTAAGAATATCCATTTATGAACATTACATATAATAAATACAAACTAATATAGTTTTATATTTGAGGCAAGTGCCAAGATCAAGATAAGCCATGATCGAATAGTCTTTCTTTTTTTTTCTAAAATACTCCTTATTCTGCTGTCTTTGTCTAAATATATGTTTTTTTTTTGTTTTTTGAATATCATCACCTCTGCTTATTTTCTCAATAACACTTCTACGTTTTTTGTCTCTTTTTTTATTTCACCAATTAATTTATTGAAACCCATTTTAGCAGTGCCTACTATACTGAGTTCATATGCCTATGAAAAGACTGCATAGTTTTGAGTAGTGAGTATTTTCATACTTAACTGGTATGAAATACTATAAAAATTTGGTAGGTAACTTGTAAGTTTCCCCTTTCTACCATGGACGTAATACTCCACAAACTAGCCCATAATCGGTTTTGTCTCAATTGGTATTACTTCCCTTAATTTGTTAAAGGCCAAAGGAATGCGATCTCGTGAAAAAATGGATAATGCGTTTATCTGTCGAATTCATCGAAAACTCCGGATCAGAGCCGTAGGTACTTTGTCTGCAAGCCTGATTTTTAGACATGTCTATCGATTGATTGAAACAGATGAAAAACTACATACTTTAGGCACACAATCATCAAAACAATGTCGTACAGTATTTATTGGTGCTTTTTCAAAGTCCATGATGCATACTATTGGATTTAAGCGTATGCCTTGCTTTGATGCATACTCACACAGGCGCCTATACAACTCATCGTACAATTTCGTTGTTTTTCCCGACATTAGTAGGTATACGTACACCATTGGATTTAGGATATGCTTTTAAGCTTGAGTCAGTGTCACAATGGATGGTATTATGTAAGTTGGTAAAATATAGATGGAACAATCTTAAATGTGCCGTCCATGATCTAAGATTGACTTTGCCCCATGTGTCTTAAGTTTACTTTTTTTGTCATAATAACAATTTGGCCTCGTAACCTCGTCTATCTTAACATCATCAATAATAAATAGTTCTCGGTCTAAATATTTTATATCACTTGGTACCTATAACAAAGTCCAATGTTGTGGGTTCTACCAGTAAACTAGCTGTCTTTATTTGCACACGTGATATCTGCTGCACCACGAGTTTGCTGACCTCGACGTCGACGGTAGATTTGAAGCAACTTCGGAGCTGCAGGAGGCAAATACCTACATCTTGCACTATACCGCCACAGGTTTTCATATAACAGAATGCTCATGGTTGTGTTCATTGCCTTGCTAGTTGTCAAAATCGAACGCACTTGTGTTGGTTAATCTGAGAAATTATCTAGATTCGCAAAAGTGCTCTGAAATCTGAAAAAGAAGAAGATTGCTTTTCTTGTAGCAATCGAATATAAAAAGTGCTCTGAGAGCAAAAAAAGGTATCTGAGAGCGCCCAATCGAATGCCACATAAATTTATTTCGATAAATGCAAAATAAAATTTGCGAAATAAATTTTGTCGAATAGACCGGCACCTGGGTTTGGTTATATTTTGAAGTGGAAATTCCAATGCTCAGTACAATGAATTTCTTTTTGAACAACCAGCATTTCGCCTTATCGAATATTTTTGTTTGCATATGTAATTATTTTGTCCGGGAATATTGGCTTCTCTCAGTGGAACGGTCGGCATTCTGTAAGGCGAAAACGTTTAAATGTTTTCGTGCGCACGAAGGGCTTGCTTCATGTAACATGAATAAATAAATAAATTCTCGTGGCTTCGAAAAAAACAAACGAACACATTTTCTTTGACGTTTTCACTTTTCTGGCTTCATGTATCCCTAAAAACGAACAGATTTTATCGTCCCCACGAAAGAAAACAAACGACAGCTATTTTCTTGACGTTTATAATTTTCCTATTTATTCTTTTTGAATTTGGTGGTATTAAGATTGTGCTGAATATTTTATAAGAAATGCTAGCAAACTATTATTTGTTGACCAGCGATAGTGACGAAAGTGAAGTTGAAAATGAACATGTGAACTTAAGAAAAATTCGAAAAAATTTGCGGGATTGTTCGAATCCTCTCACATAACTTGACAAAAAATTGGTTTATTTTGATTAAAATATTTGTTAGTTCGTTAAAAAGGTAGTTTTTCCTTTAAGATTTCGGCAACATTTCAGTATCGCCAATATTTTTTTCCATTTTATTAGTTAGTTATATAGAGTTTAAGATTAGTTTTAGATTTTATACAAATAAAAGTGTAAGTAAGTTCCTGACATCGTCCATAAGTGGAATAGCCAATCAAACGAGAATTCCTATCGTTAGTCAAGACTTCTTTAGGTTTTTATTTAGAGTTCCGGATTGTTCTGGAAAAGTGTTTGCATTAATTAATAAATTACGTATTCGTTTGTTGCTTTTATTCAAATGGAAAATGAAGAAATAAAATTTCTCACTATACTCTGTTCAATTCGTATTTTCAGTACAGGCCTTATGGGAAGCTCTTTTGTCTACCAGTGGTGCCTGTAGCTACTCTCACGGCACTCAACACAAGATTTGCCACTGAAATAAAAGCGAAACCACTGGTGATTCCAAAGAATTTGTTGTTGTCATTTACGAAAAACCCACCAAATTTTCCTCAAAGGCGCATACATCCCACCATGACCAGTCTGCCAGGCAGTCGCGAGCAGAATGAGGATGACGACGAGGGTGATATTCTCGTGTGCGGTTGCTATTTTATCGCAGAAAATAAACATGTGTGTGTTTTAAGCACCTCAGAAGAGTGTTACCATAATCTATTTGCAAAAATATCTTTACGGGTTTTTCTATGGATATTTTCACAGAACTTTCGGTTTTGGTGCTTTTTAAAGCTTTTGAGAGCGAATAAATGAATTTGATTATGTGGGATGTTGCCATACAGTTTTTAGGTACTCCTTTAATTATTTTGTATTTATGAAGGATCTGTTAATATGCAGTTAAACCATTTTTTCTTAATAAAGAGTTGGTATTTGGTAGCCCTACCGATATTTGAGAGAGAATTATGCCAATTTATAGTGCTAACTATGGCAACCATGTGAGAGGTTTAAAATGGAGACAGCTTATTAAAATCCATAATGGTTAGGGTGAAAGGCAAATAGCCTATCTTCCCTGTACTGAAAATACGAATTGAACAGAGTATAGTGCACAACTGAATAGGTAGACTTTATTTAGCTACCATATCGAAGAGCATTCATTATCCATTTGCAATAGTATTTAGTATTTATTTATTTATTTAGATCTACGACAGAAATACATCAACAGATCGAGAAAGAAAAAAAAAAAAAAAAAAAAAAAAAATACTTATCACAGACTCCGTTATGAAGAACAACAAGCATATTTTCGGAGAATTGTGCAAAATCTGGATTCCGACCAAGAAGATAAGCCTACCAGTGCTGAAAGGAGTGATGAAATTGAAGATGATAAAGTTCCCAGGAATAATGGAGAAGTATCAGATGCTGAAGTTGAAAACGTCGAGTTGGAAATCAATAGTGACTCTGAAAACGAGGACGAAGAAATGAGCGATGAACAGGAAGGAAACGACGACAATGTTGTACAATTGAATGGATTATATGTCGGCAAGGATGGAACCCAATGGGAAAAAAACTAAGTCAAATCTACAGCGAATGCCAGCACAAAATATTATTCGTGAGAAATATTTTATGGGACCAAAACCTAGTACTGGAAATTTGAGCGACGTCGATACATTTTTCTAACCTGTTTAATTCGTCTATGTAAGACATTATTTGTAGGCACACAAGCAGAAAGGCCGAACAAGAATACAGCACATGGAATGCTGCCAATCCCACTAATAAGCTTTGGTCTGGAAACCCTTACAAGAAGAAGAGTTTATGGCGTACATGGGTTACTGATTGTAGGTAATTGGTAGTCATAGATCCAATTATAAAGCTATTGACCACCTCTGGAAAGAGAATGTCTTTCCACTATATCGAGCAACTTTACCTGTCAGGCGATTTAACAAAATCACAAGGTTTCTTCGATTTGATTATGATGCCACAAGAACACTTAGAATGGAAACAGACAAAGCAGCTCCAATAAGTGAAATATTCGAAATGCTCAGCTCGAATCTAAAGGCGAATTATAGACCGAAAAGTTCCATAACTGTGGATGAGCAGCTATTTCCTTTTAGAGGCCGAACGAAGTTCACACAGTATATTCCCTCAAAGCCGGCGAAATATGGGATAAAGGTATGGTGTGCATGTGATTCTGACACGGCATATCCGTTGAACTGCCAGATTTACACCGGTAAAATTGGAAACAATCGGGACACAAATCAAGGCGAACGTGTTGTTAAGGATTTGCTTATTCCATACAAAAACACAGGCATAAACGTTACGATACGATGGATAATTTCTTTACTGCCGACTTCAAAGCTTCAAAAACTAGAGAAGTTTTGTCATGGACTTTTGGTTTTGGAGAAAAATGGTTCTGTGCTCATTGTTCCTAAAAAAAGACAAGGCGGTAGTGCTTTCTGTTATCAACTCAGCATTATGATGACAGCGTTTCTGGGCCAAAGCCGGATATAATACATTACTACAACAAAACTAAAGGTGCCGTCGACACGATGGACAAAATGTTGTCGCAGTATACCACAAAAAGAGAAACAAATCGTTGGCCACTTTCGATGTTTTTCAATATTGTTGATATTGCAATGCAGCGCTCGCAACTTACATCATTTTTTCGAAAAACAATCCTTCGCTCAGGCGTAAAGTCAGAACAAGTCGCCGTAGAGAGTTCTTGCAAGTTGGTTGAACATCTTTGTATTCCAGTGATAAACAAAAGAGTTCTGATTCCAAGAGTTATGGGTAATTTTTGTACTAGAAGTGCCATAGAATGCATTTTAGGCGTTCCAGCTCAAGAGCTACAAGAACCCTTCATATACCAGATGATCTGACGAATCGGGATGGATCTGGTCGCCCGACGCAAAAAGGGCAATGTTTTTTGTGCTACAGTGAGGAGAGAAGGAAGCGACCCTCTAGGAAAGTTTGCGTACAGTGCAAAAAAACAGTTTGCCAAGTCCACAGTCTTACGCAAACAAAATGTCAAGATTGTCATACAATATAATATTTTTCATTTGTATTTTGGAACATAGCTATTAATATTTGAGTACTATTTCCTTTCTTGTATTATTTTTATTTCTGCTAAGTTACCTATAATCTAAATAAATACGAACTCATGAAATAAAAACACGAACAAATATGTATTCATGGTTTCATAACTTTTAATAGTATTTACTACAGAAACAAGTGATTCCAATTCAAACAAATACAAGGTTCTATTTTGTGCGAGTATATTGTCAATACATCTTTGGATCTAACAATCTTTGGAGGCGAGTTCTACATACAACTTCGGGTAAATGTAAATCTACATCCAAGTGTATACAGTCAATGTGGTCAAAAATATACTAACAATTTCTGCAAAATAAATATCAAAAAATTTTCATATTATCTCTTTTCGAGAGTACGGATTAATTTAGTCACTGAGATAAAACGATTTTAGAAACGAAAAATAACTGAGATATTTAAAGGCGAAAACTGGGATCTACACCTGGGTGCATATCGTCAAGGTGAAGGTTAAGTATGTGCTGGACAATATTAAATTCCGTACAGATACGCGAACGACATACGTGCCTCCTATTTTAAAACTTTCCTCATCATTAGAGGTACTGATTGGAGGAGGATACCAATGGAAAATGAAATAAATACTCCTCTCGCAGAGAGCACATTATCTAAAATATTGAACGAGTGTGTTGATGCATTGGAAGATATATGTTCTATCCTCAATGGATGCAATGGTCAACAGAACTAGAAGAAAATATGACTAAAATCTACTTTTATCAAAAATATAAAATTCCTGGTGGTAAGTTCCAAAATAAAATACGAATACGTCGACTTTAACTATCTAAAATATTAATTAGTAATCGGCTGTGTTGATGGGACTGATGATAGCTTGCTTCGTCCTACTTCCAATTAAGTTTTTCAACAGGAAAGATGACCTTTCTATAACATTAATACAGCGATCGTAAGTACAAGTCTTTAATTTACATACAGATTTTGGGCCATAAGTATCGTATAACTGCTGAGTGTCCAAAATATGTCGGGGCGACTCATGATTCATTTGTGTGGAATAACTCTACAATCAGGTTCAAATTAGAGTCTAATTACCACCAACGAATTCGAGGAAATTCGTTATTGATTGGTGATTATGATTATTAATTAAATGAAACTGTAAATGATTAATAAATAGGTACTATTTCAACATTTCATATTGTAGGGTAGGGGGTAGAGGATATATTAAAACCGTGGCTTCCAACACCATATTGAAGAAAAAAAATAAAAGATGAGGTAGTCTTCAATACAATAATTCATTCCAAGGCACGCAGCATAATAGAGCGTTGTATCGTAATTTTGAAGGGTAATATAAAATGCAATACAGTCCAATATACCTAAACTAATTTCTAAGAAAATTAATCCTATAGGCAGATGGAGAATTCTACTATTTAAAAGAAAATGCAGATACAATCCGCAAACTGTATCTCCATTCAACAACGTATGTTCTGCTCTTCATAACATTTGAATACTATGTTATATTCCAGTATTGGAAACAGCAATCGAAGATAACCAACAATATCATT
Organism: Cheilosia urbana; assembly: GCA_946477585.1. Classification (NCBI taxonomy): domain Eukaryota; kingdom Metazoa; phylum Arthropoda; class Insecta; order Diptera; family Syrphidae; genus Cheilosia; species Cheilosia urbana. The sequence continues at coordinate 41,467,986 of OX297853.1, forward strand.
GGGAGGCTGAAGAAACATCGGAATCGAATCAAAACTTTTTTGACCACTATGAGATATGAGATAGAAGAAATACTTCATCAACTAGTTTAATAAAAAAAAAATAATTTCATTTAATAAATAATGCGAGGAATAATATAAATATTAATGTTCCCTTAATTTTGCCTTTGACAGGCTTAGCTGGTCAGCTACTTTTCTCTTGATGCTAATTTTCTCTCTATTTATTTCTCTCTATTTAGAAAATCTTGATCAATTTTTTTCCTATATTCTAATTCTTTTTTTTTTTAATTTGTTATTTCAATTAAAAAAGTAACAACTTTATCATCATAGGCGTTTATTATGCCCGCATGATCCATACAGATCATTGATTTTCATGGTTTACAACAACAGTTTGATCTCGTATTATGTTGTAAACCATGGAAATCAGTGATCTGTATAGTGTATAGATATCTAAACTTTTTTTTAAAAAGTGAACATTTGTCGGTGGGTACATTGATGTCGGTGGCTATATGGTTAGGCTTTAATGTATCTATTTTCTTCAGCTCAAGTCCACAATCAACCACGGAGTCGTTGTTATTTAATAGATCCAGGCAGCGGTACCTCTGAAAATTTTCAGAAAGAGTCCAAAAAAGAGTCCCGACAGAAAAAAGGAGTCCCATAGTAATACCTCTGAAAATTTGTATAAAGAGTCCCATTTCGATCTAGGCTTTCTTAATGCGGGCTCAGCGGACTTCGACCTTCGAGTTTGAATACCCTTATTATGATAACAAAAAACGCCATTATTTTTATACGTTATAATTATATTGCAAATTCAGGTAAAGAAGTTTATAACTAGTACAAACAAAAATCAGTTCATTTAAAATAAATAAATAAATTAAGTAGCCAGCTATCTGTTCTTAGTTAACTTATATATTAAATTATTAACTTATATCTATAATTTAATTCATTAATTCATAAACAATCATCGTTTAAAGTAAAAAAAAAAAGAGGATAAAAAAAATAAAATAATAAAATAATATTTTCAGGTAACACAAAAAAATAAATAAATATCTTGAATATTAGTTATTATATTAGGAATTCTGTTCCTGTACTACTGAATTAAATTCGAGCCAGGAATCCAGTCTTCTATTTGCTTATTTTCTACTAAGTTGAGCGCCGAAAACCTTAAGTTTTCTTACCAACCGGGTAAGTTTATTTTTGGTCAAAGCCAATTTTGAAAATAGCGTCTCAGCACATGCGCTACTATGGGGCAACGTTAATATTTTGATTACAAAATCGTACAAATTTTTGAACAAATCAACGACCAAAACAACGACAACACAGAAATTTAATCCATTCAATGCAATAATTTCCAGTTTCCATTTCTCATTCATCATTTCGTCGCTTTCACGGCAAAGTGACATAAGTCCAAAATGTATGATTTTCAGGAGCAACGTTTAAAGTTTTGCGTCACACAAAAAAATTGTTTTCTAGTTAATTAAAAACAAAATACAAAGTGCGTTTACATACAATTGAAGTACTTTTCTCCCTCTTTCAGATAGTATTTAAATTTGTACAAAAAGGCAATATTTAAAAAAAAGATATGACGTTTTGCGAAAAATCTGATAGTTATTTAAGTTTTTATTTTCTCACGAGTTGCATAAGTGTCGTTTTGTCGCTTGAAATTTTTCGCAATACGCCGTTTTGCCACAAAAAAAAAAAAAAAAAAACACAGCCAATCGCGACGCACATCTAAAAAAATGTAATTTTGCAACAAAAAATTGTGGGATTTTTAGTAGAAAATCGTAACGACACTTTTTTAAAACGTGGAAAGTAGAAGAAATAGAATTAAGCCGTTTTGGAAAAAAAAAAAAAAAAAAATTGTGAACACTTTTGTATACTTAACTCAAAAATGACAAATTTCGACGTATGTCGCACCGTGAAAGCGACGATTTGTAATTTCACACATATACGTAGAATGTAGGTTTTCTTGCACAAAGTTATTGACAAAAGAATGAAGCTATCCAAATACAAGTAGGTAGTCAAATAAATTTTACAAAATGACTCTACGAATGGGGCATCATTTTATGATTAAGTTACAGGAAAGGAGTCCGATTTCACTGATTTTCAAAAAGATGAGTCCTGGAGTCCGTGCGTTCAAAAAGAGTCAAAAGGACGCTAAAGCGTCAGCAAAGGTATAACGCTGGATCCAGGAATAAATCATCTTCTTCATCTTTATCATGAATCGAATTCAAGAATTGTTTTGACGTTAATGGTTTTGGAGATTCATTTGATGGTGATCTTCTAGTAGTTGGCACCTCGGATGCAAAGTTAAATTCCCATCTTTTTATTGGTATTTATCTTCCCTGGAAATTGGCAATAGAATTGTTTGCTATGGAGGTGGGGTCTCTTATTTTTTTTTTTTTTTGCACTTTATCATTTTGCCATGATCATTACCCAATTTGTTTTCTTGCATTTAAGTTATTTCGCGTTTCATCAAATCGCAATTTTTGTTAGACAATCTTTCATTTCACTTTGTAATCGTATCGGAAGAACAATATATCGCATTTCTCATCTCGCAAATTTGTGTCTTGCGTTGTGATTTGTCCACATTTTGCTATTTCGCATTGTATTATTTCGCGTTTTGTTTTACAATTTTCGCCGCGGAATTTCTTATCATGTAATAGATTGTAAAACAAAACGCGAAATAATACAATGCGTTTGGTGAACTAAATCTACTAACATTATCGATATGAACATTAAATACATAATCTATATATTAATACGGAGTTGCCTAAAACGTGTTTCCCCCCTTTTTTCCTATTATAAGTCACATAAATATGCCAACACTATATATATTTGGGTAGGGGACAATACATAGAAGTGCACAATACAAAAATTATCCACAAATTATGAATTAAAGCAGGTAAATTTAAGCGAATTGTATGAAATTACAACAACAACAACATGGCACCCACGTGAAGTTAATTCGCACTTTTTCTAGAATGAAAAACGTGAAATGCGGTTCGATAGATAATCGTTTGTAGTTGTTTGTAGTGAAATTATTTTCGTTTGTATAGTTCAACCGTTACAAAGTTAGAACCATTTGAAAAAACAAAATCCCAATCCCTTAAAACCGTGTTATTTCTGAAACCGCAGCTAGCAAAGTGATAAAATTTCTAAATGCTATTTTCGAAAGTGTTCGACATTACTAATCCAATAAAATTCAAATCGTACCAATCGGCCTAACGGTTTATGATTTATATGAAATTTAAGCAAAATGTTGGCTTCTAATTTAAGGTCCTCATAACTCTAAAACTGTTGAACTTCAAACGATGGAACTTTGCATATCTATTCTATGCACCCTTTTCTACCTGTGATATAAAATAGAAGAAGCATTACTGGACACTTTTTATTCTCAACTTAAAGGAAGCCTGAAATGGTTTCGATTGCCTATTTTTAAGCGCTCCGATATTTCCCCTTCAAAAATGAACTTATAGAATAAATTGGTCGAAATTCGACCACGGGGCGACCCCTAGTATATAATAAATACAAATAAATATAATTTTATTGCAAAAAAAAAAAAACAAGTGTCATTTTGTCAAATACATAAATAACGACAAAGAATAACGGGAATTAACAGTAAGCGCAACAAATTCTCTCAAAACAATAACCACGGTTGCCAACACGGTACTACATTTGGGACGACGATTTCTCAGTCCGAAAGTTAATTTAATTCAACATAAAACAAAAAAATTAGGGTAATGTACACAAATAACCTTGGTTATGGAAAACATATTTTTTAGGTTATTTTAAGGTAGTACGTTTTGAAGCGTACTAAAATACGAGTTGAGTGAGTAATTTATGAAACTTTTACAATTTGTTATTTCACTTGGAAAATTAAATCTTTGTCCCAATGTTGATTTCTCCGTCCCACTCTTTCGGTATATTTGTCCAAAGTTATGTTTCAAGTTGGCAATCCTGACAATAACATGCTGTTAAAGCGGCATATACACACGTCAAAAACTCTTCAAGCATGCGCGAGTGTATTAGCAAATTCTATTTGACGTTGCATATACACATATCAAGCATGTGGCTTCAATCATTCATTTTTACTTAGATTTTGAGGTGAAAGGGTGCATGCGGTTGTTTTTTAAATCGGTAAATATGCATAAAAAAATGAAAATATGAGTGACAACGCTGGTAAAGAACCATAAAGTTCCATGAATTCCAGAACAAAACAAGTGCCCTCCATTCTACACAAAAAAAAAAAAACGATTAAAATAAGTTCCGCCGATGTTGCTTCTTCGCCGTCCACTCGAAAATGAGCATATACCTTATCAAGCAGTCAATCACCAATATACACTAATCGAGCATTGACACCTGATCGAACAAAAATCAAAACGTTTTGATTTTGCTTCAAGCATACACACAACACACAACGTATACGTGTCTCATTTTCACTAATACACTCTCGCATGCTTGAAGAGTTTTTGACGTGTGTATCTGTATATGCCGCTTAACCATAAGCGAAATGGAAAAGCGCGAGAAAAACATTGCGAAATAAATACCATAGAGGATCCAAACTAGAGAGCCAACTGAGAGCAGAAACGGTACATTTGCCCACAAGCTTCCTATGACCTTGTACAGCCTAGGAATTTCCTAAGTATTAGTGCCTGTACAAATCAAAGGAGCGCCATTGCTGCCGCACGCATACTTAGGAAATTCCTAGGCAGGAAATTGATTGTCAATCGGGCGGCCATTACTAAGGTGGATTTAAGTGGGGGCGACTGTGTTCGTCATTTTTGGTGCCGATTAGTTACACGGCGTTCACATCGCAGTTCAAGTTAAACATTTTTAAAGTTTATGAATTTGTTGGAAAATCGAATTTCGGATATAATATAGGTACCTAATATAATTTCATCACAATGTCAAATACCTTTTAATAATCATTTTTCCAATATCAGAAATCCATCTCATGTTATTAATCAGAGAAAAATGAACTAACACGGTTTTGTGGATTTTATTCTCTTAACTTCAATAATTAAACACAATGTAGGGGAAACAGTTTGTATGCCGTGGGAAAAACATATTTCAGTTTCAACATATTTTACAATCTCTAATTGATGCGTAAAATGCATACTTACACAATATAAATATGTGCAAGCATGAATTTGTTAAATTCAAAAAATTAATTCAATATTTTTGTTCCGTTTATAGGTACTATAGCTCTAAAATTAAGCTTTAACTTTTTTTCAGAGTCTGGATAAATTTGCGAATCTTTATTTCTGAGCGAAATTCACACCTACTTACACCAACACCAAACATTTTTCATTTGTCAAATTGAAAGTGTGTTATTTTAGGTTTTTTTTTTTTGGCAATGAGGTACCATAAATTTAATGTCGAGACTGAAATTTGTTAAAAGTACTGCCCTATATCTACAAAACACGAAATAGAACATGAGAATACCTACAATAAACAAAATTATTTGGATTCTCACGATTGAATACGCCAAATCCGAAATCGGAAATTATATCGCAAGATCCAATTAAATACCACATTATTAGGCGTGTTTTTTTTTAGCTTCGATCTCAGCAAACCAAAGAAAAGTACGATTTTTACAACTACTAAGAGTCCTCATAGTGTCAAATAGAGCGTAGTGGTTGTAATTAGGAGCTGAAAATCCTACTTTACTTTGATTTGCTGAGATCGAAGCTCAAAAAAACAGGCCTATTGTATTTTTGTTAGGAGTTTAAAGACATAGCTACATGTATTTTTACGATATTAATACGTCTTTTTTTTAAATATGAAAAGCATTTGTTCCGATGTAACATCATTCAACACTGGTTCAGTGTTATTCAACTACAGAATTTCTAATCGCACTTTGACTGTGTACAAATATGGTGTTAAATAAACCAAACCAGTTGTCAAACTCAAACGCACTTGGATTGGTAAATCTGAGAAAATATCTAGATTCGCAAAAGTGCTCTGACTTCTGAAAAAGATTGCTTTTTTTTGTACCAAACGAACATAAAAACTGCTTTGAGAGCAAAAAAAAAGTGCTCTGAGAGCGCCCAATCGAATACCACAGAAAGTTTACTTTTGCCCTAGTGGAACCCTGGGCTTAACATGCATGTTGTTAACCTATTTATGGAACAACCCCCAAGGTTCAGCTGCATGAATTCTGCTGTCAAATATGTAATTCATATAAACAAAATTAAAAAGATCTGAAATGTGAATGGATGAACATTTTTTGGAACCGAATATGGACAGAGAACAAGTAAAGCTATATAAAAAAACCATACTCAACATTTGTTCGTGCTACATTTATTGTTATAAATGCATTTACATATTATTTTGAATTGAAAAAGTACCACCGGGCGGCCATTAATTACACGTATTCACCGACAGGAAAAATAAGAGCGCGCGAAAGAGGGCTGTTATTCAAAATTTGCGGGGAAAATCGGGTAGGTGCACGAGAGTTGGCTCTCTAGTTTGGATACTCTCTGATAAATACATTGCAACGCAACACAATAGACGGAATGGAAATTTGCGGAACAACAACTATTGCAAGATAAACTAAATTTATTTCGATAAATGCAAAATAAAATTTGCGAAATGAATTTTGTCGAATAGACCGGCACCCCTTTAGGCGATTACTGAGTTACGGAATGAGTGCTCTGGTTTACTGCAGATCTCTCATTATTACCATTTTTGTCTTTCGTAAGGATTCTTTGCAAAAAGTGTGAATAGGATTTTCTAGTTTACGCTTTTTTTTCGAAATTTTTTCTTGAATATAAAGTGTGTACCTAAGTAATCTGAACAATCTGTCAACAAGACCGCACGATTGTTCTGAAAATGCAGGAGCAGCAATAAAAATAAATCATAATAAATGTCCACGATGTTATAGAAGATAAGGATGTTAAAACAAAGGGCGCACGTCCTATGAAATCGTAAATGAAACTGTTGACAGCTCTTCTAGGGGAATATGAGATTTTAGCGCAAGGATTTAAAAAGAAGTTGAAATGATATGGAACATTACTATAGAAAATGTTGTTCTTAAAAACACAATATTCTGTCAGCGGCAATTTTACAAAGCAACTTGGAGGTCTGATAAAATATAAAATTTTTTTTTGTTAAGTGGCTTGTTTCCTGTCCAGGAAAGGTTCACTTAATGCCCAAAACACATGTGCAGAATTTCTGGACGCAGTGAAGCATGCAGTACTGCAAGCAAAACACATGTGCAGAAAATTGTTTGACAAGCATGCATCAGCTACTGTCATTCGCCAACTAAGCAGCTGATTTGTTTTTGTTTGTAATTAAATTCGTTGAAAATGAAAATTGAGAAATTCAATAAAATTCGCAAAATTGTATTGCTTTTATCGGTTTACCAGTCGTACAGGAAGTTTTTATACCTACCTAAGCCGATTAGCTGAAATAATGTTTTCGTTGAAAATTCTAATAATTTTTCTTCCATTTTTGTGTCAGCCGCAAAATATTTGAAATAAACGGCAAATGCAATGATGCCAAATCCGTTGAATTTTTTTTTTTTTTCTGTGTTGTGGTGGCATTGTTTTGCAGTGGTTTTAGAAATAGCGACAACTTGCAATACTGCAACGCATGCTGAATTTACATCTGTTCACTCCCATTTAAACGTGTGGGTTCTATTTCCACTGCATGCAAAATTGTGTACGTGTGTTTTGGGCAAAACGTTGAAGTGCCGTTTTATGATCACAACTCATGAGACCTGAATACAGATTTCTAAGATTTTTGCCAGTATCTGCAGTAGTGTGTCGTGTCGCTGGTTGTGAGCTTACTTGGACATAAATTTCCCGCCTTAAGTTGACTTGTAGCGGTAGGTCGTCCGGTCAAGCAGTCTTGTTTGATTTGAGTGTAAATACTGATATGGTGCCGTGAAATAAGGTAGATGGAAATAATGTCGATCGACTTTATTTCCATAAAATATTGGAAGTAATGTCGAATTGCGCCAGTTGCCATATTCGATTTTATTTCCAATTGTAGCGGTACAAAAAGAGTAATAATGTCGACCAGTTCAATAATCATTTTAATCAATTAAAGCTAAGTTTCAATAATCGACTTTATTTCCCAACTTAAAAATTCATTTTCGACTTTATTGCCAGCAATATTCAACTTTATTTCCAAACACAAAAACGCTATTTTACATTAATATAAACAAAATGGGAAAATAAATTCACACGAACATAATATATTTCATTTTACAAGTTATGATAAACACTGCCTATATGTATACTACATATATATTTGTACCCACAAAAATCACTGGTGTCTTTGAATCGTGAATGCTTTAATAAAAGCTTCTTTCTGAGTCAACTGATTAAAGAAGTCAACTAATGAAATTCTTCTGTCATCCAAATTCTGTAGTGTTTTGTTAATGACAAAATGACGATCACATGTCTTTTTTTTTCGTGGTTCGTACATTTGAACACATCCATCCAAAGATTTCAGAAAATCGCTGGTCTTGCTGAAGTCTTGATCTAACAATATATCAAGAAATTTAAAAAAATTGCCTCGTTTAGCTAATTTGGTGGATAATATGCTATTGAATCCCTCTAAAGAGCTGGTAGTCCTGTTCAGGGTCTTGTAGCATGATATTTTCTCCGCTCCTTCCTGTTTTTAAAAACAAGATAATAGTTTGATTATTCATAGGATTATTATCAATCAAACATACCTACTATAATGTAAGGTAATTATATTATTGTAGGTATGGAAATATCTACCGACTGAATAAAACATTTTTCGTTTGAAAACGTTTACTAACCTTTCGTAGCCACTGTTTTTCAAAATATGATAAAAAGGGCTGAAAAACACTTTTGTTTTGCTGCATTGATGCTTCATCTTTGAGGAGTTCATATCCCGTTAATATGTTTTTTGGACTTAAGAGCGGCAAAATTAGAAATTTGCGAAAAAGTCTATTCTTGTCTTTATTTTTATTCAATGTCGCAATGAAGTTTGGTATTTTAGTCGCAGCATGTCGCCGAGCTGCTTGTGTAAAATGAAACCAGCATCCTACAAGTTTCACTTCAGGGTACACAGCTTTAATTCCATTACGAAGTGCAGTTTCGTAATCCGTGGTAAAAGAAGATGGATTAAAATCAAAAATATTTTTTTTAACATATTCGAAAGCATGTGTATATATAGCCTGGGATTTGTTTGACATCAATATATAAAGGAACGGGTACGTCTAAAGAAATAAGATAAGTGAAAGTACGCAGTTACGTATTATGTAGTTTATAATAAAGATATATATATATATATATATATATAATATACTATCACTACTTACGTGTTCTCCGTGGGCAATATGCACTATCAAAAGTTGCTTAAAAGCACTGCATGATGGAACTGTACTAAATGTTCCGTCAACTAAATAATCCCGTAAAAGTAAGTGCTCTTTTGACTTCGATATTTCCTCGATTATTTTTCCTGACGTAAATATGGAGTACGGAAAAAGAGAATTCGGAATTCCAACGGGACATTCCAAAATGTTGTTTAATATTTTCATTTCTGAAAATTTCAATAACATCCTGAAAGTTTTTCGGTGATTTTGGAAAAACTTCCTTCTTAATGTTAAGCAACTGCCTTCGCATTCGACCGAACTCAACTGATTTTGAGGCTTCCGAGGAACTTTGACATTGTTCATCAAAAATTTCTCTAATGTTTGACCGTTTCAAATTCACGTTTCTGCACTCATTTTTAATCGAGTTCACTAAAATCAATTTATCGTAAAACTCTTTCTGATTTTCATGGTTATGGTCTACACTATTTTTTGGCTTCCGACAAAAGCAATCATTGTTAAAGTCAACAACTACCGTAGCACGACAATCCTTTTTATAACACACATAATATTTCAAATTACCCGAAACTTTATTTTTTTTATAGATTTGGTTAGTTGATGCTATGAAAACCAGTTTGCTATTTTTTCTCATACCTGGAATAATTTCATATTCGAACACTTCACTATCAAGCACTTCACTTTTTTTAGCCATAATATTTTAACTTGGAAGTGGTTCCAATTTTATATGTACATAGGTACTTGTTGTCGCTTCAAAAACTGCATTAGTAATAAAAGATCACGTTAAAATAAACTAACGCCAAGATTTTGGTAACTGTAAATGCAGCCAAACTTTGATAAGCTCTGAGAGAACAACGGCATTTACAAAGAGAAACATTTTTTTTTCTGCCTAATTTGAGTTCATGGTTTTTATCATTTGCATTATACTGAATTTCGATTTTATTTCCAAAAATGTTTCTACGTTATTACCTGATCTGATTTCAGCTTTCGCATTTATTTCCAAAAGAATTTCTACATTATTGCCAAACATAAATTATTTTTCTTTTCTATTCTATTGCCATTCTCATATTCTACACAATTACTCTTTCATTATGGAAATAAAATCGAATATGGCAACTGGCGCAATTCGACATTACTTCCAATATTTTATGGAAATAAAGTCGATCGACATTATTTCCATCTACCTTATTTCACGGCACCTACTGATATGTATACCCCTTCTGTTGAGAGCAAATCTTAGCATTCGTTGTCTAGGTATAATGGCTCGCTCAACTGACAGTGTAATTTCCTTCCTTCCTTGCCTTCGTCGTTAAGCAGTCTGCAGAATTGTTTTTCAATATATATAGCTATACTATACTGACTATATGACTTTACCAAAAGCGTTCCTTGGTGATTTCTTAATTCGCTACCATATCACAAATAACTCAGTTTTATATCCGATTTGGTAACATTACTATTGCTCTATAATAACATTATTGCTCAATAATAACTTGTGACTTTCGTTCTTCCGCCGCCCTTATAACTTTACCCTTTATTTATGTTGTTTTATTTAAATGATGATTCCATGAAATGTAATCAGTAGTCATTTACATTTTTTGAGAATCGTTTGCATCCAGCTGCGTTTTAAGTACCATGAATTTTCACACGAACACTCGTAGTATATTATTTACTCAATCATTCCTAAGTGTGTCCCCACCTTCTTGTTTCTAACAAAAACAAAGTTTAAAATTTGATTTTAAAATAATTTATTCAAATATTTTTGGTCGATTTAAATATTAAAAGCTGTTCTGCTTTTTCCTATCGACTGTAGTGCATTCTCTCTGTATGTATACTTTTCAAACGTGATTGTTATAATCTTTGATAAAATATGGCAATTTCGACTTTCAGATTGATTGAGCATCAGGAAGTGGGTAACCAGCATCGATCACTAGATTTGGAAACGGAACTCCAAAAGAAGAAAGTTTAGGAGGAGTCCTTCACCTCAGATCCGAGAAAACGTTATTATATTGATATAAGAATCCATAAGTATGCAAAGTTTCCAGTCAATTGAACATCAGAAATTTATCTTAAAATCTATCACGTATGGTGAAAGCTCATTTAAATATAATGATAGAATTTTCTACTGGTGCAAGTTCATCGCTAGCACATAAGTATAATGTTTCAGCATGATTGAACATGAGCACATGGGTTAGAGCTAAGATTCTGCATGAAACAGAAACAACAGAATAACACAGCGCTACCACTCATTCTGCTACTACCCATTCAACTTACTACTGAGTTAACTAGTAAATTGCTTAAATAATCAAATTGCCAGTAAAGCTACGATAACAGCAGCACAAGAATCACTTCCTCCAACATTTTAAATTAAATAGCGAAAAATAAATTTTTAAATCAAATTGGCTCTAAACCAAATAAAGCTTATACATCACTCGAAATGTATATCTATGTATGTATTAAACCATTTCAGAAAAGACACAAACATCTTACAACAATAATTTATCTCAGACCAAAAATATATCTACAAACTAAAATAAAAAGAGGAATTACCCGCTTTGGTGCAGAAATATAGAGCCAACATTTTTTCTGTGTTGTTCCTTTATACAGAGTTCATCTGTTATATTGTGGTCTGTGGGTGACCACATGCAAGTTTACTCCATTATTGTGGTTGTAACGGAACGGTTTAACTTTTGAGCCCGAATATGTTTCTGTGGTCCAAAAATTGGCCAAAGAAGGAATAAAGAAGCACGTACACGGGTAGAATATACAAGCGTTAGACACATACGCCTCTACATACAAACGTTGTAAATATATTTACATTTGTTGATTGGACTATTGAGAGGGAATTGGGTTTAGTAGCTTATTTGTAACAATTGCGGGCGGATAATTTTCAAAAATACATTTGTATGTTTAAATATTCGTTGGTTTAGTATGTGTTCTATTTAAAGGGTGTATGAAATTTTAAACCCTCCCTACGGAGTGTAGTGTAAGGTATGTTCACTACGCAGAGATTAGTAGGTACCTATTTATAAGCTTTATGTGTATCGATTCAATTCGTGTGTAGCAAAATGTAGCTGTAGGCAATATTCGTCGTGTGAATGCAAAATGCAACATCGTGTTACGATTTCTTTGTTGGCACTGTATAGCAGCTAATGCTTAAGATTAATGGTTTTAAAAGAATTAAGCACTCAGCTGTGTAAATAGCTTATCCATATACCCACCTACTGGAGGCGCTGCGTGGAATATATAACTTGGTTCGTGATTTGTTTAAATCCTATTAAAAAATCACTTAGAACTACACCTAATCTCATGTTATTTAACATTAATACCACCAAATTTAATATATACAATTATATATTAACAATAACCAAATATTTTTTAACCAAAACGATCAATTCTGATGAGGGATGATAACTGTTTTCATTAATTTAATGCAAACATCGGCTGAATATGACACCTACATTAAAAGTGTTACAAATAGCACGTGAGTAATGCTGGAATTTGGCTAGGCAAGTTAAATTTTTAATGTTGAAGCACTAAAATAGGAAGTGATCGCAGACTTTAATAAAACCATTGGGATGAAGATTTTTTATTTTAAAGCCGATTTCAACAGCTTATTGAATTTAATTTGAGTTCAAAATGTACAAAATGGAAACCATCCCAAAAGTTAAACCCTTAGCATCTCATTAAATAAGGGTATGTGAATAAGTTGGGGACTTTGCTAATTTAAGCACTTTAAATTGAAACATTATTGATCTTATCTCGAATATTGAAGAAAAAACTGCTAGCGGCACTAAAAGCTTGATTTTTTTGGGTATGCTATTTGTTAGGAATAAAGCGTATGGATAAAAAAAGAACAGAGAGTATTCTTGTGATCAGTGGCGTAGCGTGGGTTGGAGCCGCCCGGGGCAGACCCAATTTATGCCGCCCCCCGTATTTTTTCATACACTAAAAAGAACTTTGTAGACTTGGTAAAATTTCTGGAATCGAATAACGATACCTACTTTTGAAATTTCGAAATATCTCGAAAATAAAAATTCATTTCTAAGGTAATATTGTCCTTTCTAACTGAATGGCAGGCTCAGTTTTTTTTTTCTACATTATCGTACAACAGATTTTCGAAAATTTGGTTTTCTTTAGTTTTCTAAGACATTTTGACCAAAATGCGTATTTAGAGTAAAATTTATATTTTCAAAACTATTGTGACCTTAATTTTGAATTCGAATCACCGAAAACGCTTATTAATATCTCGAAATTCCCAATTTTGATTTCGATATAACTCTACAAACCAAGTAATGCTTATATCCCGAACAATAACTCATGCTTAATCAGTTTTCAGCCAAATATATAGGTAGTTATAATATTTTTCATACTAAACATTGCAAAATTCTGTGTAATTTTACAAAAACTTCTCTACCGATTTTGATCAAAAGATAATCGGCCTTATTGTGAATAAAAATTCCCTCGGATTTTTTCCTAATTCCCAATACTCCTATCGTAAATGATGTTCGAATGAGGGAAAATAATTCCCTGGAAAAAAATACCTATCGCGAATGAAAATTCGGGGGAATTTTTATTGGATTTTCCCTACGATATTTCCGTCATGATTTAGTTGGAGAATTTATGAAAAGCAAGTTGGTCGGTTCTCTAAAAATTAAAATAATTAAGTGAATAAAATGTCAAAAACAACAAATAAACACTAATTCAATGTTTTAATTAATTGAATGGATGCGAGCCCAGACGTTGTCAGATGATTTCATAAAAGGAGTAAGGATGAAATTGCTCGATTTCGGAAAATGGTCGAAAGTGAACTGAACAGTGTAGGGCCGCCATCAAAATCAATTTTTGAGTGGAAAAAGGTAAATTGTTTTATGATTCCCTATTGTAACAAATTAATAAAAGAGTTAGGTTTGGAACGACAAAAAAAAAAAAAAAACTTTCCAACGGATTTGAACAATCTCAAGCGTCCCCCCCCCCCCCCCCCCCCTTCTAAAATAAGAGAACGGTAAAACTAAAAAAAATATATGATGTACATTACCATGTAAACTTCAAATGAAAATTTTTTGAACGAGATCTAGCGAATAGTTTTTTTTTTATACGTCATAAATCGTAAGCCTCAATTTACCTTTAATACAATCAACTCAAAAAAAAAAAATACATTTAATTTCATAAACATAAACCTTATACATAAGCCCTGAACCATTATTTCCTAATAATAAATGATATAAAAATACACCTATTAAAATAGGTATCGATCAAAGTTACAACGAACTACAAGAACTTTTATGTTATGTTCTTGCTGTTTCGGAACCCTTCAAGAGCGAGTCCGACTCGCACTTGTCTTACTTTTTTAAATATTTGTGTCACCGAAATAACATTTTAATCTTGGATTCTAACCAAATATAACTGACAGAACTTTTTCGAAATTAGCTGTTATTCTTTTCGAGGAGAGATTTCGGTTTCCGAGGGAATTCGAATTCGAGGGAGATTGGCGATAGGCGGATTTTATTCCTGGGAACAAACAAATCCGGGGGAACGAAATATTCCCTCGGAATCCACGATAAGCCGTAATATAACTATTACCCTACTTAGTTTTTCTCAACAAAATTCGAATAAATAAATTTTTAAATTATTTCTCAAAAATGATTACCCAAAAGCCGCACTTCCATTCAAAATGCAATAGCAAAACTTATTTTTTGCAAATATTACCCATTTCTTCTTTTTTTCAACCATTTTGAATATGCACACTAAAAGAATTCCAACCACTTGGTGCGTTACACAATCAGAAAATCTCTGTTCATTTACATCCGTCCATTTTGTTAACACAGCGACAGCAACAGCAACAGCAACAGCGAATTTAGGATTAGCTCTAACGTTGACGTCGCTGTCGATATTGCTGTGCTAATGTGTTCAAAGTAATTAAAATATATTGGATCTAAAAAGTTGTCAAAGTTGCTGTTGCTGTTACTGTGTTAATTTGTTTCTCGCATAAGAGCTTATAAAATAGTACAGTAGGAACTTGCCAAAATTGCTGGTTATTGAGAGCTAAAACTTATAAAAGCTCACATTATTATTTGATATACGTACCAATACATATTTAGTACCTGCTGCCATATCAAATGAATAACCTAAAAGGTTGCTTCTTAAATTTTTACCTACCTACCAATTGACTCAACCAAACTTTTGATGAACATTTTATGATGAACCCAGTCGTGCACTTTATTTCTAATTAAGTAACCTGTGTTATTAATTTTCAATAATAAAGAGCCGAGTAAAAAAAACAAGACTGCAAATCCTATTGCCAACTAGAATGTTTGTTTATGTTTACAAACTTCACTCCGCAAAATAAAACACAAAAGAAAAGTATACCTACAACAATTAAGCTATATTTAAGACTTATCTGCGAAAGACTTATTTGTGAAAATGACCTTGCCAAAGAAAGGCAGCTTAAGAGCATTATTTGAATTGGTAGAGTGCTTGCGAATTGGTCAGATGGTAAATATTAAAAAAGTTTTGTATTCGACGACCAACAATTAATTAGATTAGGATTATTCTCCTCAAGTACTTCCTTCAAACAGGTATTGCTTCCACTTATAACACTCCAGAAAATAGGACATCATCGGTCTGAGGAATTATCTATGTATGTTTCTACGAGTGTATGGAGAAACTCTCGACGAGAATCATTCTCTATTAAAGGAAAATCTTTTTGGGTTTCACTAAACTTCTGTATATGTCTACCTACCTATAGCTACCACAATGCCTTTGAAGATTTTAATGACGTTGAATTTTTCTTTTCGGATTCTTTAATTTTAAGGACACATTTCAAAGGAACTTGCTTTATTTTCGCGAAAGCACTTTTATAACGTTGCAGACAAGTTGGCCTTTCTAGCGGTTATAAAGAGCTTGTCACGAAAATATTTAATCGTCTATTCAAAGAAATCATCGTCAAGATTTTTTCATTTTATAATAATAGCCTTGTCTATGTATTTGTTGGAGTTAAGTATTTTGAATTGCTAAAGCTTTGGCTTAATAAACGGCATAACTCAGTAATTCGTGAGAAATTTTACTTTTTTTTCACATAATTTCCAAGTACGAAGTGAGACAACATTGCATAGTTCACATGGCCTTTTCAGATAATACCTAATTGGTTTTATTTCGCCTCAAGTCAAATTATTTTTTTAGCTTTTAAGGTGACTGGATTTAGTTCTTTAACTATGTATAGTGTTACCTGTGTTATCTTCTTTTGTATGATGTTACCTCAAGAGCAAAGATGATATAAACTAGATGGTCAACTGAGAGCCTATGCGTATAACTCTATTCTCTATCTATATACCTTCGTGAGGGATGAATGGAATGGTGTGTGTTAATCGAATAATAAAGAGAAGAGAATATGCGCAGAAGTGATTGGATTAGTTTGAAGAATGAAAGTAAATTTCGCCTTCGCTATTCGCCCAGTCGATTTCCTGATCAGCCACAAACATTTGAGAAGTGCAAATTTTCCCAAATTTCCGTTTTCTCAAGAGTTGAAAAATGTGTAGTCCCTTTTCTCAGGGGTGGAAAAATATGTACTCTTTGTACACGCCAGCGACGATGCTGTTTTGAAATCAGTCTACAGTCTTGTTTCCAAAGAGTATCCAAACTAGAGAGCCAACTGAGAGCAGAACCGGTACATTTGTTTCCTGTGACCTTGTCCTGCACAGGAATTTCCTAAGTATTCCTGTACAAATCAAAGGAGCGCCATTGCTGCCGCACGCATACTTAGGAAAATAGGACTTTAAGTCAATCGGGCGGCCATTATTAAGGTGGAATTTTAAGTGAAACTGTGTTCATCATTTTAGGTGCCCATTAGCTACACGGCGTTCACATCGAAGTTCAATTTAAACATTTTTAAAGTTTGTGAAATTGTTGGAAAATCGAATTTCGGATATAATATACTTAATATAATTTCATCACAATGTCAAATACCTTTTAATAATCATTTGTCAATATCTAGCAGAAATCCATCTCATGTTATTAATCAGAGAAAAATGAACTAACACGCGTTTTTTGCGCTTTCGCATTTTTTTTTATTTTAATCTTTTAACTTCAATATTTAAACACAATGTAGGGAACAAAATTTGTATGCAGAAGAAAAACATATTTCAGTTTCAGTATATTTTACAATCCGTAATTGATGCGTAAAATGCATACTTACACAATATAAATATGTGCAAGCATGAATCTGTTAAATTCAAAAATGAAATTCAATATTTTTGTTCCGTTTATAGATACTATTGCTCTCAAATTTAGCTTTAACGTTTTTTCAGAGTCTGGGTAATTTTGCGAATCTTTATTTCTGAGCGAAATTCACACCAACTTACACTAACACCAAACATTTGTCATTTGTCAAACTGAAGGTGTGTTATTTTTACATTTTTACAGACGACAAGTCTGTAAAAAATAGAGAACAATTTACATTTGGTCAGTGCAAAGGGTATTAACATAAATTTAATAGATTTTTGTAAACAAAAACTACAATTTAAGAACAGCTGACTTTTAAAACACGCACCACCATTAATGCAAAAAAAAAAGGAAAGTCTCATTTTATGTTCCATTGGGCACAAAAAATGTTAAGTCTGAGAGCAAATTATGAAAATTCCAATGGAAAGTATTAGTAATTAAAAATAAACTCTATTTTCCAAAAAAAAAAAAAAAAAAGTTTTAAGGGCCGATGTTGATTTTGAATAAAACACAAATTATTTAGGAAATTATTGCCCTTTCTTTTTATTGTGATAATATTGGTAGATACGGTTCAATTATGTATATGGAACAAAATATCGGCCAAATGGGTGCCGCGACCTCGGCGGCACACCTCCAGCCAATGGTCCAAGTTTTTCGATAACGCTGAGGCATAATTGAGGTTCTATGCCGTTAATGTGACGAATTTTCTCATCCTTTAGCTCTTGAATTGTTGCTGGCTTATCGACGTACACCTTTTCTTTCAAATAACCCCAAAGAAAGAAGTCCAACGGTGTCAAATCACATGATCTTGGCGGCCAATTGGCATCGCCACCACGTGAGATAACGCGGCCATTGAATTTGTCGGGCAAAAGAGCCATTTTCTCGTTAGCTGTGTGGCAGGTGGCACCGTCCTGTTGAAATCACATATCATCCACATCCATATCTTCCAATTCGGGCTATAAAAAGTTCGTTATCATCTCACGATAGCAAACACCATTCACAGTATAACTGCCTGACCGGCCTCATTATGGAAAAAATACGGCCCGATGATGGCGCCAGTCCATAAACCGCACCAAACAGTCACTCTTTGTGGGTGAATTGGTTTTTCGACAATCACTCTTGGATTATCATTCGCCCAAATGCGGCAATTCTGCTTATTGACAAATCCACTGAGGTGAAACTGGGCCTCATCACTGAAGATGATTTTCTTCGAAAATTGATCATCATTTGAACGCCCATTTTAATAATAAGCCTGAATAACTTTAACGCGTTGCTCGATTGTGTATCTTTCCATGTCTCAAATTGAGTTAGTCTGAAATTGAGAAATGTCAAATGAAATGCAGAAAAAAGCTTGACGTTTACGTGTGCTTCACATTCAACATTGGCCCTTAAAATGTAACCACCCTTTATACATAAAAAATGTACTCACGTATTAAACTTTCGTCCCCCGTTGTTCTGCCGGCAGCACAAGAAGAAACGTTGACTTTCTTTTCCAAATATGGTTTAAAACTAATCGTGAACAAAACAATGCTAAAGGTAGAAATATCCAAGCTAAATTTAACTACTTCTTAGCTTAATCCCTAACCTTACTCTAATTAAAATTCAAAAACAAAATTCATAAATCTAATCAAAGCTAAAACTACAAAAAAAATGGCACTTCACAAAAACAAATGTTGCTGCTGCTGCTTGGGTACTTGTGGTTACCCGTTTACGTGACGCACTATATGTACGTACGTTTTGTTGGTTTTATGTTTGTTTCGTTGTTTTATGTTTATCTTTGTTACAGGGAATGTTTTCCCAGGCCAATTTTTCCGACGCCGAGGGGTTCCGGTATTCGTATCGAACCGGTATAGTTGAGGAGACCGCTAAGAGACCGCTGGTTCTTTGTATCGCTCGTTTTGGTCCATTTGGCTTCGGACTAATAATGTCCAAGCCAAGCAATGGGAGCTATGACGCCAGCCTCGACTTTGGAGACGTTAAAATTCGATCTCTCTCTCTCTCAGAAGCAAAGAATTTTTACTTGGATTTTCCTCCAATTCTACCGCTATTTATTATTTCTTTCTATGTATTATTCACAATTTCCACACACGGGGGTATTTTTTTTTGTTCGCAACTGTGCACTTTAAACTAAACTTGTCCAGCAGTGGCGTCTCGTCAGGGTGTGCAAGGTGTGCATTGCACATCCTGACCTAACGGAAATAAGTCCCTCATCAAAAACTGTGTAATAATAATAACACACAAATAATCATATGCACAATTCCATAACCCGTAAAACCTCCATAACACAGCCAACAGCTACAGCCTACACCATACCTATTCATATTCATCCTTTATAAATTATAATTCTTCTTTCAAAATTCCTTCACCGCTGAGAAAAAAAAAAGTAATAACTCGTACAAAAACTCGCTGTGCACCATTCTGTTGATTTCATCAAATAAATTCATCCAACTCCAAACTATATCCCTCCACATGATTTCTCCAGTATTCATTCCCATCGTCATTCGTCACCCGCACGCCGCCGTACTTAAATCGCTTTACTTTGATGAACTTGTAGTGAACTCGTGCGAAGGTTTTCTGTGCACGGGCTGTATTCATTTTCTCTTATTTTGCATCTGTTCTGTTCTGTTTCCGTAAAGCGTCATAAGTTAAATACACAATGTATTACATCGATACTCGTGCAAATAAAAGCTGTGCACGAAAGCCGATGAATGAATGGTTGAACTTAGCTTTTCGTTTAAGTGGTTGGGGATTGGGGTTGCCGTTGCAGTTTCGTGCGGTGATTTTTTGTATGCGAAAGTTTTATTTTTCTATATTTTATTTTGAAAACAAAAAAAGATATCAAAAACAGCAAAACAATGATTGAGAAAACAATAAATGGGACGTGTTTTCAGGCAATTAATTGATATTTCTAAAAAAAATGTATAATTTTAAAAAATTTGCACACCCATCTAAATAACTCACGCGACGCTGCTGTTGTCCAGCTATAGGGCATTGACCGATCACTCTGATCATAATGGCCGATTGTGGGGCCGTCGACCAAAAGAAAACGCAAGCTCTGTTGCAATTATTTCCCCTCCCTTTGTTTCTAAGTCTTTTTAGGGTTCCGATTATAGCCAAATGGCAATAATCGGAACGCTATTAGATTCGTCATGTCTGGCTGCCCGTCCGTATGTCACAGCCACTTTTCTCCGAAACTATAAGAGCTATACCGTTGAAACTTGGGGGTCCCTATACATAGAACTGAAACTCAAAAAATTTTTTTTCATCAAACCCATACGTTGGGGTATCTATGGATAGGTCTTCAAAAATGATATTTAGGTTTCTAATATCATTTTTTTTCTAAAGTAAATGGTTTTCGCGAGAGACACTTCCAAAGAGAGACACTTCCAAAGTGGTAAAATGTGATGCATTCAGTGTCTATATCCAACCTGTGGAGTTGAGGAAACGGATTGTGTCTAAAATCCCTTTAACCGAAATATCGCTAAGTTCGTCGAAAAAAGGTTGGAAGCGTGCGCAATCCAGTATGGACTGAAAATGGAATCCGTTGCAAACTTCCGAGTGGTAAGGGCATCTCCCAAACTTTCTGTGAAAAATGTGGCATGTCATTCGCTACAAGCAAAATAACTGCTTTAAGGTTTTCCATACATCGTAGTCATAGATCATCACACAGTGTAACATTAATGTCACAATCCCTTTTTTCACTAATTTACCATTAAATAAATTTGTTTTTTTTTTTAGTTCTAAAGAACAAATAATAAAACTATTTAACGATTTGATTATGGGGATGTTTTTTAATACCTCCGCAATATTACTGGTTTATGCAACACAAGAAAAATTGGTTTTCAATATTTCCAATTTATTAAACTTTTTCCGTAATATTTTCGTATTTAAATTTAATAGATGTTTTATTAGAATACTCATGTTAATATGAAACAAAACAAGTGGAAGTCATGCTCAAAAGGGATTCGCATTGATATCCAATGATAATATTATTCCTACGAGTAGGTAACATTAATTTCAAAGTATTTTCGTAAGAGGTTATCTTATATATAAAAATCACGTGTCACAGGTTGCTCCGCGATGGAATCCTAAACTACTGAACCGATTTTAATCAAATTTTGTACATTGTGTGCAGTTTTATCCCACTTGAGAGATAGGATAGTTTATAACTCAATTTATAGTCGTTGATTTTTTTATTGCAAATTATTTATTTACAATTATCGAAACTTCTCAGCAACCATTGTTCATATTCGTTATTCTGCTTTGGGGTGGTTGGGTGGTGCACATCGCATAAGCACATTCATTTGAACAAAAACTGCGTGAAGTATCACTGAAAAAAAAAGGTACACCATAGTAGTGAAAAAGTTCATCAATGTGATGAAAAAATCAACAATTTTAGTCCAGTGAACTTTTTCATTAGTATGATGAAACCGATTTCGTCAACATGATGTTGTTCATCATTCATCAACTTTGTTCATCAATATTATGAAAAATTCATCAATATGATGAACCCAAATTCCCCTTTAATTTCATAATGTGATGAATGTATTCATCATATTGACAAATTTGTTCATCAATATGATGCACACGTTCTGTGCTGTCAAATTTGTTTTCATGTAGTTGTATGATTATTCACACAAATAAAAACATGAAATAAAAATACTGACACCAATATGAATCGTAAAAATATAGCCTTCCCACTTTCATGGGGATGCTAAAATACTTAAACGAGCATAATGTCATGAAAATGGTAATGGTAATATTATGTGAATTTAACTATTGAATTTCTTCGCATCCGAAAGGAAAATATTCAAACGAAAATCAGTTTTACCACGAAAGTCAATAAAGTGTAGTGGCAAAAACTCACGCGCTCAAGAAATATTGAAGATTTATAAAAATAAATTTTATTTCTGAGTTACTTTTATCACTCCTGGGACAATTTTTTTTTTTTTTTTTTTCATAATGGATCCCAATGAGAATCAGAGAACGGCCATTTGCCTGCCATATGCATAGAGTTACAGGGTGCATGTGCATACATTTGTGTTTGAAATGTGTTTTTGCGTTTTTTGTTATTTAGTTATAGGTAATTTTATTGATCCATTCTGTTGAATTTTATAATGTTGAGGCGTGAGAGAACAATGTACGAGAAAAGTTTGGTTAAATAACAATATTGCATTGATTTTGAAAATATTTTTAAAAAGTAAATATTTATTTACATTTATGTGTCTAATGAAATCACAACGTTATAATAATTATATAGCGAGCTCTTTTTTTTTACCAAAGGAAAATCGTTGTAGAAAATTCATGATAATTGTAGTTTTATTTTAATGACATATTAATTTAACGTTAGTCTCGCTTGTGGTCGAAAATCGACCCAACTGCTAAGTTTCCACCGGAGAATAACTGCGAGATTTAGAAAAATTTCCCTAAATCCCGCATAAATCTCGGAATTTATCATACGGAAGTAATCTCATAAAAAGGGAGATTAGAAATAAAACAAACACACTTTTCACAGCTCGATATGTCTAAAGTGAAAAAAAAAATGAAAGAAAATGGAAAAATGTCTCTCTCTCTCTCTCTCTCTCTCTCTCTCTCTCTCTCTCTCTCTCTCTCTCGTGAAACATTTTCTCTCAAATGGACAGAGCCAGAGAGAATACGTCAAGTTAATCTTCTTTTATTTGGTGGAAACACTTCGGGATTAATTCTAAACCTCTTGTACTTAATCTTGGTATTTGTGTTCGGTGGAAACGTAGCTTAACCTACCTTTTAGAAATATGTATTCTAAAACACGTACAACAACATTTTTCGATGTTTACGTTTTACTTTTTGCAAATGAAAAAGCTATATCAAGATATCGGAAAAATAAGCCCCTTTGAAAATTAGATAGTCTTACTCATGATTTAGCTTTTAAAACGTCGCTATGAGTATTTAGAGCAAACAATTTATGTCGAAAAACGTTCGTTTACATAGCAAAATCATTGAAACGAAATCAGTTGTTCAACACCTCCCAGAAATATCTATGCAACTGAAATAA
Organism: Cheilosia urbana; assembly: GCA_946477585.1. Lineage (NCBI taxonomy): Eukaryota > Metazoa > Arthropoda > Insecta > Diptera > Syrphidae > Cheilosia > Cheilosia urbana. Next base: position 41,491,547 of record OX297853.1, read on the forward strand.
AGTTATACATTAATTGCATACCTTTAATTAAGGCTAGGTAAATTACATTTTTTTTAGGGTAAATGAGGCGCTCCATCGAAGATATAGGTTCTAATTATATAAGTTTCATTATACTGATAACATAATAAATACTTAAAATATATTAATGTATTAAAGCTATTTATGAAAAATTTATAACATTTTATATAATGTGAAAAATCGAAGTTGTGGAAATATAAAAAAGCTATAGTCTAGCTTTTTTATATTACCACCATTCTTACACTAATATTGAATTTTTCACACTTCATTAATTGTTTTAATTTGTATATACTGCAGTTAGTTTAGCAAAACCAGTCGCCCGTAGTAAAATAAAAAATAAAAAAGTTTGTACATCGGCAAGCAATTGTCAATACATTGTTTAAAATGCAAATGGATACTTTTGGGGGAACATTAATTAAAAGATAAACAAATAGTTATGTGATGAAATTTCTAAATCACATATATCGAATCTTTTCATCGTTCATCGTAAAACCATTCACAATTTTCTTCTATGCCACCCTGTGTAGATACTTTACGCTTGATGAGCAATGACATATAATTATCTACGCATATATACATTAAAAGATTCATCATGCGTGTGTGAGTATAAATGCTGTACCAACATCGCGTGTGTACACCTACAGCATACATCATATTAACAATCTGTGCATCACATTGAAGAAACCGATGAAAAAAGTTCATCAATATGAGGATTCCATTCATCAATATGATGAATATAATGGTGAATTTAATTTTTTTCATCAATATAACGAATTAGTTCATCTTTATTATGAAGGTTTACATCAACGTTCTCCTTAATAAAAATGAATGGTTGTTTTTTGACGAACGCTGTCATCAATATAATAAAAGCCGTCATCAAAACGATGAACGTCGTTATCAATATGATAAAAATTCAAAACTTGGCAATCGTACTTGAATATGATGATTCCATTCATCAATAAGACGAATAAATCATCGACTGGATGAACAAATGACTAAATTCATCAAAATAAGTGTTTTCGTCATATTGATGAAATAATGAACGTAGTTCATAAAAACATACGCTTAATTCTCTTCAAAATCCTGTTGAAAAAATTGATGAATTCATTTTCATCATATTGAAAAACTGTTCATCAATTGTCAAAAAGTTTTCATGAATTTGGTCATCATATTTATGAAAATTACGTCATATCAATGAATATCATGTTGATGAACGCCATTCATCAATACGACGCCGGCTTTTTTTTTCAGTGACTCCGACGTGAAATGACAGATAAGTTTGCGAGGTTGAGGAAATGCGCAGATGGCTGATGGTGATGACGTTTGATGGCGTAAATACAAATTGAGTAGGTTTTTGTTTTATATGGTTGTGAATTGTGATATTAGCTACGTTGATACCATAAATTAGAATTAAATAAACCTTCAAGTTTTCAGAAGCAATAATAAACAAATTTAGCCGAGTGAAGTGAAAAAAAAGCTTTTCCTTTGGAAATATATTATTAGGAATTTTTTTTTTAGAGCTTTGGTAAAAGTGAAAGCTGGAACATGCTCGAGCTTTCCACAAAGTGAAAATTTGAAATTAAGAAAAATTATACAGAGTCTACTATGTGATGGAAGAGTAGGTATAAAAAGAACCGAATTTTTCCACTTTTTTGTACTTTTTTTAACAATCTGTTGTTTCGATTCAGTTCAGACTTTATGCTACAATTTATTTCACGTTACAATTTCTTAATATGTAGGTATATAATATATGATTTTACTAAAATTTTGCACACTGTGTTTAATAGTTTATAACTCAATTTATAAGTGCATTATTTTTGTATTGCAAATTATTTGTTTATTATTTAACAAAGAGTTATAATAATAGATTTATATAATTCCTTCGGGGTAAAATTCGATGGCGTTATAGCTCGAAAGCCGCTGGGTCCATTTTCATCATTCTTTTTTTTTTTTTTTCGTAGTTAAAATATAAGATACTTTTGGACCCGATAAGCGACACTGCTTTCGATCTCCGAAACCACTTAACCGATAACAATAACATTTTGTGGATGTATTTAAGGTTGTTTCCCGTTTGAAAGATAAACTGCTTTTGGACCCGATAGGTGGAGCTGTTGGCGACTTCCGAAACCACTCAACCGATTTCGATAGAATTTTTTTGTGGATGTACCTGGTTGTGGTGGGTTCCAGTTTATATATTCCACTTATGTATAGGTAGCACTTTGCAAAAGATAAGCGGAATAGGAAAACAGGTTGTGGTACCTCCCAACAAAAAAAAAAAAAATTAAACGAATTTAGCCACAGCAACGCGTGGCTGGGTCTTCTAGTAATATTATATATTTCCTTTTTTTTTTAGTTGTGAAGCGCAGAGATGTTCCTTTCCTATTGGATTTGCTTTTAAAGTAAATGGCGGTCTAGGGACTTCATTTAATTGCCTCAGAAATATAGCTTAAGCTATTGCATTTATATATTATTTCCATACCAAAAAGTAAGCAATTAACTAAATAATTAATAAGATAATCCTTCATTTAAGGGTCTGGATAAATATACCTACCTACTAAAGGGAGCACAGCGGCACTCTATAGGATTATTTTCCAAGGGGATAAAAGACTACGGGAATTTTCCTACTCTTGTAATATTATTCATATTTGGCAATCGTGAAGTAGACACGTGGCAAATTTATTATGGAAAAATATTCGATAAACCAACGTGTTTTAATCGTTAAAACATTTTATCAAAATCAATCATCGATTACTGTGACGAAGAGAAAGTTACGTGAAAATTTTGGGAGAAACAACGTGCAAACAAAACGCACTATTTCTCGTGCAGTGATTTTTTTTTTTTTTTTAACCAAGGGTAGGTGAAAATCTTCCAAAGACACTATGAGAATAGCAAGCGCGTGCTCATAGTAGTGTCAGATTTTTACTGACTAAAAACACCACCCTTCGAAAGATTGTTAGATACTGCAACTAAGATATAACTTATCAAGCAATTTTTCTATAATGAAATAACAACTTTTGACAGGCTACTTTCCAGTGAAAGATCCTGCATGTTTCGTTCGTTTCGTTTCGTTCTTTGTAACCGGCGCAATAAATTGTTCTCGTCCAAAATTTGTCGGACTTGTTGACATGTCCGATTCGTCGGTTTCTATGCTTTCTCGCGAAACTTCTAATTTCAGCTGCAAGTGTTGGAATTTCGAGATCCCTGTGGATATCGTCGTTTCTATTATACCATGGTGCTTTTACAATTTCTCTAAGCACTTTATTCTGAAACGTTTGTAGAATATCGGCATATGTTTTCTTGGTACAACCCCAAAGTTGTACACCGTAGGTCCACACCGGCTTTAGCACTTGCTTGTAAAAAAGCAGTTTGTTTTCAGTACTGAGCTGGGAATATATTCCGAGTAGCCAGTACATTTCTCTATATTTGATATCGAGTTCTTTACGTTTCATTTTCACGTGCGAATTCTATTTCAGCTTTGCGTTGAGTGTCATTCCCAGGTATTTGGCCTCGTTTGCAAAGGGTATTCGGGCCAAGTTTAGGAAAATTGGCAAGTCATTAGTTTTCTTATACGTGAAATTCACGTGAACAGATTTAGTTTCGTCGAGGGCGATCCGCCAGTCCCTCGTCCATTCATCTATCTTATTCAGTGCGGCTTGCAGTTTTGCAGTCGTTTCATGCCACACCTTAGCAAAGGGTTGTGAGACGTCAAGGAATATGCTTGAGTATATCTTTTTTTCTTCAAATGCTTTCTCAATTACGTCAGTAATTCTATGCACTTGGTCAATCGTCGAATGCTTGGTTCTGAACCCAAACTGATGGTCAGGGATAAGATTATTGTCTTCCATAACCAGTTGTAGGCGCGTTAGTAGAATTCTCTCGAAAACCTTGGATACGACTGGAAGAAGGGAAATTGGTCTATACGACTTTACTTCATTTGGCGGTTTTCCTGGTTTTAAAACCATTATGACCTCCGCAACTTTCCATTGGCTCGGTACGTGTTTTAGTCTGAGCGAATTTAGGTAGAATTTTGAGAACTTCTCCATAAATCATAACCAGGAGCTTTCTTAGGTTTTAGGGATTAAATTTCACGTTTTAGTTCCCTTAGCCTTGCACTTGCGAGTATTAAATCGTCGGATTGTAATTCCGTCCCAATAACACTGTCATGTACCGCCCGACCATCGTACGGTTAAAAGGTTTCTTCTAAATGGGCGCTAAAATGATAGTGAATGATTTCGAAGAAAGAGGGTCTGTAGGTGATAGGCCCAAGCATGGACCACAACGTACTGCAAGATTGGCTGAAAACATTACTGCTGCTCAAGGAAATGTTCAAAACAATCAACAAAAAAAAAAACGGCGTAACGGTAACTGTGAATGGGGAGCGATATCGTGATATGATTGAAAACTTTTTAACGCCACAACTTCATGCGTTGGGCTTGATTAACATGTGGTATCAACAAGACGGTACCACATCGCATACAGCCAGGATTATAATGGAATTACTGCGAGACCTCCTTCCACAAAAAGTTATTTCAATAAATGGTGATGTTGATTGGCCTCCACGCTCGCCTGATTTGACTGCTCCAGACTTCTTTTTGTGGGGATATTTGAAAAGCAAACAAACCAGAAACGGTTGAAAAACTCAAACAAAATATTCGCGATGAAATTAATGAAATACCGCGCGAAATGTGTGAGGATGTAATGAAAAATGTGTTCAAAAGGGCTTGCATTTGTGAGACTAACAGAGGCAGACATTTACCTGATATTGTATTCCATATATAATTGCCGACATTAAGTAAAACATTTATCAATATAAGATCCATTCTCTTTCACTTAATCAAAAATTATAAACAAACAAAGTAGTATACCTTCCCGTTTTCATTTCAGACATATTTTGTAATAGCAGACATTATTTAAAATTAATAAATCTTTAACTAGTTGTTTTATTTGAATATATGCAAAATATTAAATTTTAATATTTTTTCGGTGTGGACTTATATACAACCCCAAAAATATGAAATTTAACGCCAGGATTTTTAACCGTGTACGAAAGCTATCAAAAAAAAATAAAATTTTGATATCTGTATGATGTTGAGTTATAAAGGGTTGTTTTGCAATATCTCTTCTCTTCTCTCCTCTTCTCTATATATATAAAATGTTTGAACGAAATTGGTCAACGCGTTAGTGAGTTATGTCAACATCTGATTTTGTCCATATAAAAAAAAAAAAAACGTAGGCGCCTATGAGCATGTGCTGTATGTTTCTCCGAGACCACTCAACCGATCAATGAAATTTTGTGGGTGTGCATGGTTGGTTGAAACTTGTAAGATAGGATACCTTGGACCCGATAGGTGGCGCTGTTGTCGATCTGAGAAACCGCTCAACCGATTTCTATGAAATTTTGTGGATGTATATTGTTCGTTCCCGGTTGAAAGATAGGATACTTTTCGGAATGATAGGTGGCGCTGTTGTCGATTTCCGAAACAGCTCTACCGAGTTGATCGAAATTTTGTGGATGGGTATGGTTGCTTCCAGTTTGAAAGGGAGGATGATTTTGGATCCTATAGGTGGTACTTTGTAAAACAAAAGCGGGATAGGAAAATGGTTTGTGGCACCTCCCATTCAAAAATAAAATCAAAAGCTATTTCTAAAGTTGAATAATTAAAATTATTAATGGACATTGTCCAAATAAAGCATTTTGGGAATTGTGAGCAGGACTTAATACGAAAGTTATGAGCAAATCCTGGTGGATACAGCTACATATACAAGAGACTGAAGTCCGTATGTGCACTCATAACTCGGTAGCGGATCGTTTGATTTTTATGATTTTTGGTTTGAAATCGCGTGGGTCCAAGGAAGGACATTTCTGCTCCTTTTTGTCGTGAAACAAAACTTTATGGCGATCAGTTAAATTTTTGAATTCTTTGGATGTTCCGGGCTTACTCCTCAATTTGAAATTGAAAGTCAAATCAGTTACAGTTTTTTTGCGCAGCCTCAATGTACCGAAACTTTATAACGGATTGCGTTTGATCAAGAAGGATTTCAAATCAAATATCATGCAAGCGACGATTTTGAGGGAAAATTCAAAAGCAAACATTCTTATTCCGCAGATTCCGCTTATTCAAAACTATTTGCGATTCGTACTTGAGGCTTGAGGGTCTTGAATTTCCCGTCCGTCTCTCTTTCACTATGACAAATAAAAAATAATGCATTGCAAGGATATTCGCTGGATATTCGTGCATTTCTGGCTTCAGTCTTGAATTCCCACGTTTCTCACATGGTCAATTTAGTGAAAAAGTGGAAGGTTAGCCGACACGTCATAATCATTGCGGTTTGATTGAAAAAAATCGACATTGCTATACTTCAGTTATTTCTATTGTATTTAATATAACTTTTGGATAAAGAATTTGAACTGACCGAATTACATAAAGTAGCGAGTGCATTGTGCTTGCTCGGAATTATTATTTTCATTACATTAACGAATTTGGGCATATGGAATATAAGACAAAGTTACATCCGAAAGACCGCCCATAACTCGAGAACCGTCGTCGTTTGATTTGACCTATCTTTTCTTTGTTGTGTTTGTCTACGCCTAAGGAAGGTTCATACGCCAAAAAAAATTGAAACATTTTGAAGGGAAATTGGAAAGTTCGTGAAAATTAATTGTCTATAGATGTATGGATTTTTTTAAATTTTGATCGTAGTAGACAGTGAGATCGTATTTGTCAAAAGCTATTTTGGATCAAAAAAATTAATTTCAGATTGAATAGTAAATACTCTAAATTAATTTAATCAAAAAGTCAATTTTGGGCGGTACGAAGTTCGCTGGGCACGGTAGTTTCATATATGTTTATTGCAGTTGGTATTGCAAGAAAGAGATTTTGTTTTCATCACTGGATTTTATATAGGAACAGATTTTACGATTCAGAATCCACATTTAATTGAATTAGTGAACGTGAACAATGAAAACTTTGAACATGAATTTGATTGTTAATTTTAATGAAGAAGATATGAAATTAATGTCGATCGTACAAATTGAACATGAGGTAAAAATAAACTCAGAAGGTAAAATTTTAGGAATTCCGAACAATAGCCGATATAACCCGGAAAAGGTGAAGGGTTTATCTGAACGTATTGCTGGAAATGTATTAAGGCGCTGTTTAAATAAATTGAATTTTCACCTGAAACCCTGCAATTGTTAGTTATTAATTAAAAATTTCAATTTAGTTAAGTCAATTGCTTGAAGCGACTAAGCCTTAAATTTTCAATTGCGCTGTATAAACTGTACCTACATTATTAACCATCATACAATGTTACCAAATTTTCCTCAATTAAAACTCAGTCCGTATAAAACTGTATATTAATACCAACCATGAAAGACTTTTCTTATGATAATCCAAACTGTGTGTATGACGGTATGTTTTAAAACTTGCCAACTAATCTGTTATGCATATAATGACAATCTGGCTTACGTTCTCCCTAAGGAATAAAATGTAAAAACAAATTCTCTTCCACATGGGTAAGCTCATACGAAATACGAGTACCTTATGAGCTTGTTTACCGCGCTTTGGGGTTGCAAAACTTTTTGACCGTATAAGTTGTGTGGGGGAAAATAGGAGAAGAGACGAAGGTGAAACTCATTTATTATTTAATTGAACGCAGTCCACCTGATTCGACAGGGAAGCCTAATTCCTCTACGGCTACGAGTGTGTATGTGTGCTAATGGGAATTCTTTTTACCTTTTTATTATGGGTTACGCATTTTCCATTGAGGCCAACAGATGGATAATGTTGGAAGAGAAGGAAAATGGGTTTATCTTTTGTTTGTTGTCAAAAGGTCTTCGTTACACACATTTTACGTTTTGTTTTTTTCGCACGAATTAAACATCCAGCACATTTACGTGCGCCAATTCTATGCTCAGTTACGTATGGACGGAACAAAAAACAGACCCTTGTTTATCTGGCTGAAAAAATGTGAGACATTTTCCTGTAAAAAGATTATAAGTTAAAAGCTTCAGTAATGGTGATGAAATTGCTAACTCACTGAGCAGATATATAACTGGAATATGTTTAAGTTATATCATCGTCAATTATTCTGCAGAGGTAGCGCTATTTGCATCATTATTGAAGGTTATACCGTGCACGTATTCTTAAAAAAAAAAAAAAAATAAATAAATAAAAAAAAGAGGAAAAAGTTATTCAAATCAGGGAATTTTTTAAGCAATAGCTATAGTAATAGTAATATAGTATATAGTAACACAATTGAAAGAAAAAAACTGGAATTCGTTTTGAAAATACATTACATAAGCGACTACACGATAAAATGCAGTTTCACAAAATACGAAATACAAAATTTGCAATTGCTGGATGTAGGTATATATTGAGAGCTCCAATGGAAATTGTGGTATGGTAAGAAGTTAATGCTCAGTACCTTGCAGGAGAAGTGATTGTCCTTAGGGATTTATTTGAAACGAAACACATGTTTGAAACTTAAAAATGTAAAAAGTTTTATCCAGGTTACTTCGTAATTGTGTCTTCCTGGTTGTTGGAAAGTTGTACTCGTATGTGTATTTATTACTTATATTTTCAAAGCATCTGTAAAAATAGTTTTGGATTATATTTGACAGGAAACTTATACCTAGTCAAAAAAAAAAAATGATAAGAACTAAGGAATGCCAGGAAAATTTGTGTAGGAAGTTATTCTTACATAATATTTGTAAGGATCTGTCATCGTTAAAAAATAAACCAAACGTGCAGATAGAAAAAATCACTCTCTTAAAAATTCACCATCCAAATTTCGGTTGAACCCAATCCATTTTAATTACTTTACCTACAACCATATTTTGAAATACCCGTAGGTTTTAATGTTTGCAAATGGCGTCGTACGTCAATCATATTTGACATTTGTGAACTAGGCAGCTGCAGTATAAAACAGACAAACAATGGAGCGCTATACTCCGCAGAATAATTGTGTTGATTTTTTTTGGAGCGATAATCGGTTGCTGCTGCGAGCGAAGCATGAATTTCGACGTCGATTTCCTAATCGTGTCGCGCCAACTGGGCTAACATTCCGGCGATTAGTTACTCGAATCGAACAGACTGGAACCAGTGCTGCCGAAAGTATCTACTAATATAGGAGTATTGTGCTCCTTTTTCGTCTGTCGAACTATTGATTGAATTATTTTTACTATATGTACAAGGTGGCGCAAAAATAACCTTCAGATGTTTTTTGGCTGTAATTTAAAAAAAAAAAAAAAAAATGAAAAACTTTGATTCTTCTTCTTCTTCCACAAAAAGAAGATGCAAATAAATAGTCACCAATATTCCGCGTTCTGGAGCAGTGTAGCGTAACATTGTTTATTAACGTGTATTTCGCATGTGTTCACTACACAAATGTCAAAACAGAACTGACGTTAGGGGCCAATCGTAAAATTTATAGCATTTTCTGTTAGGAGGATTACTTTTGCGCCACCTGTACCTTGTAAAATGCAAAACAAATTTTACATTCGCGTCAAACGAACAGTTGCGGACCTGGAGATCGTTTTTACTGACAAACACTTATTTTGATACTTAGTCAGTGACTGAATAATAAACTTCAGTTTAGACTCCTCCAAAACAGAATTGCCGCCACAGACTTCCGAAATCGAAACCGTCCCATTTGAAAAAGCTGTAATAGAACTAAATTTCTTAATTTTCGTTCTGTACTCCCCGGTACTGCCCAAGAAGTTCTATTGTACTCCCCAACGAAATTATGAAACGGCAGCCCTGACTAGAACCACAGGAGGTCATGCAGAGCTTGGCCGTCACCGAACTCGTCGTTCGACTGAAAATATCGCGGCTTTGTCTGGTGGCTACCGTTGTCGCTGAAAACGAAGAAACATCACCCAGATGACGGGAGAGAAAGATATTGCATTCCTACTAAATTTGTAACTCGAGATGTTAATTAATCCTTACATTACGATGATAAAAAAAAAATTTTAAAAGTGGGTTGTAAATTTCTGTCCGTCTGTCTGTCTGCCCGCATGCTCCCAAAGTCTACAGCCTAAACGGCTGCCCTAATTTCGTTCAAACTTCCGATTTGGAGTTTGCGGGCCTATAGTTCGGATAATCGAATAACGGTACTTTTGAAATTTGGACACATCTCGAAAACGGTCTATAGGATTGTAACAAAAAATTAAAAACACCTATTGTTATTTGATATATACTAGCATATCAGATGAATAACCCAAAAGTGAATTTTATTTAACACTATTCCTATATTTCATGAGCCGTTACTTTTATCTAGCATTGCTTCGTTACCTTTTGATCAACGAGAAAGTTTCGTTCGACCCAGTCGTGCTCTTTATTTGAGGACGCCATCGGCAATACGGTCACTGTTACTGGCGAACGCTGCAGGGCAAGATAGACGACTTCTTACTGCCGGAATTGGATGAAAGGGGCGTTGTGAACATGTGGTTTTAATAAGAAGGTGCAAACACACACACAGCAGGAGCCACAATGAATATTGTGAAGGAAGCGTTTGCTGCTAGCGTAATCTCCCGTTTTGGCGGTTTGGCACGGCCAGCAAAATCGACCGATTTAACCATCCCAGACTAATTTCTTTGGAGTCACTTGAAGTCGCTGGTTATTACTGAAAATCTTGCGGAAAGTTATGTAAAATGCGATAAAACGGGCACAAATGTGTTTCAACAGTGTAGGCAGCCACTTGAGGTCCAAATAAAGCATTCCATCACTCAAAATAATTTTTTTTTTTTTTTTTTAATTAGCACAAACGCAATTCAAGAACAAAACTGGACGATTTATTTTGCTGTTTTGTTGGGTTTAGATTCATTTCTGTGATGCTGTCAAAAGTTATTGATAGATTGCAGCATTAAACTGGTAAATGCACGTACTCGTTTTTCGTCGACCTAATTTTGTATGGCTGTGGTCACCAATATTTTCATTGCTGAATGCTGCAAATGACTTCAATATCTTCAAACAAGTTTATTTCCCGATGTGTATGTATGTATGTGTTTTTGGAACCTACAGAAGTATATATGAATACGTACAGCTACATGTTTATACAAAAAAAAAAATCAGATCCATTGAAACGGGGACATGGTAGAACATAAACACGATGATGTTTTTGGATAAGCAACTCTTTCTCTTTTCATTTTATGATATATATGTTCCTTTGTCAGTCCATGTGATTTTTGTGTTTGCTCCTTGTTTCCTCTTTTGTTTCTGAGTACTAAAACGCGCCATTTCGTCGCCAGAACGTGCTATGAATGTAAACAAAAACAAATTATTCATTCAAGGGTGCTCTAGCTGACAAAAAAAGATATCCTGTTGGGTTAGTATGGATCAATTATTGACTACAGATTGTGGGGCGACTGTTTTTTTTTTTAGACGATTTCACAACAAGCAATATAAAATTATTTTTGGGTTCCTGCATCTATTAAAAGCTTAAGTTTTCGTTTCGCAGACAATTTCAAGCTATTGCTAGAAGGAAATATGCAAACCGAAGTTGTTACATTTTTCCATCCATATTTCGAAATCGTAATGTCTTGTGTTTATACACGATTAGAGAAACGTAATGAAGATGTAAATAGTTTCCGGATTTGGGTGGTTTCTCTGTTATTAAGTAAATATGGATATTATATTAGGGGTTTTTGGTTCCTTCATTTTTATTATACCTGCTACCCTACCCGTATTTCTTCTTTATTTTACTATCTAGCGGTTGTGGCAAAAATCGTCTCATTAATATGGCAACACGCGTAGCTTTTCTTTACTTTTCTGTGTTCCGTGAGTATTAAAATCATTATTCTTCGGGTATTCCGGCATTAGAATTTCATTATCTTAATTATTTTTCATTAAGGAGTTTCATAAAATAGAACTCGAATATAACTTGGGGAGAAACTGTGGTCTTACATTTTAGAAAATTGTGTCTGGAAGGTGCGGTACTTGGAAATTAATAACCTTAATTTATTCTTGTTAAACTATTCGACATCCTTCAAACTTCGACAACTTATATGTTATTATAACATACGATTATGTAATTTCAAATGCGTGAAATGAGTGGGTAACCTAATTTCAAATTATTATGTGAACAAATCTTTATTACATTCTCACCGAAATCTAACAAGAAAATGTTACGTATACGCCACAGTTCTCTTAACTTTAAGAAATCACATAATAATCTAACTCTAAGAAGACATAGTGCTATCAGGGTAAGATACAAGAGTTTTTATAATTGGAGATCAATTGGTTACAAATTTTGTTTTTCTATTTTTAAGCGATTTCTACCTTTAGTTGTTTTTCTCTTTTTTGCAAAAACGCGAAAACAATACTAAAACATAATAAATATTTCCACGTATGGGTTTCTGATTCATTCGTATAGTAGACTTATTTTCCTATCCATAGTGGTTTAATTCCCATGCTGATTATAAATTTACTAAGCGAAAGGAACATCAACGCGAAAATAGGTAACACTGAACTTAGAGTAACTGCAGCAAGGGGCACTCCGCAGGGAAGGGTCATTTCCCCTTTACTCTGGGTACTTGTAATTAATGAGATACTAAAGAGATTCAAGAATATGGGGGTCACGGCAACTGCATACGCGGAGGATGTAGTCTTTCCTTGTGAAAAAAAAATGTACAATCTACAATTGACCTGTTAGGAAATTCACTAAGAACACTCCGTAAGAGGACAAAGCATTGCGTCCTCGGCTCACCTCACCAGCTCTTGAGGGAATACCTCTAAAGATGACATATAGGACGAAATATCGAGGATCAGATAAGAAACTTAATTGAAAGCCGAAGCAATACTCACATATGGAAGAGTAGTCTGGTCACAAGCCGCATGCAAGGCGACCAATTTCAAGGCAATGACAAAGATACAAATACAAAGCATGTATAGGGACAAAGAGCGAGATTGGCAGTTCTAAATCTGACACCTCTGAACGTACGCACGAAGGAATCGGCGGTCATATGTCCACAAACCAAAAGTCCACAATGGATTTTTGACCGACTTGAGTGAGTTATTAGTCCACAAATACAATACAATACAATCTACATATTAATATGATACATATAATAATAATTTTGGGGACTTATTTTATTTCTTCTTTTGGGGTCTTATTTCATTATGAAATAATTTTTTTCATTAAGAAATAAGGCCCCAAAAAAGGAAATAACACGCCAAATTGTATTAAAAATCGTTGTTGTTGTTTCCTGTAAATTTGTTGGGGCCTTATTTCATTGCGGCCTTATTTCGCAGAGCCATATTTAAATTATATTTAAAAAAATTATAGTGATATTTTGAACAATACCGTTAAGAGTAAGGGTATACTCTCAGGTTGTTGGTTTTTACCAACATCCTGATAGTAGCAGTGTCTTCCAAGCAGAGGTTCTGGCAGTGAGATACCTGACGAACTGGCA